>JAPZDV010000024.1:25131535-25147656 GCA_029814665.1 Acanthurus lineatus | reverse complement strand
TTGCTGGCTATCCAAAGCGATTGGAAGCTGTTATTGCTGCTAAAGGAGCTGCAACCAAGTACTGACTGTGACTTAATCACTTAGTGTGAATACTTTTGCAACAATGAAATACAGACTTTTTCAATCAATTCATATAGAAATCACAATATATATATATCACAATATAGAAGTACAAAACATTTTTAACAAATAAGTCCATCACAGAAACCGCAGCTGTATATATTTAGTGCAAAATCTATTTATGCAAGGCAAGTCTAGTCGAACTATTAGTTTAAACACCAACTACCTGGTTTTATTTAAAAACCCTAGGGACAAATATCAGATTACTCTGTTAGGTAGACAGATGTTTCCAGGTAATACAAATATTTTTTAGAAGCGTTTAATGATGCCACCTGCTCCACCTACAGGTATCTTCTTATAGATTATAAAGCCAAAACTCCTGATCATTTAAGACTCAGAGCAGTTTTGCTGTCAGATCAAACAGTTGTGTATATTCCTAAAAAACACAGGAGGTAAC
Source organism: Acanthurus lineatus (assembly GCA_029814665.1). Classification (NCBI taxonomy): domain Eukaryota; kingdom Metazoa; phylum Chordata; class Actinopteri; order Acanthuriformes; family Acanthuridae; genus Acanthurus; species Acanthurus lineatus. The sequence continues at coordinate 25,147,139 of JAPZDV010000024.1, read as the reverse complement.
CATGTCCATGGCTGTGCTGGAGCTGTTATTTAAATCGCCAAAACATTACGATTGTTGCTGATTAAAAAAGTCAAAGTTGTCATGGTTGGTAGGTGAAGGGGGTTTTTTGAGTTGAGTGATTATTCTTGTTTAGTGTTTTCCTGTTTTGTTAATCCCTGGTCATGCTCTTGATTTAAGTTAAGTTGATTTAGTGTTGTATCGTGTCTGTGTTTGTCTCGTGACTTCCTGTTTTTATTTTGATTTTGATAGTCTCGTCTCCCCTTGTGTTGTCTTCATATTTACTTTCTTTGTTCCTTTCCTGTCTTTTGTGCTTAATCCTAATGGGGTTCTTGTGTGTTGATTGTTCCCACTTGTGTCTCGTTATTGATGTGTGTATTTAGTCTTCGTGTGCTCGTTGTCTCTTGCCAGTTCATACTCCAAGTTCTTAGTCTTAGTTTGGCCAAGTGTTTCTATGTTAACCTTAAATAAAGCTCGCCTTTTGGACATTTTTGAGTTTTTCTGCTTTTGGGTCCAACCCTTCTGTATCCAAGTCGTGACAGACAACGAGTGGACGAGCTGAGGAGGAATATCTACAGACGTGCAGTGGCGTTTGTTTACAACATAGACGTAGTTAAATTTCTTCTGCTGGTTGTTCTGATTAATCGCTCGTTGCATATATACACATATCATGATCTCATCACTTTATTTAGCTCCTATGTAAACAGTGAACCTGAGATTTCCACATCAGTGAAGGTTTTGATCTGATTGAAGGAATTTTGCGCATGTAAACATAGCTGCTGTGAATAAAACACACATTTCTGAGCCTCCATCAGCAGAGCTGTTGGAGCGAACACAAATATCCAAATCACTTGACCCCGACTGTGTCAAACTGTGTCACCTCTGATCAAAACGCTGCATTTACCGGCACAGAGTTCAGTTTAAGTGCTGCACTTGTCAGGCCATGATTACACGACAAAAACAAGAGTGAAACAAACCATGTGTAAAACTCTTCACATGCAAATGAAAACTCTATTTTTATTCACCATTTTGACCTCAAGATCTTCATCAGTGCATGTTGGTCATCAAAGAACCAAAGAACCAGATACTCCATGTGCATCATGACCGTCCTCTGCACATATCATATGAAGAGAGGCAGAGCACTTTCACACCAAAGCTCCAGAACTCACAGAAAGAGTGTGATGCTGAAGAGCAAGGCCATTATTTTCAAAAGAGAGAGCAGCTGCGAGCACCAGCACACAACATGCTGTTTTTCTGCCAACTCTCCCGACAAAGTTTCACAGAATCAGAAGTGGACCTCTGATGAGCTGACACGGAGGTCAACAAGCATCCGAAGGGATTCAGTCATTGTGGAGAGCCAGAAATGATTCTGCTGTGGAGGAGAACGATGGAAATGTGAAATACTGAGCCACTGGACTGATGAAGGGAGCCGTTCTCATGTTCTGACACTGGATTACTGTCAGAAATCTCACCAGACATGGAAAAAAACGTTTTATTCTAATTAATCCAAACATACCTTAAAGCCTAAAAACTGTATGTTCATAAACCAAAATAATTTGAACTTGTGTTGGAATCGACGCTATTAAAGTTAAACAGATTAACTGATGTCCGACTTCGTTACAGGATGGAAATATTTTGTGCTGTTGCTGCAGGGACACGTTGAAGCAGTTAAACCTTTTCAATAACAACTCTAATGACCTTAACCAAAACCTTTTCACATGCATATATATTGGAATTAAACCAAGTGAGAGGCAGGACAAGGATCCACAGAAAAGTATGTTACCTGCAGCAAGGTTAACGCTGGGTGAAAAGGCAGCCATGGGTCAGGCCTGCAGATTAGAATAAATCAGCAGGAGGAAGAGACGTTTGTCTGAAATGATTTTATGTGTTAAATCCATTCTGTTTCCCATTCTGCATCCACTTTTTAATTTGAAATATTACCAATATTTATGTATGTTTTTGTCTATTTTTTCTCTTCTAAAGTTTTTTTTTTGAAAAACAAGTCTAGAACTTTAATAAAATATTGAGTCACATCAGGAAAGTGACCTAAAATGACATTTCAGTCAGTGACATCTGCAGCAGAATCACCTCGTACTCAGACATCACAGAACATTAAACACTCAGACGTCAAACTGGAAACTGAAGCAGCAGGAAAACAAACAGGATCAGGCACTTAAACTTGAAGAAAGGACGACAGAGAGCGAGAATGAACTGTGGAGGAAGATATGAGGGAGGTTTCACAGGGGTCTGAGCCTCGCTGGGAGACGAGCAGGTATCTGGAAGGTAGAGTACAAACAACAGTGTGGTGCAGCAGTTTGGCTGCAGGCGTGGCCTCTGTTCTCCTTCCAAGCTCCCTGGAGGCCAGCAGGAGGGTTTGCCAACTTCTAGCATTACATACACGACTGAGTTCAGCCAAACACATCATACGTCCTCACAGCACATCAGCCACTGCTGCTGGATCTGCTGCTTCTGCTGCTGGATCTGCTGCTTCTGCTGCTGGATCTGCTGCTTCTGCTGCTGCCTACCATCTCTGAATCTAACAAGCTTTTATACAAACCCTTATGTTCTACTTAAAAAACTGGTTCACCAGGATAAAAAAGGGAAATTTAACAGAATCTGGTGCAAAAAAACAAGCAACTAAAACCAAAAAAACTGTGTTAAACAACCAGGATGGACTTTCCTGCTCTGACTGTCACCTCACCCAGGAAAACAAACATACAGGGAAACCCTCTGCAGTTCATGCTTTATGTTTCCACCTCTATTTTAAAATGTTCTGTGTTCACGTCCGTGTCGAGTCTCCATGTTGTATAAAACTGCTTTTCCACATCATTTGAGTTTTATATTGAGACAGACAGAAGGATCATCGTTGGTGACGAATGAGGCGACTTCCAGATATTAGGAGTTTTTTGCGTTTGTCTGTGTGTGTTTGTGTTCAAAATCGAATCAAAAAATGACTAAAATGTTGTTTAATAAATCATTTTGCTGTATAAAATGTCAAATAAGTGAAAAATTCTCTTCAAAAACATGCTCTTTTCCCTGAACTGTATTCTGAAACCTGAACATGTTTGAATTACAGCGAAAACAGCAGAAGCTGGCAGCGGAGACGCTGGAAGAAAAGAGCTTTTCTGATCATTGTTCAACATGTGTGCAGGTACAAAAACGACATCTTCAACAAACAAAACGAGCAGTTTAATGATGATCTTCATGCTGATGTGGAGGTCCAACACTGACAGCACAGAGGCAGAGCTGTGTTTGTACGTTTGGTTCAAGATAAGAAGCTTATTCGAGCACCTGAGTCTGAATTCGATAAGAACGGCTGAGAAATAAGACATGAAGGTTGTGTGCATAAATTCACAGAGAAAACACTGTGTCATTGTTCCTGCAGCTCTGTCTGTCTTCTCATATTCTCCATCAGCTCTGCGGGACAATAGCATCAGATGTAAACGGTTCAGAGGATGGTATTTGATGATTTTATGCTTTGCCTCCAGGAGGAAAGAGATAAACTGAGGCTGAGCTCTGGTGATGAATAGGTGTCATGTCCAAGGACCGTGCAGGTACAGCGAAGGAGCTCCAAGCCACACAAACAGGAGATAAGTGGCTGGCCTACACATCACCTCCGCTCGGGCTAAATTCATAATTTAACTCTTATGGCAGCACAAACCTGGAGGAAAGAGGAGCCAGCCTGAGAGCTCTTCTCATCCTGAACCGGGAAGATTAAGTGGATCAGCAGCTCAGAGCAGAAGAAGTGGGTGGAAAAGATTTTGGAAAATGCAGAATTTTTTGGAAAACCGGTTTAGACAAGAGCCATGAACAACAAAAGCTTAATACGACCTTTTTTTTGTCACAATACGTAAGAAAAGAATGTGAAGGTGGGGAGATAAGAAGACAGGAGTGTTTTTCAGGTGAAATAAAGAGGAGATCATCATGCTGAATAACCAACAAATGCTTAATTTAAAATGTATCCCACTAAAGATGTGAGGAAATGAATCAAGCCAACGTGTTTGTAGGGAATAAAGAGATGTCTTGGTTGTGGTTACAGTTTTCTACGAAGGACTGAATGCAGGTAGATTTTACATTTGCTGTCCAACATGACTTCATGGTGCTTTTAAGTTCACTCGTAAACTCAGGAATCCATACCTCAGTGGCCACACTAAGGGTTTAAAATAGGAAAGCCTACAATTCTTAGTTTCCTGAGTTAAAATACACAAACAAACTTCTTTCTTGTTCTTTCAGAACAGAATTTTTAATAATTAGATGCTAAAATCATGGCAATATTCCATTTAGAAATAATTATACTATTAAAAACTCTATAAAAAACATGCCCCCAGGTACCTCTGCAACACTTTCCAGGTGTTTTACAGAAGCATTTTGAACAAATATGAAACATTTTGGCAATTAAAAACTGTACGACGGTGCAGGTCGCCACTGTCACTGAGCTGAAAAGTTAACACAGTTATGACGGTTTAATATTAAATAAAATCTTTATTTTTATTCTCGTTGTTTTTTTTTCAAAGAGATATTAGAATGAAAGCGTAGCAGACTTTTCATTGGTTAAAACCTCGTCTGTCCTCTCGCGGAGCGTCACCTGACACTGATCACATGTGTTCGATAAATATGTGCTCGCTCTCTCTCCATGAAGGGAATCCTGAGCATCACAGTGATCTCTGCTGGAGACAGCAGCTCCTGTGGAGCAGCAGAATGTGTGTGAGTATAATGTGAGTACTATTCGCCGGATGCTCTGAAGTTCTGTGATTTCCTGCCAGGCAGTTCAATACGCCTCCGAACGTCCACAACGCCTCCACCTTGTTGATGAAACTCGTAGCAGTAAAATAAAAAAAAAAACCAACCCAAAACTGCTGCAGGAGTTTGCTGTCTGCAGCTCTGCTCTCCTCCTCCTCTTCACTCCTACGCTCCGGCGTTTTCCATCTCGCCATAATGACAACAGCAACACAGCAGAGCGTGACATGAAGAAGGAAACCCTTCTGAGCCATTAGGAGACGCATACAGACAGGACAGAGTGTTTACAGTGAGCTCTCCAGCTTTTCCTCCATCTTTTTTTCCTCCCATCCCTTCGTTCTCACTAACACGTCATGTCTTCTTCTCAGCTCTCTGCTGTCTCTTTCTATCCGGTTTCTCTTTCACTCATCTTATATTATTCTGTCACTCTCTGCTTACATTTCTATCCTCTTTCTGATCCTCGCTCTTCTTTCATCTTCATCTCTCCCATGATTTTCTTCCTCTTCCTCCCTTCTTCTTATTCCATATAAAAACTGTGTCCATTTCAGGAGAAACGAATCTCTGCGCTAACAAAATACTAATGAAAGGAAGACAGCGGTGCAGTATTCTTACAGCAAACCAGCGTTTCATGAACTAAAAAATGCTTACAGACTCATTTTCATTCAGTCACTAATTTTTAGAAAAAGATGCACAACAATGCTATGATTTATGAGTTTTATTTTCCTGAACTTAAACAAAAAAAGTGAATTATTTTTGGCCCTGCTGGTCTGTTCAGATCAGATGTTGTGAACCTCTTTCCCCCATTTCTGAAACCTGTTCACGTTTTGTGTGACTTCTTTGCTTCCTCACTTCTGATTTCTTGCAAGATAATAAAACAAGAACACAAGGAAGAGTTTAGGAGCTTTGCTTCACAAGTTTAGATGCAGATGAGAGGACTTAATGTGTTTTATGTGGGGAGGTGCTGAGTGATGAGAGCGTCTCCGAACGCAGCGTCTCAGCAGCGCAGGAAGTCAGGAGGCAGTGGATACAAAGTTGTGTGTGCATTTTTTATGAGGTGATGAGAAACCTAACAGCAAATTTAATTATTACTGTGATGTACTTTCTGTATTGGACCACACTCCCCACAGCTGACAGCGCGAGTGTGTTGCCTCACTGCATCTCTGTCCTCGTTTTTTTAAGTTTGTGGCGCAGCTTCATCACGAGGTTGTGAGAAACTTTATGTTACATAACTCAGCAAATCTGGTTGATGCTGTGATGTGCTCTCATAAATAAGTAATAATTAAATTGGTGTGTTCGTTAAAAGCAGTTCAGTTTTTAAGTTTGGGTCCTGAGAAAAGACTGACTCACTTTCAGAGTCAGCCTCGAGTGGCCGTGTGTGGAACTGCAGGTTTTTTGGGCACTTTGTGTTGCTGTTTTTAGCCTGAGGAGCTGCTGCTTGTGTAAAGCCCATGAGGAGTTTTTCAGAGTATCAGGGAACATTTTCTGCAGATAAGCAGAGTCTGGCCAGCTTCGCCTGTGCACAGTCTCAAATCTCAGCAGGTTATTGATCTCTGAACTCTTATGAAAGTCACGCTGGACTATTGATGCAGAAGGAAGAGTATGTCTCTTACATTCTGTGCATTTTTAGCCAAAAGTATTGGCACTTTAAAATAAGCTCTGTGTGACTGGAAAAAGCAGGCCATTAAAAATCAGCACAATGAGCAAACTGAATGCAGAGTGAATCCAGACGTATGCGGAGTTTATTCTCCATTGTTGGTCGTTGTGATAATGACAATAAATCCAAAACCATTCCATAACAATCTGTCACATAGACAGCAAGATAAATGATATTCCATCAGTCCCTTTACCCCCCCCGTATTCACTCTGCCCCTCGGTATTCACTCTGCCCCTCGGTTTGCGTCTCTCCAGCAGCTCGTGTCGTCCATTCCCGTGTATTTAAGGTGGACAATTTCAGGGGTTTATTAGAATGAAGAGGCAGAGCCTGAATGCGAGTCAATCCTGACATTAAGGTAATTCATCACACTATTGATGCTTCACGCTCGCCACATTCTGCACGCTGGGTGTGTGTGTGAGAGTTTGTGTACGAGAGACAAATAGAGTGTGTGTTTCTCAGTGTGTGTATGCGTATAAATGTGTGTGTGTGTGCAGCTCAAGGCTCGACGACTAATATCGCTTCATAACAGACTATTTTCCATGCCACATTACCCCCCCAACATCCCGCCTCCCTCCATCCTCCCTGGTCGTCTTGTCTCAGACCCTGTATAATAAAAAACCCCCAGCATGCCGTGGGCCAGCGCTGCTGTTTGGACTGTTTGTTGAACGCTGGTGATCAATAAAGGCTGTGAATATTTTCCACTCATCTCTGTCCTGTTGTACCGAGCCATCGATCCGGCCGCCAACAACACGCCTCCGCAGACAGGAAGGTGAGCAGGAAGACGGACAGGAAGGCCAACAGGTGGCTCTTCAAAACGTCACGAATGAAGAGGAGTGAAAGTGTTCGCTTAACGTGTTCATGACAGCAGGAGAATGTCTTCACTCGGAGATGAGAAGAAAAGATGAAGACGACGTCCGAACACAGGTGGATGGAAACTGCGACTGTGCAGCTGAAGCACGAAAACTGTCAGCACACAGTCGCAGATTCAAACAGCACGAACCGATGAGGCAGCTGCTCTTTTTACAGAAACATTTGAGAAGATCTTCCACCAACAAGCTGCTGCCTTCAAACTGCATCTAAAAACTCATTTGAGGCTTGTCGGTCTCCATTTCCTCGTTTTCCATGAAGGCAGAAACATAAAAAACAAACAAAAGAAATAAAAAATTGCAGCGAAACAACAAATAACAACTGAAATTGCTACAGCATTTGATTCATCCAGGAATAGTATTATCAGGGGGGTTGGGAGGGGGGGCTCTGTCTTTAGCAGAATGTGGAAGGCAATTTGCAAGATTACTTTACAAATTACAAACGCTGCAGATTTGTTGAAATCACGGGCAGTTTCTGCGATTATCACAAATCACCGGAAGTCCCCTGGTAACACAGGAGCCCGGAGAAGTTAAGCGGGAAGAAATGCTGAAAATCTGAGGTTTTTTAACAAGAGAGCAAAAAAATGTTTGATACATTCACAACTGGAATCATTGACCCTAAAGCCTCTTCTGTCTTGCATGCTTCTGGGCTATTTTTTTATAAGTAAATGCCGATATTTTTAACTTTAAGTTGCAATACATTTCATCCATTCTTATGTAACTCTGGAGGAGATTCCTCTGGCTGGAGTTCAGGTCGCAGTCTGGGTTTCTTCCAAAAACACCTGCGCCGCCACCCGAACTGTGACGTGTGTTTGTGTGTCCCGCCGCCGAGGTCGAGCGCCTGTTTGCAGCGTAGAGTTAAAGTTAGATCAGGCTGATAAAGGTTGTCCTCTCGCTCTGCCTCTCTGCTGCTCTTCCCAGAGACAAAGGGCTTATTTTTAGCTGAGCAATACACACACACACACACACACACACACACACTCACAATCTCCACACAGTCACGCTTGATCGTGAGCACACACTCTTTCACAGAGACGAACGCAGGCAGCAGCGAGGCGAAGGAGTGTGTACACACACACACACACACACGTATACACACACACACAGCTCATCTCCTACAACACACACAGTCTGAATCATTTAAGAGGCACAGAGGTGTGTGTGTGTGTGTGTGCGTGTGTGTGTGTTTCGAGTCTCTTCTTTCACCACTCATATTATTTCTGACATCTGAAGGAGAAACTGTTCCCTTAAAGTTTCAGTTCAGCTGAAACTTAAGTCAAACCTTCAGCTTAATTAGCCGCCTGAGAGTGAAAGCTGCAGGTTTGAACATGCAAGGTGAAGTTTTAGACAGTTTAATAATCAATGAGAACAGTGATCAGCCCTAAACATGATCATGCTGTTCAGTTATTTGTGCTAATAGAGAACAGAGGAACATAAACAGTGTATTTAATTTCTTACAGTCTCCTCATTTATTTGCTTTGCTCATGAACTTTATCACAAAAACCCAAAACAATCGAACGAAGCCTTTTGATTCTCTTCGTCTCAGCATCAACCTGCAGCTGATCACACATCAGACCTGCAGCCTGGTATGTTGTCGGACTGATTTATTGACATGTTGGCATCAGAGGGGCGTCAGCAAACGTCCAGCTGAATCAACAGGAAGTTAATGAAGATGCCGCAGCAGCATGGGACTCATTAAAAGTCTAATAGAGCCTATCAGCTCCATTGGATCAGGGGTCCTTAACCTTCCACAGGCAGTAAACTCCCTGAGCTACACTCAGCCTCATTAAAACATATTACTTCTTCACAGCTGAATGCAAACCAAACAAGAAGGTCAAACTAGCAAACACCTCATTAACAATGTGACATTTCAAAAAAGCAAAAAAAAAACGCTCATACCTCGACAGCCAGACTCATTAAAACCCATTACTTCAGTTTAACTGCAAACCGAACCAAGGTAACAAACTACAGAACCAATTATCAGCCTCATTTTAGAGCATAATGAAATCAAAAAAACTTCTATTGCCATGATGGCGAGTTCAGAAACTGCTGGAGCCAAAAAAGAAGAAATCAAGACAAACTAAATGAATCTTAATGGAGTGTATTTAACAAGCAGTGTTTTTTAAATTTAAAACTGGAAACAGGTGAAGTAAAAACATCCGCTGTGATGTCACAATTTAATCTAAACTTCACTCAGAAATCACAGTAACAAAATTCAAAAAAACATGTCCAAAAAAAGCGCTAAATCACGGAAAACTCCACAAGAATTCAGAACAAATTTTGACATTAAATATCTGCTTGGATGCAAAATATTAAAATATCATTTACGGCTCATTTTAATCTCTTTGGTCAATAAATCCATTTGCTCTAACATATGTTTGTTTCAACTTTTCTTCTCTATCTGTTTCCTTTTTTCTTCATAAAACTCTCTGTCTATATTTTACATCTTTTGCTTTCTTTTCCCACTTTTTTGCCACACAACCAAACTGTAAAGATGTCTGACTTTGCTGATATCAAACCAAGATCAGCTCGACCTCCTCCGGATGCGAACCAGCCAGTCTGCATGGACAGAACCAGGTAAAACATCCAGCGAGAGGATGCTGGAAACAGGGTGTGATGACATCACAGTTTACCTGTGCAGGGTAACATATAGAGGAACACACGGACTCTTCTTGGATGTTATCAGCTCTTCTAACAGGAACCTTTTCCAGCTTCGGGCAGCTGAATCCACAAGCCTCTGTTCTCTGAAATCAATTTCACTTTGATTCATCTCAATTAAATCCTCACATTTCGTGGTGTGCCGACAAATGAGCGACCAGGGACCGCAGATTAGAGCCACACTCTGCCTGCACCACGAGTCCGGCACTGCACAGGGAAGAGTGATGAGGTGATGATCACTCCACAGTCTTTTATCAGAGGGCGAACAGTCTGAATGTTCGTCTGAAAATGTCAGAGGAAACATGGACTTCTGGTGATATTTATCTGCAGCTAGCTCCAGCTAGCAGGCTAACAGTGTGACAGAAAGCTAGCAGGCTAACAGTGTGACAGAAAGCTAGCTTCATCTCTGCAGGCTAATGAAGCCAACAACACTGTTCAGTATTCAGATCTCCATGAGCTTTTTTCCTAATAACATCTAGTTTCGCTTTTTTCCTTCATGTCTTTTAATCTGACCATCATTTCTGTCTTTCTAAGCATTTAATCAGTTCCTCTTCTGCTTTTATCTGCCTGCATTTCTTTCTACTTGTAACTCAGCACAGATTTGCTGTACAGCACCATTAATCGAGTTTCAGTCGCCCTTTCTCTTCCAGTTCAATCTCCTAATTGATTCATGGCGTTTTACTCCAAAGAATGATTGATTTTGACATTTTATTGCCCCGGAGAGAAACTATCCCGCCCTTAACTACCCTGAAATCAAAATGAAATATGAATAATTCATTGCAAAACTTTTAGAAGTACAATATCATTACATTGAGATATTGAGACGAGAATATTATATCAATATTTTTACAATGGACTCCATAAGGTTTCAATGCAGCAGTTTTACCTGAAGGACATTCAGCGCTGTGATTATGAGTCCGACAGTGATGAATAAAGCTACGAGGCGAAGCTGAGTGCCATCAGAGAGAGTGAAGAACCTGTAATCAAACTGCTGAGAGTGTTCAGGTAAAATTGTGCTCTGCAGGTAAAGAACGTTGTCAGAGTTTCAACAGCTTTCACACAACAGCTCACAGCAGAGTGAATAAGTGTTTTTTGTAAAGCTGAAAAATACAAACGTATATAAAGAAGCTGCTTCATCTCTCTTTTTTCAAAGAGAATGATGCATTCACTGACTCTACCAACTCTACTGACTCTAGTAAGAATACAGGCCCGGTGTTTTGTGTAATGGGCAAAACAACTCAAACAAGTTTGTCAAAATTCTTCTTGATGGTTTTCATAGAAATGAATAAATAGCAGATGTTGCCTGGATTTGTTAGAGGTAACATCTCTACAACTGAACAGCTTTCTTGTTAAAAGTCAAGCAAAATAATGAAGTATAGGATTTGTGCTGAAGGAGCCAAAACATTCATGCACTAAAGAAAAGCAAAATATTGCAAGAAGTTGCTAATATTTTGTCCTCAAAAGATTCTTCACAACACAAGTCCCAAAAAATTGGGACTTTAAAAAAGCTGATAAACCTTTCTGACGCTGACCTACTTAAAATGAAGCTCCTTAAACTTCACACAGTTACTGTTTTTACAGTTTTTTTTTAAATTATTGTTTGAAAGTTTTTTTTTTTGTTGGATTCTTTTGTCTCAAATACCTTAAAGGCTCTGAAAACTTTATTTTCCCAGCTTCAACTTCCAATATTAACACTGAATTTTCAGAGTGAGTTTAAACTATGATCTTCTCAGAGGTTTAAAGCAGATTAAAAGTGTGTGGTTACTTTCAGCTAACTCTGATTGAGTTTTTATTTAGTTTTTTAATAATATCTAAAGGTTTTGTTTGTGATTTTTATGTCACAGTTTTAGAATATGAAATAGCAATATTACAGAGAAATCACTTTAAATTTTAAACTTTATTTTGGTGCCTGTCAGAGCAGCAACAATAAAGCAGTTAGCAATCACTAAAGCAGCTGTTGATTGGAAGAGAACGTATATCTCGTCTTGTATTTCATGAAAGAGCAGCCAGACTCTGCGGTGTGTGAGCTTTTTGTTTGGGGAAAGAAATTCCTCGCTCGGCACTCTGTGCGACAAAGGATAAGAAATGACCAGAGCAAACCGGCCACAGATGGAGGTTGTGACATCAATTGAAGGAGAGGGAATGAGGTGTTGTTGTCGTTCACGGGCAGACCTCTGGCAGATAAATGGCTCCAGTTTCTCTCATCAGCATCAGCATCTGCTTCTTGTTGTCTCTCTGTTAGATCATCGTCGGCTGCAGCAGGTCACCGCTCTGCACAGTCTGTCTGCACGAGTGTGTTTACATCTGATACATCAACCTATAATATGTGTGTGTGCGCATGAATTAAATACAGTGTGAGATGCTTTAAGGGTACTTCCATACGCAGTAAAGAATGAAAATTGTGTATGCATGTGTGTGTATGAGGCATCCATCTGTCAGGCTGACACATCGCTCCAGTCAGCAGTCGGCTCCCCTTCACACGTCATTGGCTGTTGTCGTGAGACCAGGACTTATTCAGCCAATTAGCTCGGAGCGAGATAGCAGTGAAGGGACCTGCTGTGTAAGCTGTTGCTGCGTGTCCAAATGTCAGCAGCGACAATCGATAGCTACGATACAGCGAGACCAAGTTGAGGAAACAGGTGACGCGTCGCCACGCTGTGAGACGTCTCCGCATGATGGCTGAAATCTCTGCAACGCAGCGTGTGGACGCTGCAGAAACACGGGAACTCAGCGAAAAAACACGTCAGGTTTAATATTAAACGTGAAAATGTTGTAAAATCAAACAACAACAAACAAAACAAGTGAAAATATCTCAGTAAGAGACAGGACCCGTTGGCTCAACAGGCCTGACTGCAGGACTCCAGTCTCTGAGCCAACATGGCGTCCACACCGAGCGAATGTGTTCACCTTCTGATGATTAAATTAACGTAACACACACCTTTGGGGATCCTCACACACCAACGCACACAGAAGAAGGTAGAGTTTCGGCTAAACTCTCACAGGTATGAACTGTTCTGGACATGGCCATTAAACAGCTTTTATCACTTTTCCTCAAACTGAAAGGTTGTGCCTCCTGTGGTCTCAGCGTTTAGACCAAACCGGCTCTCAGCAAAGTGCAGCGGCTGAGGTTTCCTGCTAATGTAAGCACAAGGAGAGGAAAAACCGTGGAGAAGCTCCTGGAGACACAGAAGCCTCAGTGAATGCTGACGCTGCCTCCTCTCCGTCCCCCTGGATGCCTTCATCTGAAGCCGCCACGCTCGTTGCTGCTGTCCAATATGAGACCGGACAGTTGTTTGTCTATTAGCAGCGCTAATCACACTGAGCCACCCATGTCAATAAAACTCATTATATGAAACAAGAGGCTCATCAGCCGGGTGCTGCCCTGCTTATCAGCACAGCCAGGTCCAATTTATCACTGCCGCGTTTATGAAACATCATCATCTTTTTAAATCACACAGTGGGCCGAGCCACAGCTGATTACACGTTATAGACAAACTCTCAGCTAATCGGTTACTTCAAAGTACCAACTGCAGTTTGTGCAACAACGAGGAAAAGCTGCTAATAACATGTGATAAACGTAATCTTTGGTTTATGGATTCTTGTTAATCATGTACTGTTCCACGCTGATAATGTTTAGTTTTTAGTTTTCAGGCTTATGGTGTCACTTTGGCATGTTTTTTGAATTTAAGGGTCAGACATTCGGCATGTTATTTATGCTCTACATGCTAAACACACTCCAAAAATATGAGAACAGAATCCTGTTAAACCTGTTTATATATTAAAATTTTGTCCACGTCATTAAATAAATATAATATTTCCCACTGCACTTAGCTAAACATCTATTTTGATATCTGGTTTCCAAAATTGATTGAGTTTTCGTAGCTGAAAGTGCAGCATCATGTGTCTGTTCTCGGCCTGAACACACACACACACAGATGTAACGAACAGACCCGGAGACACAGAGAGGGATCATGCAGGAGCTTAACCAGCTAATTAATTAGCCTAATAGAGCCGCAGTGTGTGTGCCAGCTGCACTGCGCTGAGGTGTGTGTGTCTGTCAGCCTGTGGTACTTTATCACTGATGTTGTCACATGTCACGGTGCTGATGCCAGATGTGTCAGTTAGTGTTTAAAGCCTATTAACGGTGTCAGATGTGATGGGCAGCAGCTGGACAAACAGCGAAGCTGACAGTGTGTTGCTGTCAGCCAAACATACCGACGTGCACGTGAAGCTGCTCGCTTGTGATGTGATGATGTATTGATCTATTGATCCATGGCAGGAGGTTGTCTTTTCCACCCTGCTCCCTTCCACAGGGGGGGTCAGAGGTCAGGGTCAGATCCAGAAGAGCATTCTGGGAGCTCTTGTTGGTCTAATTGGTCATAAATATTTCAATAACAAGTGTTAATAATTAACATGCTAATTCAGTGTGTATTGCATTGCTGAAACAGGAACTCGATTGACAGAAAGTCTTGATTTGAACAGTTCTGATGAATCAGGTGATCCATTAAGAACATATATAACACACTTCCTGATAAATGGAGAATGACTCTTCTACTGTTTGCATGCATTTTTTTCAACATTTTTTGATTAATTTATTCATTCTATAAACTAGTATTGTGTAATATTCAGTCATAACCGTTTCATGCTCCAGTAAAAAGTCTTAATTATACGAGGAGCAAAGAAGAAAGCAGCACAGTCATGTTAAGAGGATGTTCAAGTGGACGTACGACTCAACAAAACATCAACTTTAACATGAGACTGCTGCTCATTTCCTGTTTCCAACTGACAGTCTGTGCTGTTCTTTTATTTCTCACTTTAGTGTGAACACACATCATCCTCTTTTTTATTATTTAAACAAGGACGAAACACTGTTTTTTTAACATTAAAAGCTTTTGTGTGCAGTAGTAATAGAGCAAACTGCATAAATGCATAAAGGAAACATCATGTTACCGATTGATGCCTGCAAACACAGAGAGGGTGACCAGCCTGGAGTGTTTCGATTCATTTTGTTGTGACTTGGCAGCTGTAACACTGCAGATAATACGGCACACATAAGGCGCACTGTCACAGGTAAATGTTCAACGAAAGCAGCCGTGTGTTCCCACAGTTTTAGCTGCTGCTGTGGGTTATGAGTTGTGTTTGTGAATAATCACAGCAGATTTTACAGGCACATTTCCAGACTCCACTGGCAGATGAAGCGTCAGGTTTTTTTGTCTCCTTTTTCCTCTTCCTCTGCATTCACTCTACCTGTGAGAGGCAGGCGGCCAGGTGCGCCCACATGTTGGCTGAATTCTGACTTTTCCATGACAGAGTTTACAAACAGCCTTAGTCATGAAATCCAGAGCTGTTCCAGACATTCAGCTCCGACTGGGAAGCTGCTTTTAACCGTCATCTCTGTCAGCGTTTGCCTCATGAACAACAAGCATCATATTGTCTCAGTTCAAGACTTTTCTACCTGCTTTATTTGAAAGAAACATCTACATTATATTCATCTGGTCTGCAACTATATGCTGTATCAACTAGGGGTGTAAAGATCTATCGATCTGGATCGATATATCTATTTGTTAAGCAGCGATCCAATCAATATCGATAAATATCATCACCTTTAAGATAAGCCTTTATTTTGAAATTCAGACCACATACCCGTTTCACAGTTTCCGCCCAATTGCGCCTCGTTCTGAAGTTTCAAACA
>JAPZDV010000024.1:25110800-25128598 GCA_029814665.1 Acanthurus lineatus | reverse complement strand
AAAAGGTTACAAGTGCGTCCAAGAACCGATAAGCAGAACCGAAAGTAAATATTTTTTATGGGTACCAGGTACCCGCCGTTTTTGATTCGGTTCGAATTTCGATACCCAACCCTATTGCTGCATGTCATTTTCCATCTCGTTCTCACTTATGTCCGATCTTCTATCAACTGTCAAAGATCTTAAAAAGGCATCATAATGTCTAAATAAAAATTATTTTTTGTTTTAATGACAGTCCAAACCTTAAAAACAATCAAACTACGATGAAAGAAAAGCAAGTCTTCACCTTTGAGGAGGTGAAACATTTTTCTATGTTTACTAGATAAAAGCTCAAAGAATCATGTGGATGATTAACATGAGATCGATTTTTTCTGTGGGTGTGTGCATGTGTGTGTGCGTGTGTGTCTGTGTGTGTGCGTGTATGCGTGCGTTTGTGTGTGGGTGTGTGTGTGCAACAAAGGAGGAGATAAAGAGAAAGAGAGGAGTGTGTTTAAAATATAGCTAATAGGTGTATGTTGTATCTTTCTCTGCAGACCTTTCTGAGCTTCTTTCACTCCATGCATAGTGAGTGTGTTTTTCAGTGTGTGTGTGTGTGTGTGTGTGTGTGTGTGCGTGTGTGTGTGTCAGAGTGGTGTCAGAGCGTATTACAGCTTATCAGAGCTAAATGTGCAACACGGCTGTGTAAATGGGCTGAGAGATAGAAATGATGAGAGCAGCTATCAGCAGGCAGAGAGACCACAATTACCATCCAGCTCCAGTCTCAACCTCCACTGAACGACTGATTCACCGAGGAACAGGCTGTTTCACTGGCTGCCTGTTTCACTAACTGACTAAATTGCTGGCTAAATGTGCATCATGGGCTTTAGAGACTGCAGTGAAAATTATTAATGGGAACTTTAAAAGCAAATTTCGGTATGAATCTGTAACATCAAACACAGATGCTGGACATGATGTGCATACATGCCACTGAGAAACTGACCTGCCTGCACACACACACACACTCACACAAATACACACACACGCACACACACACACACTGCATAAAAAACTTCTTATTCCCGCTTTGCACACATCAAAGTAACCAAAATTTAAAAGCAGATCTTGGAAAACCACATGAAAAAAAGAATCACTAATGCTAATCCTTGAGAAAGATGAAATAATATTTGAGTCTTTAATCACTTAATTGCTGTAAAATGAGACAAAATTCACCAGGAAAAAAAAGTTTCATCACAAAGCATCATCATATAAAGTGGCAGCACAGTCCAATAGTAAAAAAAATATTTCAAACATAAAAAATAAACCGTCTTAATCATCCAATTAAATACGACATTTAAAATCTTAAGTAGTCTGTGAAAAAAAATGGACAACTGACATTTATGCTTTTATGTCTACGGATGAACAAACTGTTGAGACAAATAAACAAAGCAGGTATTACATAAATAAAAATAAGTGCCATCCTCATCAGTGCTTCAGTAGGTGACCGTGAGTGTGACGGGAGTCGGGAAAAGTCTGAGCACTGCGACTCTTCAGGGCTCAGAAACACATTAGAGCCTCGTTAAACAGCCGCCTCATGTTTCCTGAGCTGCTCTGATGAAAACAAGAGGCCAAAACACAGCCGGGAATCCTGCTGGGAATCAGAAAACTCCAACACAATTAATACGCTGCTGCAAATTCCTTTCATTTTTAATGTGTTTTTAACCTCCTTCCTGCTCTGCTGAAGTAAGAATGAATCAGTATGTCTGATATTAGAAATAAAAGAAGACGTAGTTGTGATCTGTAAGCAGGTCACTGTGCTCTGCAGTCAACAGAGGATTTCTGTATTGTTCCCCCTGTGAGGCTACAACTCCATGATATTCTGTAATATCCATCAACTTCCCTTTGAAATGTTGTGAAATTCATCAAAAGTTCTCAGTGTAACTTGTCTCACTGGAGTCTGAGTCTCTGCACAGTCGGCGTCTGATGATCGAAAAACATAAAAGGAGCAAATTAAATGTGAGAAACGAAAAATCTGAGATGTTTTGGCATTTTGTCTTGTTTCAACATCTGTAAAACAAGAAGCTTAACAAGCTCAAACTTGCTCAGAAAAATACGTCTCTCAGTAAAACTGATCACTAAAATGATTGCTGATTTATTTTTTTGTCAAACCATTTTTTCTAATGGATTAATCATCTCTGCTCCATATGCACGTCTGACAATCTGACTGTTGAGCCTTTTGCCTTCCTTCAATTCAAAACTCATTTTTGTTTTGTTCTCCCCGAACAAGAAGTGACTGACATTCTGCCTGATGTTATTTTCAATGATTTAGAGGTGATGAATAGGATTTTTTTTTCATCTTCCTGCAGGAATTATGAATTTTTTATTGTTTTCAGTATCAGGATGTGAATTCTTTTAACCAACCAGCAGTAAAAAATATTTCATCTGTTCATCTGTTGAATCAGAAAATAATTTGAACAGCTTATTAATCAAACTGGATTACTGTATTGATTCATTAGTCTGCTAACAAGATGTGAAGACCTGGATTAAGATGAACTAATAATCTTGATTTGTGGCGCTGCAGCGATGTGGAGAGATGGTCTGTTTTATAAATCAATGCGATGAATGGCACAAGATCAATAGCTGCTTCTGACTGTTGTACTGTGATGTCTGAGATTAGTTTGGACAACAGAAGACTGTGATGTGTTTATCCTCTTTAAGGGGGGGTTAATGTTATCTATAAACCATTAAAAATTAAGGAGTTGTGATACCTATCTGGTTGAGAATCCTCTGTAAAAAAATTCCTATTAAACACCCGAACAAAGCAAAGCCGGAGGAGTCTCAGCAGAGCCGAGTCAATACATCTGACACAGCAGAGATGTTGATTAAATTAAAATAACATCTCATGCCTTTGAAATGAAGCATCTTTCTCAGGATTTCTGTATTTAATTCAGTTCTGCACACTGAACTGAACACTGACAACTTAACTTTGGATCACAAAAATCTGCAGCTGCACAACTTTTTAAACTCAACAAAAGAGTCAATGAACATGTATTCACTTCCAATGAGGCTGCTGCCAAACTGAAATCATTGTCTTTGTGAGAAAAAAAAAAAGAAGAAACGACTGGACGCGTTACAATTAGCTCAGAGATAATAATTTGAAACACCCATTGTGACTCACAATCCGCTCTAATCCGAAACCTCCCTCCAGCAGCAGTACGTGCCAGCACAGCCCCTTATTTTTGTGCCCAATAATAAACGGCCCAACAGCACCGCCGTCCCAGAAGCCCCTGCAGTTGCCATGGTACTTAATAAGACTCGTTACGATCAAAGGCACAGAGAAGACTGTTGACTCTCCAGGAGAGGCGAGTCGAGCCCAGAGGAATGCAATTAAGGCTGAGGCAGGAATCCTGCACATACCTGAAGTTACGCTAACGAGAGCGGACGCAGCCACAGAACGCACAGCTGCATGATCGCTATGTGTGTGTGTGTGTGAGCGTGCATGAGTGCGTGGGTGTGTGTGTGTGTCCCAGAGAGAACAACATGGAGAGTGACACAGTCTGTATCTGTATGAGGAAGAGGGTAGTTTGGCTGTGTGTGTGTGTGTTTGTGTGTTTACAAAAAACAGCTCTGGTATGTGCACACAGGACTACGGCAGGTGTGTTTGTGCGTGTGTGCATGTGTGGGGGCGCGTGTGTGTAAGTAAATTGAAAGCAATGGGTGGGCCCAGAGGGAGATGAAATGGATAATGGGCGCTCGCTGAAGACAAAAAAACTCACCTCTAATAACACAGACTGATGGTTACAATCACTATAACCACTAATAGATTTAGTGTAAGTGCCACTTTAATGTGATTTTTTATGAATTGCAGAGATAACTTTGAACCAGAGCGAGCACATTTAATCTAATTACATACAGAGTTCAATTATCGGTTTTGTGTGCAGATTGTCTGAAGCAGCAGGGACGTCGCATCAGAAGAAGAGCTGCTCCTCTACCGTTATAAGGAAGAACTGAGGAAAATAATTATGTACCGTTATGGTTAAGTGTTGGATTTTCTCATGAATAAATAAAAAGTCTGTTACAATGATTTGAAATAATAACAGTTTAATTACAGAACTGCTCATAATACGTGAGGCCAAAGGCAAACAGTGAACTCTAAAGGGCAGATCATTAAAGAGATAAATGAGGAAAAACACTCATTGGTACACAAAATTAGCTCTATGCCTTAACTTCTTTGTTTTTTTTTTTATGTAAAATACTGAATAGTTTGCAAAAAGAAATCAGATAAAAGAAAATATATGGGAAGAATCCCTTCTTTGTCAATACTAACACCATAATCTCTGTTTAGGACATGTTTTTATGTTTGCAGTGACCAAAACTAGTGATCTCTCTCCACTCAATTTGTACCAAAAATGACATTTACTTTAATCAGCATTATGTAGAAATTGATATTATGCGTGTTATGTTGCTCCCACAGTTTCTGCCTTCAAAAACCTCTGTTGTAAACAGAAGTTTCAGGTTCCCGAAACAATTCTGCAGCTGAAATGTATCTGCCAACTAGAAATGAGACTCTGCTCCTCACACAGCTTCTCTTGTAAACAAGAATGCATTCTGTTGTCTTCTTCTTCTTCTATTTTTGGCAAACCGGCTGGAGCTGCACACACCACCAACTGGACTGTAATGTGGAACAAGAACTCACACTAAAGCATGTGCATTTGCTCAGACCCTCAAGGACACGAGCAGACAGTATTTATTCCATGCAGACTAACGTGGACGCTCATGGTCACATTCCATTTTGTTTCTGCTCCTCCAAGAAAATTTGAAGCTGATCTCTCAGTGATGTCTGTCCTCTGATCATCACACAGCCCCTTGTGTCAATGTCTTTTTTTCTTACAGCACTTCAGCCTTTCATATCCACCACATTTTTTACACCTACAAACTCCTATAAAACAACAACTCCTGAACCTAACAACCTAACCCAAACATTTGTCAACGCTCTCATAACAGCTTAAGCAACCGTAGGGTTTCTCTCAGAAAACTAGCTAATAAACTTTAAACTAACGTAAACTTTAAAATACATCCTTAAGCATCAGCATCAGGCCAATTCTGCAGAATAAAACATGTGAAACAAGCTTCAACATGCCGTTGATCTCCACTTCTGCAATTTGTTAAAGAGTCAGAGAAGTTTTATTTTCCCCACAGCACTGTGACAGGCCACTCTGATGAATTAAAGGGAAGTGAACCACAAAAACAACAGTAATAGATGTAAACACACACACACATGCACACATACACAGGGAATAACACTGACTTATCATCCCAGTGTTCAGTGGACTGTTGGTGTTGATGGTAATGGTGTGGTTTCATGTCTACAAAAGAATAATTAGGAGGATCACAACCAACAAAAGACACAAAAAGACTAGAAGTATTGTTTTAATCACCTAAATGGAATTTAAAAAAAGGCTCAAATCAGGTCTAATTAGCGTGTGTGTGAGTCACTTCTAGCTTGTGTCACTTGTTCTGCCTCTGCTGAACCCTTTTGCACTTTGCTTTTGAGCAAAAAGGCCAATTTCTTTTCTTCAAACTGAAAGCTGTGTCCCTGAAACATAAACACAGCATCAGAGCCAAAGAGCGGCTAAAGTTAGAGGTCAGTTCAGGAGAATCAGAGAGACAAGGACGAGCCACTTCAGCAGCAAAACCAGAAAGATTTCTCTGCATAAAATATGATCCAGTTCAACTACAATCAGTGATAGCTGCTGCTATTTGATACAGAGCTTGAAAGCAGCACTGTGATCTGGTTACAACCGGGATGGTTATTCCCCATTTGGAATATTAATCTTAAGCTACGAAGCACACAAAGGTATCGTTCGTGTCTTTATTTAAGGAAAAAAAACTCAACAACTGAGGGGAAAATAATGTTCTATGTTGTTAACTTGAATGAAAACATCAGGTGTAATTGTTTTTTGTCCTTGTAATCGTAATCGTTATTGTTGTTGTTGTTGGTGATTTTGTAACTGACTCATATTTGAGCGTCTCATTTCCTTCCAACCTGTAAAAACTCCACTGAATCCAGTCCAAGTTGTTGATCCACACTGGTTCAACATGTGGAACTTAACCTCACAGACAGGTGTCTGTTCTGCAAAATAATGGCTTTCAGAAAAATTCATTAAAAATAGTCACTTTCCCTCCTTCGTGAGCACACACCATCTGTGTGTGTGTGTGTGTGTGTGTTAAGAACAGGTTTGTGTGGTTGAGCTGCTCACAGGGATTTCTTCAGTTTGAACAAACTTCAAAGACCACACAACAAACTTTAAGGACTTAAAATAAATCCACTGGAATCCATTCAAGAAACAGTACTGGGGCTGTCGTACTGGAACTCAATCAAGACTCTTCAAGGTTTGAAGTTTTCTTTTAAGTTTTTTTTGGGGAAAAAAAAAACATTTCATGAAGAAAACTGGTCTCCTGACGTGCTGCAGTTCCAGGAGAAACGTCTCATGGGGAACTGATCTGTTATCATTTTAAAAAAAGACGAAAAACAAGAGGAACCAACATGTGTTTTATTTTGATAGTGAATATTTAAGAATTGTGGAATGAGGAGGCGAGGGATTAAGAAACAGCAAGATGCACATACTGGTTTGTCTTAGACTACTAGAGTGAAATTTACTGGTTTACTGACTGAACTAGTTTGACATCTGAATAACTCGTCACCTCGAGGTAACTCCAACTCATCGGCTTCAGGGGAGTGCCTCAAAAATGTCTGTAATCGTTTCAAAACTACAAAATGATTCATCTCTTTTAACAGAGGGAGAAATCAAGAGATCAGCCAAGTGTTTGATTGTAAATTCAAGTGTGAAGTCAAAGCTAATTACCACACTGTAACTGGTTGGATTGAGACTAAACTACAAGACTGATTACATAAAAGCTGAGAACCTTTTTTATTCATTTGGAAATAATCTATTAATCACTTCTGCTGCACTGATTTTTTTTTTCTTTTTCTTGGGTCGGAGTGGTTGAATCTCACATAAAATGGTCATTAAAAATAAAAATTTAACCAGACATCTGTGGGCGTCCACATTCTGGAGACATTAACCTTCATTTTGTCTATATGTGAGTTTGTTACAACTGCACAGAAACCTAAAGGGGAGCCGTGACACACACATCTGTCACAGGAAGTCAGCTCCCACTGAAGAATAATATCTTAATAAAAGTCGCTGTCACTCTTGCTAATTGCTTCACAAAGTCTGTGTGTAAAGAAGGACGAACATCTGCTCATCACTGTACTTCCACTGCAACTTTTTTTTACTTAGCAGCGGCTTAACGTCACAATTGAACTCGAAGCTAAAACTAAGCTAACTCAAAGCTGCAGAATGTAAAATCCTTACAGAGAGAACGGCCTGATTGATATCATCTTAATGTTGGAAATCACTGATGAGCAGTAAAAAAGACAAATCTCCAACAGTCTGCTGGTATCAGATCTCCCTTATAGAACTGATGTTTGGTGTCTGCTGCCATCTGTGCATTTTTGCTTGTTAAATATCCCACTATTATTATCACTCACTTATAAATTTCAACCCACAGCCATGTTTTTTGCTCATTTACAAAGGGTCACATGGTGTTTTTTCAGTCTTTTAAAAGAAACCTTCAGGTGATGGTCCTTATAGACAGGATGTGTTAACGCTGAAAGGATTTAAAAAGGTTTGTAGACTGTTGCTGTTTATTTTATTAAATCGCTTTAAATTTGATCTCTGTTTTTATTCTCTGCCATTGAAGGCAATTGAAACTGTCATAAATGACTTTATGAATTAATAAAGAACTCTAAGGCATCAGCAGAGCCAAATGTGGCTCTTACATATCGGTGCAATGAAGCATCATATAATCCATCTGTTTTCTCTCTCGTTCCCTCCCTCTGGACCCACTGAGCAATCTGATAGTCGATCCATTGCTTCTCTGTTTTCACTGCTGCATCTCTCATACAAATACTCAAGGATTGAATAAAAATTTAATCAACGTTTTCCGATACTGACCAGACTGATCGTTAACTGGTCGGCACTATAATATTTCACAAAACAGGCAAATGTCACCCCACTTGAAAAATTCCTTTACGTTAAATCACAAGATACAGCAAAAACAACCTTGTCTCTATTTGCCAGTCATGCAAACTGCAGCTTGAACAAAGAAGAAATCTGACCTCCAAGTCTGCCAGAGCTCAAACCAAAACAGGAAATGCATCCCTGAAATTATCCATCACTCCAGCATCTGCACCTCTAGCTGCATCAGACACATGAACAGCATCTTTTCTGTTTCATTTCTGCTGCACATTTATATTCTGTCATTCTGAGAAAACACACTCGGTGTGAAAAGGCTGGTGTAAAAGCTGCACCTCTGGTCAACTACGAAGAGACACTTAAAGCTTTTATTAATGTCATAATGTTTCCGTGAAGAGCCTTTTCATGTGTGTTTCTATGCAGAGCAGGGCAACTCTGCTCGCAACAGGAGAGGAAATATAGACATCACAACACACACACACACACTAAGAAGGTGCACACTTGTGTTAAACATATAGATGCATTATCATACATAAAACATATTTTACATGTGAAGCACATATAAATATACATGAAGTGACTCCCACACATGCACTCCACATGCTGTACCGAGCGGACTGTCAAGCCTAAACACACACACACTGTTAAGTGTATGGGCACTTAGAGAGCGCACAAAGTCAAGCACAGGACTGCAAAGAAACTAGGACAGCGTGTGTGTGAAGGACACTTGAGCTGTCTTAGTTTTTATTGGTGCTAAGAAGAGCAGAGAGAAGGTGAGCAGAACATGAGGAGGGGACATAAAGAGATGATCCATCACGACCTTCAGCCATTTTATTCAAGCAAAGTATTTAAACTCTGTTGTGTGTTGTTTGTGTGGAGTGCAGGTTTAGTGTACGAGGTGATAAACAACCAGCCATCAAACACATGTTTGTTTAAAGTTCACAGCTTGTGAAGAGTGAAACTGATGGTTGACCAAAAGAAAATCTTACTGGTAAACTGAGGTTTGTCAGGTCTGTTGAATAACGGTTACTTTCCTACATTAAGGACCTCAAATATCAGCGGACAAACATGTCAGAATTTGATCAATAAAGATTTATCTTATTTTTATTTCTGTATTTTAAGTCTCATTTTTAGTTCTAAAGATGGATGATGAATTTGACAGCACTGAAAATGAGAATCATCACTGATTTTTTATTGGAATATGAAATAAAGGTTGATGATGATGAAGTCTGATGATGAAGTCGGATTGAATTGCGTTGGTGCTGTGGTGTCAGTGAGCGTCTGGACTCTGCAGTCTGAACCAGTTAAATACAGACCTCAGATCTGTATTTTCATGTTCTTCTATGGACAGCAGGGACCGCAGCTCATCAATAATAATCACATTCATCCCAGTCAGAACAGCGGTGCCATATGTACACAGATGTGTCACACATGCCTGAGTTACAAAGTAGAAGTGACTGAATGAGAACATCATCCCAGCATGGTGTCATCACACAGCTCACACACTGACGGGCCACTGGTTTCACTGTTTATTATGGATATTTTAAATCCCAGAAGCCTGAAGGACCAACAGACTCTTGACTAGTGTGAACAAGTTTACAGCTCAAGGTAAACCTCCTCTCACTGTTTCTAAAGCCGAATGGAAACACTGCTAAGACTGACACCTCAAAAGGTTAGAGTACATCACTCCCATTACAGCTGTGTTCACACACAGGGTTTTTTAGAAGCAAACTGCGCTGAGGTAATATTAGAAAACAGACCGATCAGATCCAATCAGGTTCAGATAACGATGTGATTACAGGAAAGTCTCCAATCCAGGTTCCATAATCTACTGAGAGCTAATTAATCTGAAGGAGTTTGGTGGCATTTATTTACACAGATATTGGACTTTATTTTACTTTGAAAGTTTTATTAAGGAGCCATCACACTGCCATTAAAATTTGCTTTTTAATTCTGAACTGGTTTAATTACTAGTAAGTAATAATTTGTTGCTGTGAGCTTGATTTATTCAGTTTTTTTAATTATAAAAGGACTTGCAGAATCAATTTGTACTTTTGCACCTGTTTTTCTGTGAAACTACTCAACCAACAGTTCAAATCAACTTTTTTAGACACATTTCTATTGACTGCATGATAATAAAGCAATAATAATATTGAAAAAAAGAGCTCTGGTTGCGGAGAACATTTGAATTTAAGCATCAGAACTGGATCGATACACAACACACTGAACAACAGAACCTGATTCTTGAACAAACCATCCAACCATCTGTTCATCCATTTAAGCAAAAGAGGACAAAAAGGACAAAGAATTCAACATAAATGAAATCAAAGATGATCCTCTGTACTCAAAAATGAAACTTGTATTCACTTTTTACTCAGCCAAGTTCAGAAAACTGGTGGAACTGGACAATAAACAATATTCTGACAGCACATTGCACATTTTCCTCATTTCCAACATTAAGCTGATTACTACTGTCATTCACACTTATCATGTGATCAGTATAGACTGAACTGCTTACAGTTTGTAGAATACAATAAGATGATGCTCCTAAAATATTCAAATTAAGTTTATTTCTATTTAAAACTTCACTATGGAAACGATGCTAAAAGCAACAGATGAATAAACAGAAGGTTTTTTCGGTGGGAAAATAAATAACTGGGCCATTTCTCATGATTTGTCTTTGTCTGATTTTAACTGGAAGTTGGATTCAGTTCAGCTCGAAGCCTCAATCAGAGCTTCAATAAACCCAACAGCTGTGTGTGTGTGTGTGTGTGTGTGTCCAACCCTAAAGTGTTAGATTACAGAGGCATAAGTGAACATCTCTATTAGAGCTCAGCTGCATCAGTTGTCCTGTTTATCTGCTTGAATCCATCAGCAGATGAGTGTGAAGAACAAATGCGGTTTGACTCTCAGATAACAGAAACAGATCAGATAGATGAAGCTCCGTCATTAGTGCAGTCAGATAATGTCCACTTACATCAGAGTGTGGATGGCGTCCATTATTCAGACACATGTCGGACTGTTAGCGGTCAGCTAGTCTGATAAAAGGTGGCTCCATTAGAGGAAGGATGGGCAGCTTGTGTGTGTGAGTGTGTGTGTGTGCGCGTCAGGCTTTTACTCAACCCAGTTTTCTTTTATTTTTCATTTTTAGTCGACTGCCCATACGACCTTTTATTGTACATAAATCCTCTTACAGGTTGAGCCTTTATCAGAGATTCTTACAGTTCAGATGGAGTTTAGTTTCTGATGCACAAACACACAGGAACAACAACATAAACTTTACATCAAATACCATCTGCTCGGTGCAAAAAGTGGCTAGTCATCTTTTCTGTTTTCAAAAAATGATCATGTCAGTCACTTACCTTTCTGTCCTCTCTGTCATCTGGTTGGTAGATCAATCCTTCCCGACACCTGAAA
Organism: Acanthurus lineatus; assembly: GCA_029814665.1. Classification (NCBI taxonomy): domain Eukaryota; kingdom Metazoa; phylum Chordata; class Actinopteri; order Acanthuriformes; family Acanthuridae; genus Acanthurus; species Acanthurus lineatus. The sequence continues at coordinate 25,117,166 of JAPZDV010000024.1, read as the reverse complement.
CAAGAACAAAAGGGAGTTTTTTTTTTAATGATCTCCAAAACTTTTTTAACAACATTTAGAGTAAAAATATGAAACTACTGAACAAGTATTGTAGAAAGTTAACTTCAGGAATGAATCATTTTCAGAATTCGAGATGAACTAACACATTAAAGACAAAACCATCACTTCATTTGTCCGTCTCTCAATACTTTCTGACTTCCTGTCTGTGGCTCTCAACTCTAAGCTCATTGGTTCCCTGTGAAGATGCAAATCTTTGAAAAACCCCTCACATGTACAAAAGCTCATCCTTTTTCTGAGACGGCTCCTCACTTTAATTTTCAGCAAACATTTTACAAACAGAAGGAAATGACATGTTGGTTGGGAACTATTTTAAACGGTGGATGAACCCACCGGTGAGTATTTGGGGCAGCAGGATGGTGTGAGCATCTTAGCCTGAGAATCTGCTCAGCTCATGGCTCATGGGTTTGGCCTCCATCCCATTCAGACTATATCCCTTCTGTTAAGTCCCGTGTCGGGGTCAAAACGAGTCCAGATCTCAAAGTTGTGTCATGTTTTGCTGCTCTGTGTGGTCGTAGGTCTGTACAGTCGCAGCAGCTCCATCCAGTGTTCTCAACTGGCTCAGAAAACTGGAATCGAATCGTCCAGAAATGATCAAATATGAATCAGGACTCAGTTACTGCAGAGGCCATTAATCTTTTCAGAAACATACAATGTTTTCACGCTGTCCTGACTTGTATGTGGCGCCATGTGTCACATGTTTTGTTGCTCTAATTGGTTGTAGGTCTCATTTCTTTGTCAGTCCATCTAATTGTGCCCAGAGCCCCTTAGAAATCGAAAAATGAACTAAAAAGGCACCTGTGTGGTGAGACGGGCTGGGTGAATGTGGACTCAGTTATAATAAACCACCATGTGTCCACGTTAACGAAGGAACATGTCACCAATGGCAACAGTGGGACTCGCTGATGTCTTTTTATTGGATTTTTGGACAACGGAGCTCTATGGCACAGAGTTTAAAATAATATAACAACAAAAAAATTGCATTCAGGCGGTAGTTTAAAACCAACGAGACTGCAAGCCTTTAAATCATCTCTCAAACATTTTTATTACAGCAGTTAGAGAGAGGAAGGGCAGAAGAGGGAGATGACACACAGAGGAAATAATGAGTCAGATTTGATGTTGCAAGAATATAGTTGAACCCCCTGAGTCATCACGACACCAATTCTCATTCCATCTTTTAGCATTTTGTTGCAAAACTGCATCTCTCTGCAATGAAGAAACGCTGAAACGCAGCGACTCTGAGGCAAATGGATTCATTCGAAAAGACGCACAGGAAGCTGACAAATGGATGTCATCGCTGAGGAGAAGCAATGAATGGAGGCAGAAACAGCAGAATAAATTACAGGGACGAGTTTTGTTCCATCTACATGTCTCGGCATCTGATAGATGACTAACAAACATTAGGAGAGGGAGAGGAGGGGGAGACAGAGTCTGATTCCAGGAGAAGCTGAGAGACAGCGATTCAAAAATGAGCAGAAAATAGATTAATCAATCAGCTTTGAATACAGAGCTCCTCTTCTCTTTTTCCTAATGTTGCCCTTTTCTTTCGTGTGCCGTCTTCTCTTAGTTTCCCCTCCTCTCCTGTCCTCACGCATCCCCTTTCTTCTTCCCCTATCATCTTGTCATCTCCTCTCCACTTTTTTCCTTTTCTTTCCTTGACTTATTGTAGAGGAAATCTCATCAGGCGGTGTAGATTATCAGAATCCTTCTGAGGCTCCCTACCTCTGAATTAAATTGGACTACTTGAGTTTTAAAAGCCAGCTGGTTACTTTGATCTCCAGATACCATCAGGAGCGTCACAAAGGGCTCTCCACATGTATGTGTGTTTGTCTGCTTATAAAAGATAAATTTACAAAGACAGAAAATCTTCCATATTTTTGAAGTGAGCTGGTTCAGGATTTGGATTTATAAGAAGGGGTGAATGTTAGTTAAAGGTTAGGTTAAGCCTTTAGTGGTCGTTTGTATCAGGATTAAGACAAACCAAAGGGCAGATTTAGGTTTAAACAGCTTTAGGTTTCCACTAATTTGAAGGTGTGATTGTTGTTCCCAGCACCAAAGCATGAAGTCCAGTGGTTTGCTGCAGGAAGTAAAGCTTATTTACAGCATATTTATTGCTGTCTAATGACCCACGATCTGAAGTTCCAAGTTTCATATTCAGCTCAATTAATTATGAAGCTAATGACCATCATCAGTGGGTTTTTATAATCTATATAATGTATCTGAGCAACAACATGAAAGACAGAGAGCTACAGTTACAGCAGCTGTAAACCAAGACACAAACAATACCAAGACCACCTTTACTCATTCTTCTTCTTTAAATCTGGTGTTTTTGAGCATTAATTGAACAATACAAGTATTTACTTATAACTGTTATGGGCTGTTATGGGCATCATCATCATGTCAGGGCCAACACATTGAACTCCACAGCTGAAAACACCCAAACATGGCTGTGGTCATCGTTGTCTGATCTAAATGTCTGCAAACTTCACTCCTGCTTCACACTGCTTTGTGTCTTATTGCTGCTTTCTGAAGATGCTCTTCTGCCATTGATTTCACCCCTAATACATCCTCTTTGATGGACAAAATTATATACTTACATTTTTCTTCAAGATATAATGATGCAATTTTTGAACTAGAAGAAAAAAATGGACTAAATGGTCGCTGGCGAGTGGAAGGATCAGACAATGATGACTTCACTCTGTCCAACTTACAACACAACTGTAAATGATATCTTGATTAGGCCTGACTACTTTGGCTGTTAGCCATGATGATGTTAGCTTCATAGTTTAATAGCTGGTTATTGGATACACCAAGCAACCCCCCCCCCATGGTGATGGTATCGGTTCTTTTGGGATTTGTTTTCGGATTTCGGATTGTTACGTACGAAACTTAACTTGTCTGAATCTGCCTTTTTGAGACTGACATCGGCACACTAAAGTTTTAATAGGAAATTCTAATGCTAAGTGCTAATTTCAACCCCAGTTTTGCCTTGTTAGATGTAAAAAAAACACCAAACAGACACATTGAGATGGTTAAATATTTGATTTTTACTGGAGGGGGTCTTTAATGTGGAGGCCTTTTGAAGGATGCTGGCAGAAATCAGAGTGAGGGCTCCTGAAAAGTTCGAACCGGCTTTGATGCAGAGTAAAGGGGAGTGCTGGAGGGCAGTATGGATTCAAGGGAAGACTGATAGTCTTTTATTGTGTGGTTTGCGTTAAAAGTTGGTATATGGGCTAATGGGATGCTGCAGGGAAAGTTTTTATGCTGATGACGGTGTAGAGTTTAAAGTATAAGTAAAGAAGTAAACAAGAGAAGTGCTGAGGCATCAGTGTATTAGCATTTGAACCAGCAGACAGCCTGGCTGGACCAAATACACACACACACACGCACACGCATACACACACACCCACACACTCTCACATACACAATCACGTATACACTGGATCTATTCAATAATCACATCATATCCATGTGCACTGACATTTGGATTTGGCTAAGAGATGAAGGGGTTGAAGATAGTCCGACATGCACACACACACACACGCACACACTCACGCGCACACGCACACACTCACGCGCACACGCATTCACACACTCACACACAACCTTCTGTGATACACATAAAGAAGTTTCCAGCAGGCTTCACCACAGAAAAATCACTGCTGGGCATGAAAGACCTTGTGAAAAATCCACAGAAGAACAAGTAAATATTTCAAATTTTTCTTCAGGTGCCTGTAAAAAACACTTCATCCTACCACAGAGGAGGTGAAAAACACACCCTAAAGATTTCAAAGTGATTATTTTCTTAGATTTAGTTTAGATTTATTTATTATATGAGTCTTCTCCAAAGCGACAGGGGACTCAGCCTGTTGACACCACATGGTCACAAAGTTACTGAAGCCCAATAAAGATCATTTACAAAAGACACAGCAGAGGCTGGTGTGAAGGAGATGTGTTCCTGGGATTTTAAAGGGTTTTAGCAGAATCTATCCACAGTGGTGTTTCCTAATACATTATTTAATTGGCCCAATTAAAAGCTGAGTGTACAGTAAACACAGTCACTGAATCACACAAAAATTGCTGCAATAAAAGCAAAACTTTGAGCAAACAGAGGCTGAAGAGTTCTGCATGGTTTGTTGCTACTTATGATTTGTGCATATTAAATATTAAAGGCCAATAGAAGGACACAACTGGACCCTCACCCCCCCAAGAAACAGTTGGATAAAGAGTAAAAAGGCAAATAAATCTTTTTAAAAGACCCGTATTAATATTCTGTAGGGGCACAACTGTGACTCATTACACTTACTCTGCAGCTCATTAACCCCTCACATCATCTCTGGACCTCTGCAGCTGATTATCTCTGGATGATGCACTTTACATACACAGCTGTGCATCCACACAGATAATTGCTTATAGAAATTAGTTTGTCATATATAATGCAATGCATTCTAATTGCTGGTTTTATCCAACACATTTCATTTCACATTTCTCGAAATATTTAATATCCAATCATTTGAAACACCCTGCAGAAGGCTGGGATGTTGGCGTGAAAACTGTTAGCACAATGTTACATTTTCAAGTCTCTTTTCTTTTTATTTTTAAACCAATTTGTATTTTGATTTAGGGGACAGTTGTTTCAGCTCGTAGTAAAGTTTTAGGCAATTTTTAAATTAATGGAAAGAGATCAAGAATGACTACAGTCTCCAGCATGAAGCCTTGAGCTGAGGTGTTAAATCTTACATTTGTTGGTCTGTAGAGAAAGAATAAAGCGGTCCAGCAGCCTGAGTGTGAAGATTCGCTGCAGTAATGAAGTCAGCAGTTGCTTTGTTGACTGAGCAGGTGGGAGAGGACAGGTGCTGCAGAGTCTGCGACCGCATAAAAAGTTGGTCCTCCGTGTTTCTCCACACAGATGGATATAAAAAACATTCATTAAACAGTGATGCATTTCTGCTGTAAAACTGTCTGTGAATAAAGCCACAATGAGCAACATGAACATTTACGAGTCGAGAACAAACTGCAGCATCCAGGAGGCTGAAAAACACCGAATGCATCCATGAAACGCTGCAGGCTGGACTGTGTTCATTCAGCTGCCTGTTTTCATAACCTCGCTGCGACCTGTGTAAAATAGATGTTTCAGCCTCTCTCTCACCACTCACACCTCCTCTAGCCTCTCTGTCTTTCACTCACCTCATCTATTCATCTCACACATTTTCCTTCTTTTGTTCTCCTCTCTCTTTTTCCGGCTCGCCTTGTCATTAGGTTTGTGTTGTAACTCTCCTAATGCAGCATGACTGCAAAAACTTGCATAATGGACCCCTGCAAATTTCCTCCATCCCAGTCTTTTTTCTCTCTCTCTTTTATTTCTTTCTACCAGCAACATTTCACTGCAAACCTTTCATTATGTTTTTTTTTCTGTGACTCTTTCTAATTCACTTCCCTGAAACTGTCTAACATTTCTTCACATTGGGACTAAAAGGGCTAAAAATTCTGACATTTCAGGGAACAAAAACATAAGAAACACACATTTTTGATGTAAAAGGATCATTAATTATAATCAATGCTGCCTGATCTTCTTTGTTCTTAAGGAGTCACTTTCTTTGACAGAGCTGATAAATGTGGATTAATTCTCTAAACACACACACGTGACACAACACTTGTTCACCTCCTCCCTTCATCTCTCACAGCATCTTTTTTCTCTTTCACACACACACAACACACACACAACACACACACTCTCTGTCTTCGACATGAGGAGTCCATTTCAGTGTCTCTCTGTCAGCTGACACTGAGCTCCATGACAGAGAGGCTGCTGATACTCACTATCAGCCGCAGCATCCCCACATGAAAGGTACAGTGAGTGTGTGTGTGTGTGAGTGTGTGTGACAGTATAAGTGGATTTGTCTGAGCAGCCTGCGTGTACGTGTGTGTGTATGTGTGTGTGCATGTTTGTGTATCTGTCCTTGCTGCTGAGTGTGTGTGTGTGTGTGTGAGTCAGGGTAAGTGGTGCATGCCTTAGGTGTGTTCTGAGAGCACCCATGCATTCATGAGTCTGAGTGTGAGTGTGAGTGTGCACGTGTGTGTATGTGTGTGTGCGTGTTTAAGGGTGTGCGTGTGCATGCGTGAGTGTGTGTCAGATTGGTTCTGTGTTGATTTTTGCCATCTCTTCTTCATGAATGATTCAAACGGCTCCAAATAGGAAATTGTCTCTCTGACCAGCCCACTTTCCTTTTCTCTCTCTCTCTCTCTCTCTCTCTCTCTCTCTCTCTCTCTCTCTCTCTCTCTCTCTCTCTATCTCTCTCTCTCTCACAC
>JAPZDV010000024.1:25090412-25108573 GCA_029814665.1 Acanthurus lineatus | reverse complement strand
CAAATATTGTTTATTTTAATAATACATTTATCAAAAGTTTAAAAATCATAAGCGCACCTCGTTCCGCTCACCAAGGGTGCAAACTTTATCTGGCGCGTCCTCCTGTCAATCTGCCGTTTCGTGCAGTTTCACTAACCCGACACACAAATCAGCACTTTATTAAGCAAACAATAACAACCGATAGACAAACAAGGATAAATTTAGAACAAAATTCCCAAATATGAATTAACTTACAGCTTTCAGGGAGGATCACAATGCCGAGAGGAGCCGGAAGAAAAGAGGCAGGAAGGTGTGTGTATATATAAACTTTCGGGCACAGGTGTTAATATACAGATTACGGGGCGCGCATCTGACAGTGATGCACATAGTGCGTCACTTAAAGCCACTATTACCAGTTCAGAGTGTCGCCCAGTTTGGATTGTGAATAGTATATCGTTTTTTTCGTGCTGGTGGCTCGCATGTATTTGCTCCATCTCCTTCCTCGTCAGTCGTCTCTCCTCCCATTTCAAATGGTGAAAAGAAGACCTCAGCGCGGACTTCGGTCAAGTTTCCCTCTCCAGAGCCGCTTTGAGCGCTAGGGCGCGCGCATGTGACGTACGTATAGACTGGAAGAAAGCACAGACAATTTTAAATAGCTGCAGAAGCACGGGGGGGGGCTTTCTAGACTAAAGAACGAAGGAAATCAAATGAGGTTTTTGCATTTTCCCCCAAAAACGGGACAAATTGTGTCCCGGGTAGGAATTTTTATTTTACCGGGACAGCTGGTGAAAAAAGAGAACAATTCTGGGAAAAATGGGATGGGATGATGGATGATATACATTTTTGGTCATACCGCCCAGCACTAGTTGTAATTATGAAAACTTAAACTAAATAATAAATTTAAGTGGAAAAATTAATAACTTAACTGTTGTGTTTCTGGTTGCAGTAAAGTGCCCATGAGCTTCTCTCAGGATTACAATGAGTTTCATGTATTTGTTATGCAGCGAGTCCAATAATATCATGTTTTTACTGAATATACATGAAGAGAAATGAACAACAAGGCAAAGTGAGGAAAAGCACTAATTATCCCCACAGTTCTGTCTCTGACTAAAGCCGAGCGTCGAGCAGAACCGGCCGTCTCTCTTTGTTTTTTAGTCCTGGTGGCTTTTAAAAATCCTGCCAGAGGTCACAAGGTCACAAGAGCAGCACAGATACAGCGAACAGGCTGAAAAAAGGCAACAGGAGAAGCAGGAGCCTCCACAGGGAATAAAATGAAAAATAGTTTTTAATTTGAAGCAGGAGAGGAGAAACGAGACGGCTGAGGCTGAATGGGAAGGTGAGAGGGAATCAAACGGCAAGAGGAGGAAGTTTTTCTCGTGAATTAATGAAGTGTGTCGCATTTAAATTTAAAACATGTTACCAAAACAGGGCCACATGAGCGAAAGCCTCAGGGAGGCGGCAGAAACATTAAGATTGCCTCACTGTACATATTTTAGCTTAATATGCCATATGGTGGCTGTGTCTCCTCCTCCATTAGACCCTGATGAATACGCTGATCACTAGAACACATCCATTATACAGTGTTGTTGAAATGTATCCATTTATTCAATATAAAAATGGGGGCTTTTTTTTGTCATTTCATTATAATTTTTCAGTCGTCGTAGCAGCCACATGCTGCACAGCTCGTTTGTTTTCCCAGCAGCCTCTCTGTGCGCTGACGGACTTGCAGGCTTTAAGTTGGAGCGCTCAGGTTTGGCTTCAGGGCCGAATCCTGTGCAACACAGTCCTGATTTACCTGTGTGAAGATCAAAGCAACAACAAAACACACTTGTGTCGACCTGCTCAGCACACACACATGCACACACACACACACACTGTTCTCATCATATGGTACAAAGTCAGGAACAAGAAGGAGGGGGGCCGGCCGACACAAGCACAATTCAAGGTGAAGTTTTAAAAGGAAAGCGGTGTAGTGAATGTAGGTGACCCCTGCGTTTCCTCTGCTTTCAGCCCACAGAAGCAACCAGAGGAAATGACAGGCCTGCAGACAGAAGCCCAGGAAGCTGCAGCCAAACAATCCACTTCCAAAAGTACAATGAATAATAGATGGTTTGAATATTTTGTACTTGTCCGGCACACTGACAGAGAAACACAAAAAGCAGCTGGACCTGCACTTTACTGCTGCTGATGATAATTGATCTGAAGTGGTGAAACCATTTTGTGTTGAATCTCCACAGCAGCCGACATCATTCCCATGTTCCCGTGTGTCCGAGGGGATATTTTCATTTCACTCCCTGACACGGAAAATCATCATCTAACTTTTATTTTTGGTTTTAGTCGTCACATTGTTTTTTAACAAACCTACCACTGGATAATTACTGAGCCCAAGAGACGGTGTTATCTTTCATGGAAAAGCAGGTTTAAAGTTATTGAGGGAGGTGGCGGCCGTGTCTGAAAAATGTAAGTTAACTTGGGATGTGTGGAAACCCATCTGGACTCAGAGACCTCCAAGAATGCCCCAGATTAATCAAAAGAGCTGTAAAACAGTCAAATGCATGAGAAAGAAAGAATGTTCCCTTCTTAAATGCTGGACATTCACTTCTTTTTTGTCCCTAAAAAGTAAAAAATTGAAGCTCACTACTGAATGAGACTACAGGAAGCTTTAGCTGCATTAACATGCATATTTCATTATACTCAGTATTATTCTGTAATATTACACATAAAGATAAAGGAGGAATAAAAATATCCCAGTATAATTAAAAAAAGCATGTTAGAAACATGTTGCATGTCAGCGTGTCGTGGGTTTCTAACTCGACGGAGGAGCAGATTCAAGGAGCCTGAGGCCCAGTGTGACACCGACTTCATTCTATTTGTGTCCTGAGTCGGATCCATAGAAGAAATCCAGGCCTGCAGGCATCTCTACAGGAGCTGCACCCCAACCTGCTAAATCCTGCTACTTATTGGAAGATCCCCATGCTCCCTCTAACACATCCTGCTCCACCCTCCTCCTCCTCCTCCACCTCCTCCCCTCCATCCTCACCTGGATCTGCAAACAACAGCTCCGCTCAAACAACCACAGGATGATTATTTTCCTTCTCTCTGCATGAAACTAAGCTTTTCTTCTCCCTTCTGAGTAGAAAATCATGTAACAGGGTCAATGAGGAGCAACAACACTGCAGCTGGATTTTTATTAAGACTCTTAAATTTGCTGAAGCAATTGATGATTATTTTTGGATTTCAAACATTTCCCAAATCTCCGAGTAATTTTTTAAAGTGCTTGTTTTGTTTAGCCAACCATCCAAAAACCAGAGTTCTGTTTGCAATGATGCAAAACAGAAAGTAAAAAACTAATCAGATTTTACATGAAAGAAACTGAACCAGTCAACAATATGTGTTTTTGATTGATAAATGACTAAAGTGATGTGATTGATTATCAAATGATCATTTTTTGTTCCCTGACAACAGAAAAATAAAGAATGTAACATCACATCTGAACATACTGTTTGCAGAAATCCTCACCAGCATAACTTGGCTGATTTAAGTGTGTCACTTCATCTATTTTTGCCGAGAAAAACATAAAACACAAGACATAATCAGAAATTATTTTTTGCTTCAGTGCTTCCAAACTTCCCTGGCTTCCTTTAAAACGGCACAAACAGTTTCAGGACTGAAAGCAGCAGAGCAGCGATTTGCTGACAGCCGCTTTGATTCTCCTGCAGACGAACCTGGTCAGAGTTTGACAACATTCATTCATCCTGACAGGATTACCTTCTTCACTGCTCCGCTCTGACAGTTACGTCACCTCTCTCTGTAATATTACATGAGATCAGGCCGCGTGCTGACACAAACAGGATATCAGATGTGTGTTTTGTAACTGTTACTTAACAAGCTTGTCGGTGTGACGCTGAGCTCGTTCGGAACGACAGCAGCCAAAAAAAAAAATAACTCGATACCAAAGCAGATTTTCAGTCGACTGCTGGAACTTAATTCTGTTCGGAGGCCAATGAGATGAGAAGAATACAGAGTGATGACAAGAGGGATGTGATGAAGGGAGTTAGAGCGAAGCACAGGGGAATAAAGAGAGGATGGAAAGAAGGAGAGCAAAGAAGACGGAAGAGAGAGGACGAGTGAGGAGGACAAAAAGAGGGGTGACAAGGGGAGGAGGACAGAGAAGATGGCAAAGACAAGCAGCAAAATGAGGGAGGAGGATGAGATGGAAGGAAAGAGAGAGATAAAAGGACAAATAGAAGAGAAGAGAGGAGAAAAGATCCTACTCGGAGAAGGAAGAGGACAAAGAAGAAGGGACATGGAGAGGAGGACGGACAAAACTACCAGATTTGAAATGTTCTCTAAACTTGTTTGACTTTCACTTCTCAGTTTGTTCCTTAATGTGGCTCAAACGGAGAGGAAGCGATTTTCAGGTCAGAGGATTTTGGAAATAAGAAAACAGATTTACCATATTTCCATTTTTTTTCCATTTTTTTTCCCATGAGGCAGTAACTGAGGAGAGCTGAAGAGACAGCACAGGCCCTGAACGCAGCACGAGGCTCACAGTTCAATTCAGCCCCATGGCCCTCTGGGTAACATGAGCGCTCTTGCACAAAGCAGATGCTACCCAGGGACCCCCCCTCACCTCCACCCCCCCTCCCAACACCACCCCTCACTATCCTCAGCCAATGAACCAAATCAATGCCCATTTATCCTCCCACCTCGCCTTTCTTCTCTATCACTCTTTTATTCTGTCCCCTCTGTATTTTTCTCTCCTGCTATTCATCTTTCATGCAACCATCCTGTTTTCTTTTTATCTCTTCTTATCTGTCTCTTCCATCCTTCCTCCTCCTCCATTCTCCTGCTCTTTTTTCATTCCTCCTCCTTTTCTTCTGCTGTCTTTGTGGTAAAACATACTGATGTTTCAATAAATGTCGACTCAGGTGGGAGTTACTCTTAGTTTTACTCTAACTTACTAAAATATAACTTGTCTACTTTGTCCTTGTCCCCAAAATGACATTTCAATGCAAAAAATTACCATAAAAACAAAATTATTTAATAATTTTGAGCTTTTTTTTTTGCATTACTTCACCGTAATCCTGCTTTTACAACTTAAACCACTTAAATTCTGCAGAAAGTGTGATCCACTTTTCATTTCCAACATTTCATCACAGGTTGGATTTGAAGGTAAAATTAATTCTTTTTACCTCCTTTCTTCATTTCAAATTTCTCTGCCCATCTTCTCTTTTTAAATTCTTATTTCCTACTTCTTCTCTTGCTCCTTTTGCTATCTCTTTCACTTTCTTTCGGTCTTCTTGCCATCTATCAGTAAGTTTGCGTCCTTCCCTGACCTCATACAACCTTCCTTCTATTCCTTCTCTCTTCTCCTTCCTCCTCCATCTGTCTCCATCACAGTCCTTCACTCAAGTATCTTTTGCTTGCTTGAGTCTTGGCTTTACGGGCAGCTCCTGGCATTTCTTCCCTCCTCTGACAGGAGGTGACAGAGAGCAAAAGGAGGGAAAGTAAAGGGAAGCATTGGAGGGTGAGAGGCAAAGGTAGGAAGAGAAGGAAGGAGGGAGGGAGGAAGACTTGACAGCTATGACAGAGACAAAGAAAACAAACATGACAGGATACGAGGCGACGAGAAGGATGAGAGAAGGGAGACAGCAGAATGTGGCTTAATGCTGAGACACAGAATCCTCAGGCGATCGTCTGGAGTTGTGAGGAGGATGATTGGAGACGGAAGACGGGATGACAGAGGAGAGGAGAGGAGAGGAGGGTAAATCATGATGATCAATGATCAATGATCAGCGAGAGGGGCTAAAGAGAAAATTAGAGTAGATGTGAACAGGTAAAGAGGTTGAAATTGACTGAGAATCAGGACACAAAGTCACTTAAGAGCAGATTGGTGACACGCCCACCTGAGCATCCAAAACTCAGAAAAAAAAGTCTATTTTCATCCATATTTACTCACCAAACAGCACTTTGCCTTCACGCTTCACTATAGATATGCATCTACTGACTGGTCCAAGTTTCAGGTCCATGCTAAACCTTCCATCAACACATGGAACATCTCAATGCCAAATTGACGACACCGTGCACTACAGCAACTCAAAGTAAGGCGGAGTAAAAACCATGAGTGGGAATGATAACAGAGTGTGTATGTAAGGTTTATATCAGCCACCTGCTTGGTTCGACAACAAAAAAAAATAATGAAACAAAGATGAGAGAGAAAAGAGTCCAGAGAAGCATCCGAAAATAACTTGATGGTGAGCGTGGGTCGCCGCTCTCCTCTGACTGAGGGGGAGTTTCCGACAGGCTGCTGCCATGCGAACCAACAGTGCATCTTATCACAGCAAGACCAGAATCAATTTTTAATGGCAGACTGGAGAGAATGAGAGACAGAAAGACAGAGAGAGAGAGAGAGAGAGAGAGAGAGGGTGGACAAAGGATGGAAGGAGAGCAGTGAGAGAGAAAAGGAGATGCTACAGCGATGAAGTGTAGCAAATCGTCCAAATGGTGACAGTGGATGATACGCTGCTCGGCGCTACACTTCCCTCTAAAGGCCTCTTTCATTTCATTTTACTGGGTCACATTCACATCAAAGGATCTCTGTCTGTTTGGGAGTGTGTGGGTGACTGATGTTTGTGTGCAGAGTTAATGCAAGCCGAAGTGCATAGAAATGGCCAAGAGTGTGTGTGTGTGTGTGAGGGAGAGAGAGAGAGAGAGAGAGAGAGAGAGAGAGAGAGAGAGAGAGGACACAACCTTCTTTATGTAGCAACAGTTGCATCTTGTGTACTGATGCTGACAATAATGCTGCTGCAGCTCGATGGTTAACTATCATTACCATTACTGGAGAAGAGCTTAAATTTTACTGTGTGAATAAGAATTGATATGTTAAAAAAAAATTATACGACTTTATGCTTGTTTTCAATATGACTGTTAGCCAAAGGTAGCATTTAGTTGTTTATCAACGCATAAAAACTTTCAGAAATTAAAGTTTGTCCTATTTCTTTCTTGCCGGCCATTTTGAAAAATGATGGTGGTTTTCTGTGAGACAAGTGAGGCAAAATATTTTGCCGTGTTGCGTGTGACCCTTTCAGAATCCATTTGAACTTCAGCCTTTTCCCAGGAGAAACACAGATTTGCTCTGATGTCAGAAAGACGCAGCTCATCACAAACAATGAGCCACCTGTGCATGTGTGTGTGTGTGTGTGTGTGTGGGGTTATGTATACTGTATGGAGTTGGATACGATCGCGTGCTTCAAGACTCAACATTCCTTTAGGCTCAGCTTTAATTACACTGCAGACGTGTGTGTCTCTGCGCTCTGTGCTCCCTCTGGTTCCCACATGAGAAGGCCGATCATTCATGAATCCAACTGTGAAACATCTGACGTCGATGTGCCTTTATGAACGTTTGCTGCAGATCCTGATCTGGATTATCAATTCAACCATCAAGTCTAGCAGTTAATAACAACATGAGTGGTTTGGTTTCTGTGAATCACTGCAGAACCTGTGTGTGTGTGTGTGTGATTCACAGCTCGGTCAAGCAAATATAACACAGTTCAACTGTAGGAAAAAAAAAAAACACAACGTGTGCATCGTTTCTTCACCATATATAAATAAGCTTTAATTATTCAGGGTCGAGCACAGATGCTCTCGTTCAGTCACGCTTAGCTTCACACACAAAACACATAAACACCCTGCTACAGTAGATTCAAACATTCACTTCACTAATGTAATTATGACTCCCAAAGCAACACAGTCTCCTACAAATTGATAATACTGTTTTAACTTGCTTTGACAAACTGCAGAGTTTAGTAACGAGTCCTCAAAACACACGCGATGATGTTTATGGCACTCTTCAGATCAGAAAATCCTGTTCAGCAACGATCTCTTAGTCACCAAGAAATTTCCAAATTGAATCAGTTCTGTAAAGTTGTGTGTGTGCTGATCTGATGTCAAGAACATGACAAGTTAGCAATGACTGTTTCAGTATTTAACCAACACAAATCATGTCCTTAAAGCACAACCAGAGCGTGTTGACGCATCAGTCGCCAGGGGCAAACTGAAGAAACCTGTCAACAGTGACGATTTGCAGATATAAATGTTTTTTTCTCATATCAGAAAACCACAGAGAGGTAAAACTCTAAAATGCCTCCTGTTGCTTTAAGCACAGCTTGTTGTCATTTAGACGAGTGTTTCACCTAAAAAAGACACATGGTGTTAATTGTGCTGTTTGTTTCCATAAAAAGAGACAAATTTTTTCAGCTCTCGGTTTTAAGTTGTTAAGATTTTGTTGGTGTTAATAATTTAATATCTTGTCTTTAATATCTTTGTCTTCATTAAGCCTTTTTTTCTAGATTAATTTGCTGCACAGTTTGTGTGCTTAGAGTCCTTCCCTCTAATCTTTTTATCTCCTAATGATGAATTACCCCCAGCTGTATTTGAAGCAAATCTATAGCATAAAGTGATCAATATATTCATACATTTGAGATGATGCATTAACCTGCTGGGAAATTTTGTTTTCTGCTGCCCCAGCTTGCAGTGAGGCCAGAGGTCAAAGGCAGGAGGTCGCCGGCTGACCTCTGACCTCTGCCCACGTCTTCCTCTGCATTCTGCTAAATGTCAGTATCAAGTAAAGCTAACAGCCGCCAAGACCAATCAATGTCTTTAATTCAGGTCACTGATTGATGGGAAACGAAGAAGTCTCTGTCAGCAGTGCTGAGCCGCCACGCTGCTATTGACACCTTCTATTGACTGCTCTCAGTGTGCGCTAAGTGTGTGTGTTTGTGTGTGTGTGGGTGTGTGTTCGGGGGGACATTAAGTTCATATACTGAAGGGTTTTTTTTTAATTGATTTTTTTCAATGTCACTGACATTTCAACATATGGGTAACAATCTCATGGTATTTGTTTCCTCTGGAGGAAAAAGACAGCAAAGCTCAATTATTCAGACAGTGGAGGGTAAAACTGTGTTTATGTGCAACAAAACTACTCAGTTAAATTTTTAGAAAAGATCTCTGACTTCTTATTTTCACTGGGACTTGGACCAGCGTCTCCTGGCAGAAAGTCCTGCGTGAACCCGCCTACTGTACATGAACCTCTGCTCCTCCTGGGATTTTTTTTTTGCTCCATCTACTTTACTTGGCAGAGCTGACGTTCAGACTGTTCAGTTTTAAAGCAGATGGGTGTAAGATTGGTTTGGAGTCAGTGCCGCTCACAGCTAGCTGTCAATTCAAGTGGCCAAGCATGTTATATACGACTTTAAGCCTCAATATAAGTTAAATGAGAGGGCTAAAGACTAATTCTGATACAGCTGTAATGAACAGGGACATTAGAGATCAAATCTGTATTTAGTAGCAGCATGTTCACATGTTTCATGCTGCTGTAAATTTGAGCATTTTAATATTCTGCTCTTTATTGGTATCAACTTGTTTTTGGAGTCAGACTCAAGTGGCCATTCGCCTCCTGTTTTTGGCTTTTCTGTGTTTACTTCATTTTTCGGCTTGATTTCATGGGATCATGTTGGTGCCACAAACCAGGTCCATTTATGCAGATTAGTCTCACATATATGTAGTGTCTGTGGATTTACATGTTGGGTCGTGTGCATGAGTCCGCAAAGACGACATGCAAAGCTAGAAGACATTACAACTCAATAAAAAAATAAAAGAAGAAAAAAATGATCTTGTTAATATTTCAGAGCTTATTGGTTTACTATTTGTTTCCATTTGGTGTTTCAAATTGTCAGTGAAAGCATCGTTTCTAATCCCTCTGTTGCTTTGTGTTGTTTTGTGTTTTGGGTGAATCTGACCAAGACAATGGGGCTATTTTCATTGTATTTCCCAGTGTGGTTTAAATAAAGAAATAAATAAAAAAATCTAGCTGTTCTGCTCAACATGCACACACACACGCACACAGATCAAACAGAAACAGATACACAAAGACAAACAGTACACACAGGAGAACACCCACACACCCACACAAACACACACATGCCAGAACAGACAAAGGGAGATTATTCTCCTCTCCCTCTAAAACAGGGATTAGTCAGCTGCTCCTGTAATAGAAAAACTGGCCTAAATAATATCTTTAGCGGTGCACATACACACACACAGACAGTGTGTGTGTGTGTGTTAGTGTGTGTTTGGATGGATATAGAGGTTTGCTGAGGTTAACAATAGAGAATGACAGAATGTTCCAGTCCCTGTGATTTTGTGCTTTACTTTGTGTTCACTGAAATCTATGAATGGTCACATATGATCACAGGCAAGAAGATGAGAGGAAATGACAGTGATATCAAAGATGGAAAAAAGGAAACCATCGTGTTTTTTGTAAATTGTGCGCCAGAACTGCATGAGAATATAACAGTGCAACACATTCTTATTCTATGTTGAGTGTGTGACATGCAAAGTTTCCCCCTCAAAAAGCTTTTCTAACCTTTTTTTACCATGAAGGAAAAGTCAGCTGACTGAACTCAGGTCTTTTAGCTGAAAGCCCTACATGTGTCCCTTTGCCTTTCTATAAAAACTGCCCCACTTAGGGGTTTTTATACTCTGTCTCCTCCCTCAGTTGTGCTATAAGCGTCAAACTCAGTTGCTGGACTCAAAAAATGTACTTTTTCATGTGTAATTTAATTATACAGAACCATAAAATTCCCCATGTATGTCCATTTCTTTGTGATGCGTGTGTGTGTTTGTGTGTCCATCCAGAACTGTCCCTTTGGTTTAATCCAGCACAGATTTGTGAGTGTGATTCCTTCATTAGAATAAAAGGAGAGGCCTCACTAATTATGGTGGATATATTTCAGAGCAGCACGATTCTTTGGCCTATTAAAAATCCACTGCTGTAATTAGTCCAAAGAGACTACAGTCATTTGGTGTGCCCGTGTGTGTGCCCGTGTGTGTGCCCGTGTGCGTGTGTGTGTGCCTGTGTGTGTCATGTGGTTGTGTGTGTGTGGGAGGGAGGATAAATGTGATAATTTCATACCTTCCGTGGTTGGACATTTTAAATAAAGATGAGGATTTCTCCTGCCAAGAGCAGAGTCATAATTTGTACAGTAATGATAATAATAAGAGATATCTGACTGAGAAGATGGAGGGAGGCTTTGAAGAGAGAGAGGGAGAGGGAGAGAGACAAAAAAAGGAGCACAATGGAGAATAGATAAGTGTAAAAGACGGCCTGCCTGCTCAATTAATGTGCCGACTAAGACTATGGAAGAGACAAAGGAATTACATTAAAAGGTTCTCAGACTCGAGTAGAGAGAGTGACAAATGAATCCAGAACTAAGAGTCAGACGACCCTACTTCACTATAAAGCCAATTACTTTTTTCACGTACTTCTTTTTCCCTTAAGGCCTAGACATGTTTCCCTCATCCAAAACTGGAGTATTTTAGACTGTGTTGTTCCTAAACATTGTCTCTGATTACTGCCTCAAGTCTTAGACCATGTGACGATTAGTACAGGAGTCTGAAGTGATTCAGTATCACATCGTTTATTATTCCCACAACAGAACCAGCAGTTTCCTGTGCACCTTTACACAGCTGGACACATCAGGTGATCTGTTTAACTTCAAGAACATCAGAGAACTTAAACTAATTTTTCTCTTGCATTTCTGCACATCTGCTGACAAACAGGGGGAAACGCTGCATGGAAAATACGTGAACAAATCTATTTCAAAGTCTTTTCACAGGCAAAAAATAGCTTTGTTTTTTTCCCTAAAAATAAAATAACATAATTAAATCATAATAACAATAAAATCATAATCATAATAAATCATTGTAATTTTATGTAGCACTCTTATTAGATTGTTTTTTCTATCAATGCAAAGAAAAACAGAAACAGTATTTGGAAGAAAAAAATGGCATCAGAACATGTATGAACTATGTTACAGTAATGTTTCTCAGATGGAAATATAAACAGAAAACTTTTATGAGAGGTGAAATCTGTGAAGTTAAGGTGACAATTCTGTGCCACCCTCTAACCACGCTGATCAGTTTTGAATTTCAAATGTCTGACAGCCGATCACACATTTCAGAACAAAACATGTTCTGCTCCTTCAGCTGTTTGATTGCAGGCACTAAAATGTCCTTAAAGAAACCAACTAGATCTCCAGTGAGGCTGAATTAACAGGGATGCATCAATCTAACATGCTGGTCTGAGAGGGGGTGTCGACATTGACCTTTCTAAGTGAATCAGCCACTGGCCCAGATGTGACTCATCTGCATTAAATATGGCGTCAGTGTCATTAAAAAGCTATTATTAGTGTTTCTGATATCAGTTACACTCACAAAACCAGACTGCCTCTTTCACGACAGACCAGGTGCTGAATATAAGCAGCAGTTTTAGGGTTTGTAGACTAAAGGAAGGGAAGCAAAAAAAGGTCTATCAGTATGGACAGGGATACATTTTCAACACTAGCTTGCTAAGTTTGAACATATTGTAAGTCTAAAAGTGAAAGAGGAGGAAAATAACAGAGATTATGATGGAAATGAAAAGAGAAAAACAGAAAAATAGAGCATTGCAGATGAGGCAGACTGAAGGAGAGGATAGAAAAGAAAGGTGACAGACATGATGCAGGGAGAAGAAACCAGAAGCTTCAGAGGTGAGAGAGGGATGTTGGATGCAACAATCAAAGTGCTGAGGCAGAGGACGGGAGGAGAGAGGAGAGCTGGAAATTAAAGGCATTGTCAGACTGAAGCAGGAGAGAGTGAAGAGAGGAGGAGATGTGAAGAGAGGTGAGGGAGAAAGAAACGTCTCTCCCTCCATCTCCTCTCTCTCTCTCTCTCTCTCTCTCCTGCAGGCAAGACAGGAACACAGCATTCTCCAAATTTTCCATTAGCCTCTTACCTTACACACACACACACACACACAAACACACAGGAGCTCTGACAATCTTAACATACAAAAAGAAATTCACTGAAAAACTACCTAACACCTTCTCACACACACACACTCATATGAACACATGGTGTGTGATAATCCAGCAGACTCAGCTCTGGTTCCACTACACTGGTGTAATTGGAGAATTGGAAAAGGAACATGAAAGCCAAACGTGATGGTGGCGGCGATGATGGTAGTGTGTGTGTGAGTGTGAGTGTGAGTGTGAGTGTAAGTGTGTGTGTGAGCAGGTCAAAGCAACAGATTGACCATCACTGTGTGACTCCCATGTACAAACTAATGGACCAGGAAGCCACCAGGGAATCACAGCTGATGGAGCAATGACGTGAATTGATTATTAAAAACTGCAGTGTGTTGTGTTTAGTAGAATCTATTGGCAGAAATTGAACACAATATTAATAAGTATTATTTTAATCAGTGTACAACCACATAAAAAAAGAGTTGTTGTGTTTAAATTTCAGAGAATAAGCCATTTATATCTGCTGTGATCTCAGCGAACAAACTGACCACTGTGGGCTCTTTTACACATTTGGACAGAGAGGGCGACGCTTTTTAACCATGAGATGTCACTAAATCCTACAGACTGGAGCTTTAAGTCAGCAGAGCGTCTTTCAGGATGATTGTTGTGTTAAATTCTCTTTTTTTGGACTAAAACGAGCAGATAAAGATGCAGTATGTCCTTTTTTCTGGAGATCAAGGACCTCCAAAGCCCCTTGACAAAGCAGCACATGGACAACTGAGTTCAGCATTAATGCACTGAGTCCCTCGTTCTTCCCATCCCTCTTTTATCCTCAGCCATCCATGGATGGTCTCCCTTTTTCCCCCTCAATCTATTTTTATCCTTCTTCTGCCCTCCACTTTCTTAATCCCATGTCCCTTTGCACCCGCAATTAATCAACTTCATCCCAACATCCAATTTTCTCGTCCTTCTCCTCCTTCCTCTCACTCCGTTTGTTACCTTCTTCTGCCCTTTCCTTCCTACCTTCCCCTCTCTGCCCAACTCTGGTGCATGAAATAATCATTTCTATGAATTCCCTGATGGCTGTTTCTTTGGGGGATGAAGCTGCCAGCTCTCTTATCTGTAGACACTTGAGCTGTACTTGAAACTGTCATTCACACCGCTGACCCTGCTGCTGCTGCTGCAGTTAAATCTTGTTGGGCTGAGAGGTTTCATTGTCTGTTCAAATCGTATAAGAAAGAACGGATGATTAACCCAAATATGGAACCCAATTTTTCAGTTTCCATAAAAGTTTGTCACGGCCTCTCATGAACTTCCTGCAGTGAAACCCATAACATGTAATTATTAGTGTCTTTCTGTGCTGAGCTGGATGACACGGGGTATTATTAGCCTTTTGCCACAAGACACATAGCAAAAAGCTAATAATTTGTGCAGATTCTTGGTGACTGTAAAATATATGTTGGCTATAATGATTTGGGTCCTTTTTTGGGCCAAAATACCAAGCTCACCGCTCAGCTCAGTGCTGCTCCTTCAGGCCTTGTTAACTGGCTGGTAAAATGTTATTAGCACCCTGCTTATCTGCTAGCAAAGGTTAGCAGCCTGGCATTTGTTATATTTTGCAAAGGGTGTCATTTTTTTTTACAGCAGAGAGTTAAATAAATGATGAGTTTACCAAAGGATGTTCTTAGTTTTAGTGCCTCATAGTAAAAGACAATGGAGCAGGATGTGTCTGCAGCCAGTAAAGCTGTCTGACTGCTGTCCGGTACACAGCATTAACTTTTATCTACACTCACTCTGTCATTCACTGCTCACTTCCACTGCTCGTTTTTTTCTCTTTTCAAGGACAGTGAGGACTAGAGTCTGTCTGGCTTTCACTGATCTACTGAACATAAAAAAAACCCCACAATCCAAATAATCTACATGGTGTCAAACCAAATGTTTTTGATGCTTCTCATTTGTTTCTTAAAGGTTGACTGTTTTTAATGTGCAATATTTTTACTGTGTTAATAGACAATGTTTTAAAAGTCAAAGCACCGTGAAAGCTGACAGTCTGTGCAGATTCACGTTACATCACATAGGACGGTTGATAACGAGTGGGTGAAGAAACCAACTCCCATCAGTCCATTTTAACAGCGTCTGGGTCAGTGGAGTGTGAAGGCTTTACTGGGAGTCAATGGCTGTTTTTCTGCCCTGGATTCATTGGAAAGTGACGCATGTATCGATCAGACATAAGCTGCCACATTGATTAAGCAAATTGAGTTTTCAGTAGCTTCTTACTTTAAAGATGGTCACCACAACCACAGAGAAAGCTCACAGACAAGAGAAGGCTGCATCTGTTAGCTGCCACATCAGCTAACAAAAATGGGTGAAAAGTGATTTTTGAGTGGAATTTGTTGGAGGAGAAACCTTTTTGGTTCATGTTTCGATCCACAGATTGATCCTCTGACTCCAGTCTGTTGATCACTCGTTAATACTGCAGCAGAGACAGACAGAGAAGCCTCACAGGAATTAAATCTGGAGGTGTTTTTGCTGCTTCCAGCTCTGTCAGACTTTATGCCCTTATCTGAACTTCTGCAGATAACATGTGACTACTTCTATAAAAAGACAAAGAGAAGATGGAAGAAAGAGATGTGATAAAAAACCAAAGAAAAAAAAGTAAGACAACAGAACAAAGTGACGTCTCTCTACCTGACAAAGCCTTCATCTCTTCTGCTCTCTCCCACCACCCTGTTTGTCCATACTTCATCCATTTTTCTCTCTTTTGCAGACTTTCCTCTTCCTCTAGATAGCTGATAACCACAAAATACATCAACATCAATGAATCCAATTAGATTCTCTGTTATTGTCTGTGTTATTGTCTGTGTTATACCTGTGAGTTTGAGATTACTGGTTAAACAAAAGACATTCGATGATGATTATTTGGACTCCTCACATTCATGACCAATTAGACTTTCAAACAAGCTATGAAATTTTAAAACACACGTCTGCCCCATTAGTTGAACTTCAACTTTTTAGCTTAGACCATTTTCCTGAGAAAATTATAACCATCAGCATGTTTGAGTGAAAATGTGTTGTTACTGTCCTCTTCATCATCTCCATCAAACTGCTTATTTGAACATGATTTTCCAGAGATTTTGATCTCAAGTGACCATCCATCTCAAATGAATGGTCAAATAAATAACATTACACCATCATAAATGTCTATATTTGCATCTTGAAGGCTGTAAAGAGGGATTAATTTTTTTTAATTGTTTTCCAGGGCATGTTTAGCAGAATATTGGGAGCCACATTTACTAAATGACCACTGGACGACAGCCAGCTGCAGCCTCTTTAAAGACCCGGGAGACGGAGTGGGTGGGAGCTCTTTGCTTATTCGTTACAGACTGATTGAACATGAGAACGCTTTATTAGCCCCCACGCCGCCATCTCAAACACATTAACAGATCAGAGCAGCGACTCGGGCTAATGTGGAAACCACGGTAAGGTGTTGTTTAACCCTGATAGTTGTGCAAAAAGAGATGAACAAGGCGGCTGGTCGAGGGAGAAGAGCGTGTGTTATTGATCTGCAAAGCCAACAAACAACTCAGCCTATATGGAGGATGTCAGTCTGTGACTAATAGTTAGTGTTTCATGGGATCTCTTACAAACACCCCAATGACTGATGGTCTTTTCTCTGGAGTGAAGGAGCAGGGGAGTAAAGCCCATGATATTGATCAGCCAAAAACATGAACGCTAATAACTCCTGACCACAGACAGCAGTGCTTCAGAGAGCTAAAACGTGTGCAGCATTGGAAAATTTAATTTCCAAACCAATTTCATCTGCTTACTGGACAATTAAGGCGTGGATATGGACCATTGATCTGGGGTCCATTAAAAAATGAGTGATTTTTTTTTCCCTCTCAATTGAGGAGATTTAACATCCTCTTCTGTTCTACTTCTCATTGATTTTTGACAAACAGTTTGTAGCTGCAAAGGTTAACAACGCTAAACACTATTTGCTTCTAAATGAGGCATCAGTGTTTCAGGACCTGATCAGTTTTCTACTAATTTAACAGAAGATCATTGTGAGTTAAATTGCTTTAGATGCAATAATTTGTCTACAATCACCAGGAAATCACTAAAAATTCATCTAAAAGTCAGTTTCAGGATTTTTAACAGCTGGCTGTACGTTGCTTTTGACTAAATTACAGATATTCTACCAGAAAAGGCCAGAGTTTGATTCAAACAATTTAAAACAATACTGCCAGAGTGTATTTAAACGCTCTTCCTCTGAAGGTGCCACTCTTATCTCTTATCTCCATCAGATATCAATATATATTATACATGTCATACATATTTCAGAGCTAATTTTTAATCAGGAGAACAACAACAACAACAAAATAGATTTCATTGTAGTTGTTTGAGAACTTTGCTGATGTTTCTGGGTCATCACACAATTTTCATGTATTAAAAAACTCCCACATATCAGCATTTTTTAATATTAAAGCCAATAAACATCCTTTAACAACCACTGTGATGACACAATATAATAATAAGTACGGTTAAGACTGAGGTAACTAATGGTTGCAGAGCTTGATAATGGGATGTATTGATGTTCTCTGCACTTCCTTATCATTAAAGAGAGAGGAGGAGAGACACTGAATGTCTCTAATGGATGTGAATGTACTTGCTAGGCAGATCTGAACTTGGCTGAACTGAGCTGAACTAAGAAGGAAGTATTAAAAAGTAGAGAATAAAAGTCAAGTTTTTCCCCTTTTCTTTGTCACATAATTGTCCGCCCCCATTTACATTATTTCTAATTAGCCCTGACAATCTCCTTCCTGTCATTAGAGGAAAATGTGCTTTGATTTTTCTGGATGTTTTTTAGACAAAATAGGGTTCAAATTAAGTCCAATGATTCACATTTACATTTAAGATAATGAAAGTGACTAATAGCAGAGCTATTTAAAAAATAAATCATAAGCCATTAACAACATTAAGGCTGTTTTCAGAGCTCCAAAATGCTGTTGACAACACTGGTAATGTGGCCCACTGTTTTTTATTGTTTTCTTTAAGCGTCTATATCCCAAACTAAACCACGTACATGAATCTGGTAAATAAAAGTAGACAAAACATTTCCAGAGACCTCAGTTCAGGGTTTAAATGTCCCATCTTTACGTAATAAGGAAAGCAAACTAGTGTTATTACTAGGGGTGTAAATCACCAGTTTCATGACGATACGATACTATAATCGATTCTTTGGACAACGATACAATATTTGCTGATATCACAAAGTCTGCCACGATTCGATTTCAATTCGATTCGATTCAGGGGCCTTCGATCAATTTAAGACGATAT
>JAPZDV010000024.1:25065508-25087916 GCA_029814665.1 Acanthurus lineatus | reverse complement strand
GTGTTTTGTCTGTTGACCTGTCTTTCCTGCGAAATCCAAAATATTGCCACACAGCTGACTTATTCCTGAGGGGGGGGGGGGTAAATCTCATCATCCTCTTTACCTTGGCTGCTTGCCGCTTGCATTGTTTGAAACTTCAGAACGAGGCGCAACTGGGCAGAAACTGTGAAACGAGTATGCGGTCGGAATTTCAAAATAAAGGCGTATCTTAAAGATGACGATAATGATCGATAGTTTGAGTTTCCATCGATTTGATTGGATCATTGCTTAACCAATCGATATATCGATCCAGATCGATGAATTGTTACACCCCTAGTTATTACATGTACTTGTGGAAAAAAGGACAAGAAAATGAAGGACACATCACTCTGACTCTCGTTAACATGGGGGGCAAAGGTGAGTCTCCTCCTAAACTACCTGAAGTCAAAACATCCAAACCAAGCTTCAGAGATTTGATGAGAGCTGTTAAACCTGATATTAAAGCAAAAAAAAAAAAACAACAACTCTGTTTTGCTTTAGTTTTTCTGATTCCACTACTTCTCTGAGTGAATCAGTGAAGCTCTTTGCCCCCGGCTTCACAGAATAATTACCATGTAATGAGAAGACTCTGGAGACCCGGGCATTATAAGATAAATCACATGCTGCTCAGGTTTTTTAAGTCTTTCAGATGCATCCCAGGGGTTTCCTCTCTGCTTAGAGACAATTACACTGCAAGAAATGAAACACCTCAGAGATTTTTTTTTTTTAAACATGTGAAGTCACAATGTAAATAAGCAAGGTTGTCACTGCAAAAGGTTAAATTTCATGGCAGTGCCTTGGGTGAAAAATGTAAAATATATGTGTGTATAATATCCAATAAATTAAATATGTGCACAGCTTTTAAGCTGTAATATTAATGCAGAAGTGGTGCTTGAGGGTGAGGAGTTTTATTTAAATTAGTTAGATTAACAGTTGTATTACACACAAAAAAGGTAACTTAAAGCTGAATACAAGGTGTGGCACCACTTTTTTTAGATCATTTTCAAGGAAATAATCTTTGTCCATATCCATTTGTATCTGAGCTAAGGTTTGTTCAAATGTCTTGAATCAAGTAAACAGCAGATAGTTTTTTTAAAATATGTCATTTTGTTCAGTGTAGGTGGTGCGTCTGGTGCCAGCGGGATTTATTTTGGAGTGGAGTTATGAGATTTAAGGCTCCTGTGGAGCAGACAAACATTTAAGACCCGGTACAGTTCTGCTGGGAAGCTTTCAGGCGCCCGGAGCACAGAGAGGGCACCAGTGAAATCTAATGAAATGATTTAGTCAGGATAAAAATACAAAAACCTTCCAGCACATTTAATTTTTAAATTCAGCAAACTCAAAATATCACAACTCTGGAAAGGTTAGACTCAGTTTAATACTGTTTTTAAATTTACAACTGAAAGACCTCAGGATTTTATTTTATTTATTTATTATCTTAGCCCCTCCATGACTTTCACAGATTGCCCAATTATACACTAATTACTTTAGCTCGCTGTTATTCATACTGCTCTCCGTGACTCACAGTTTTGGATTTTTCCTAAAATTAGGTGCATATCTGTAGGTTAATTGTAAAAGTAGCTACTTTTTTAAAGATTTTATATTTATGTATTTTTAGTTTCCTGGTTGGTCGCATTTTCTTTAAATCAAAATGGCAAAGTTACTGGCTAAAGCTAAAATGAGATGTAAGGCTAAAGTGCACTATCATCCTCTCTTTCTTCTTCTACTTCTTTTAAACAGTCATGGCTGACACAAAAAAGTGTTGCCATTTAGGAAGACAGATGGATCATTTTCCTTCAAGAATTGAAAAAGAAAAGGAGGAAGATGAGTGATGTTGTGTGTAAATGGGAGAGGTGGTGCTAGCACCTGGTTAAAATGCTATTAGATCAACACCAAAAGCCTTATCAATCACTTAAAATGGATAACAAGGTCAGCATGCAGCTATAAAACACACACACACACACACATACACATCCCATCTTCACCTCCTCTCTGCACATCATTGATGCCATAAATGGCCTGGAGGAGCTTTAAAGCAGACATGAACACACACACACATCAGGAAGTGGAAAGGAAGATGGAAGGAGTGACATGAAGGACTGTTAGCATGTGAGCCAGTTGTCTCCTCTCATCTCATATTTGTGTATCGTGAATCTACTCGGCCTCTCGCAGAGTGCTGAGCCGGGGGAAGGGTCTTATTACTGCCTCTCCTCCTCTCGCTTCACTAACCATCTTCACTGTCTGAGAGAGCCGTGAGTGAGGGAAAATAGATGGAGAGAAAGAACGACAGAGTCAGACAGAGCGAAAGAGGAGGCAGCGAGCAGAGGAGGGGTGAAGAGGAGATCAAGTGTGTGGGTGTGTGGTGAACATCTTTATGCACAGTATGTTTACTTTAGCGTACATTGCATGATTTTAAGCTTCTGATCCTGTGTAGGTGGTTTCTGCATTCTTCCTGTGAGGTTCAAGTGTCTACGAATGTGTGTGTTTGTACGAATGTGTGTGTGTGTGTGTGTGCCATATGTGGGAGTGTATACACACATCTTGGCCAGCAGGGTCAACCCGGGGTTACCTTCACTCTCATGGTTCACTACGACGTTATAGAGGAAACCAAGTGTGTGAAGTGAGAAAGTGTTTGTTTTTTAATGATGCTGAAGTTCATCACGCTAATGACGTGACCATCATCTCCTCCCTCAGCCCCCCCTCAGCCTCCACATCAGGTGGACCATGACACCGAGCTGCTGTTATTGAGCTGTTTCCTCTGCCTGTCTGTCACTGTGCAGGTCAGATGGACGCCAACAAACCAGAAGCTCTGTTTCTATTTACAGGAAATACATATTTATCAAAAAAAAATCAATCAAACCAGAGTGGAGATTCAAATTTAAAAAAAGCTCAAACTGTACAGCTGTGCTATTCATTGTAAGTTATTTACTTGATTACACAAAATATTAGAAAATAGTTTAAATATTATCATATTTTATTAACTGAAGGGTGACCTTGGGCTAAAGCTGAAGTACAAAATTTCATTTATAAAACTAAAAAAAGGAATAAAACTACACTAAAACTTGTTTTGAGTCATCTTTTTTTAATCTGATTTTAATGGTTAAATCTTCTGTAAAAAAAATGGCAAAACAACTGGTAAGCTTTATATTTATACATGAAGCGATGGAGCTGCAGGAATGTTTCAAACTTGTGATGAATGATGATGAATGTTGTTCTGAAGAGATTTTCTGTAACAGACTAAATGCTTCAGGACCAGTTTAAACACATTAACGATCAAAGGATTCAGCAGAATTATTCAGCTCTGTGTTGTAAACTGTTCAATCATTTACTTTTGAGGAAACAGCACTTTTCCTGAAAAGCCAGTCTCTAGCTCTGCATTAAAGGAAATCCTTATCCACCGACTGGCTTGAATAGAAAGTGAATTAGATCCTGGTCGACTCTTTAATCTAATAAGATTAACAAAGCATTTCTAATCCACAAACAACCAGGACTTTGCAGCTTCATAAAACCTCTTTCAGCCCTGCAGCCTTTAAGACACACTTTAACTGCTCCTCTGTTCACCAGAGCATTGAAAAAAAACAACATTATTACCTAAAACTTACTATCATAGTCAGTGTCTGAATGTTGTACCATTTAAAACAGAGAAAGCCTCTGAATTCTGATGTCTATAATATTACCTTTAAACATCTTGTATCCCATCAACTCTGGCTGGGAGTAGTTGTTATCCAGTCTTCCACACAAAAACGCTGTTATATCGGTGTTTTTTATGAGGAGAGCCTGCATAGCACTGCAGCAACCACGCAATGAATGTAATGACAGTGTTTTATCTAATAAGATCAGCAGCACCCTGTCTAATCCTCCAGCCACCACCTCCGCTGTCACAGAAACAACATTAGCATTTTTATGGCACTGCTACGGTACACAAATGTCATCATGATTTCTGGTATCAGCTTATATTACACTCGTTAAGGCATCGGGCTACAAAAACACGCTCTCTGGATGGAAATATAACCAATTGATGTATGCTTTGTATTCCAACATGGAGAAATAAATCCAGAGCTGCCGTCCCTCTGTAAGGCTCAGTGATAAGTCAGCCAGCAGCTATCAGAGCAAAGAGCCCGGCGCTCAGTGCACATCAGGATCAGAAACGGTCCTGGGTTCAGCTGCAGGGCGCACAGGGAAAACTCAAGACCGGTTTCTAATTTCAATACATTTACATATTATTGTCTCAGTGGAAACTGTTTCACTGAAAATATGCAACACAACAGGGATTACTATGATAAACTTTGAAAAACATAAACAGTCATAGTTTTAGGACTTTTTGCTGATAAATGAGCAAAATCGAGAAAAACACCCAAAACATGTCCTTTATGCATCTCTCTTTGTTTTCATTATGAACATTAAAACATCAAATGAAACTGTCTGTAGCTGCTGCAAACTGTCTTCTTTCCAAGCTTTTTCCCTTCTGGGATCAGCTAAGTGTCCCATGTAACTTTTGGAAACTTAAGATGTTAAAGTATAGATGACAGAGAAACCAGAGTGAAGCTAAAAGAGAACATGTGTATTAAAATAGCAACACAGATGTAATGAAGACAAGTCGATACAAGCATGAAACAACAGATCAAATCACAGCGCTGCAGAGGTCTGACTGCTGCAAACAGCGATGACCCTGATGCTTTACTGTGTTTCACAGCTGCAGCTAAAAGTCAACTTCCAGGAAAAGTCTTTATCAGATTGCTGTCTGCTTTCAAAATGCATGTGCTCACTTCAAAGACTTATGGTTTTCTGCACTTCCCTGGAGTTAATGTGTGGGTCTGTGCGTGTCTGTGTGAAAGTAAAGTGAAGCATTACTCCAAAAGACCACTTATGCTCAATCAGCATCTCACAGTCTGCTTCTTTTTTCTTTTTTTTCTTTTTTGATGTTGTGATTTAATTTAGCGATCGACTTGAGTCTCTAAATGTATTCAGAAAAGGTGAAATCTCTTAGGCGAGCAGTTTCCTGGGAGGCTCAGACAAATGTTGGGTTTATTATTCACTGACTGTGCTCAGACGTGTGTTAGTGCATGCAGACTGCAGAAATGGATGGATATGTCTTCACAATGCACGCCGTTGTATAAATGGTTGTTTAGCATTTAAGCATAATTTAACATTCTGACAGATGCACCACTTTTATAACACTCACTCACATTCAAGACATGATTTTGTAACATAAATTCCTGAAAATGTCAACTGGATCTAGAATAACATAACTTTAAATACATTGGAAACAAATCAGAATGACTTTTGTCTCAATACATTTTCTCTGCACGGTCTCATTAGATGTTTCCTAACTTGATTAAGCTGCAGCTGATGTCGGCATTACTCAGGGAGTCATTAGTTAGAGGCGAGCCGCTGAGCAGCTACAGGCCCCAGGTGACCCGCAAAGAGACTGTGATTTTAAGTCCAGCTACACCCTTGATGTGGTTAAATCTGGTTTAATCTCTGTTTAATGTTATCAACCACTTTGACAAGTAACTAAAAAACAGCCTGTTTTTTCAGTGTCAGACCACTGGCATGTTTAAGTTGAGGAAACTAACTCAAGGTCTTGTTAAAGTTGTGTAAAATCTTTGACTTTTGGTGGGAGACACAAACTACAACATGCTGTTTGAAAGTATCACACTTGTTCATGTGACCTCTGACTGTAGAGCCGATAAAACATCAATGTTTTGCAAAATTTATGATCACAAGAAAAAGCAAAGAACCAAAGCCACATCATCAGTGCAGGGCTCGCTCTTGCAGGGCTTCAACCTTGAGTTTTAGAGGCCAGACTGATGCTAAAGGGACTGTAGCACAAAGAAAAATACTCAGGATTCCTAAACCTACTAAAACTGCAAATTCAAGAGCTTTTCAAGGACTCCACAGATCTAATTCCCTGACATTCAATAACCAAATGCAGCACAGTTTCAGACAGATTATTTATAGATCACAGAGTTTTTATATTGAAAACTCTCAGACTTAGCAGAAGCTCACAGACAGTAATTACAAAGAGGAAGAGGACTGAACAGTTTTGAATTGTGCTGCTGTGTTACAGTCATGGCAGACAAAGACAACCCTTGCCTTTTCTAACACAGTGCTGCAAAACAGTATGTGTGTGAATCAGTAATGAAAGATGAGACACACATGCCAACAACAGAAAAGTTGCACAAAAACAACTTCCTTTCAATTCTCGCACAAAATACATTAAGTCAGGCGCTTTCAATTAGCCATATCTTTGTCTACTTTCAAGATCCTTTAAGGATTTGAATTATCGCCCTTAAAAGTTTCTATGAGTTTCTGTACTTTTTGGAGAAGCTACAACAATCTAACTTTTCCTCTTTAAGCCACTACAATGACTTGACAATAATTTAGGAACAAAAATGATAAATTTTCTGAAAAGATTATCATTATCACCCTTCGCCAGGCTCTGCACAAAAACCAGAATGATAATTTCTTGCCAAATAAACATTAGAGGACAAAAACAGATATAGTCACAGATGCGACTGTTGGCATCCGCAGACAGCGTGTCATAACTCTGGGCTTTTGTTCGGCCCCGTCTCTTGTCTTCGGGCTCATCTGGCCCGGACCGAAGACAGACTGCCTGTCCCGAGCCATTAGTCAGAAAGAAGTGAGATTGTCTTGTCGATCAGTGGCCGGCCCTCTCACAATGAGTTGTAAGGTTGCTCTAATGGGGTCAGTCGGCTCTGGCCTCATTCCACAGACTGAGAATTATTTCTAGACAGCAGCATGGACTCCATCAGTCCGAACAGCCAGGCTATTTCCACCCACGCTCCGATACACGGCGCATAAGGGATTATTACTGAGACTACATCTGGATCAACACACACACTCACAGCAACACACACATACACACATTAAAAGAATCATTATTATCATGAACACAAACACGGCTCTGGGTCATTCTGCCTGCAGAATCCAGCATCACATCAAAACTGTGAGAGGAGCACAGTTATGGGCTGTTTCATTATGTGTCAGTGCAAGAGTGTGTGTGTGTGTGTGTGTGTGTGTGTGTGAACTGATGACATATAGAGCAATGATAGGATCTTTAACCTCATCTGTAATGACAATCATGATGGCAGCTGAGCAGAGATGAGAGGAGGAGAGAAAAGAGCGATGACATGGCAATGATACTTATGGGCAGCAATGGAGAGGTCAGGATCAGAGCAGGAGGAGAGGGAAAAATGAGGAGATGGGGCTTTGAAGAGGTGACTGAGGGGTCAGGGTGAGACAGGGAGGAGATGGTAAAGGGGGTAAATGTGAGGTGGAGGACACTGCGAGGGTGCCTGGAGGAAAGAGAGAGGGATGAAGGCTGAGATCAATGAGGGAACGGATGGAGGAAAACAGATGAGGAGGAAAAAACTTGGCGAGGAGGCAAAAGGTTAGACGCACAGAGGGCAGCAGAGATGAAGGATTGATGAATGGACAGAGGAAAGTATGAAGGCTGGGGGGGGGACAACAGTGGGATGGATGGAGATGGTGAGGCAGAGGTGGAGGACAGGATGGACAGGTGACAGGGGATGATGGAGCTGAAAGAGGTAAAGTGAAGGGGGAAGAGACCTTGTAGAAAGGGAACATGAATGGATCCAAGGAAGGAAAGGAGAAAGAGATGTAGAACTTTGGAAGTAAAAAAAGGGAAAAGATGGATAGAAACAGGAACTGATTAAACATGGAATGAAGATATAAAATCAAAACATGGTAGAAAAGCTGACAGGAAGAGGTTCACACTTCAATGGAACAACAGGAAGGAGGGAGGGACAGATGTGTAGAGGATGACAGAATACAGAAATAGATAGAGGAATGCATAGAGTGGGATGTGAGGATAAGAGGTATGGCACAAATAGAGGACAGGATGCAGGGATAGATGGGGATAAACAGCCCAGCATGCCTTATTAAAGACGGATCAGGAGCAAAGCCGGATAGGTAATTGTCAGGTTTGGTCTGGCGTGGATTGGTCCGGCTGAGCTTGGCACATTAAACCCAGAGCCCTGTGATTTATTAACCTCCTAGCTGCCGAGCCTAACGAATACATACAGCTGACTGGACTGAGCAGATGCTGGAGGATTAGTTTCCACTGTGGGTCCTGCCGTCTCCTCAGTCTGACTTAAAGATGAAAGTTCTCCTGTTGTGGGCGTAACGAGCACTGTGTCTGACATGTGAGTCTGATGACACACATCACAGCAAGACCAACAAAAACCAATTAAAGGAAGGTGTTTTCCAGCTAACACTGACTTGCTTCGGGTCTTTTTTTGGCAGTTATGTCTGTGATTTGATTCAGTTCTGATCATTTTACTCACCAAACGTCTTTGCTAAGATCTGAGGACGCTGTAACTCCACAGAGTCCAACATGAAGGGTGAAATAGTCCGACAGGTGCATCCCATCCACACTGGATTTTTTTTTTCTAACTTATAACTCTCTGTTCAGGTTGCTTGTAGGTTACACTATGCTGGGAACTGCATGAGGTTACATCATTTATTTTCTTTTCACATCCACATCCACATCCCAGCTACTGTACTTTGACTTTGACTTCTGTCTGCACATGATGTCCGCTGTTTGCTTCAGGCTTTAAATGACATGATATGACATTACCCAATTATCTACACTCTGCTGTCTTCCATAGGTGCAACACATCCACAATCACAGCTAAGACACACCCCCACAGTCTCTTGGAGAGGCCTAATCAGGCGTAACGAGGGACAGACGTGCAGATAGAAACATGGACAGAAGGGAGCAAATCACCAACACAAAACAACAGCTGATCATTAAAGGTCACAGAAAACTTTCACTGTCTGTGAGTCAGAAATGAATGTACTGGTCAGGAATAAAAATGTCCAAGCTGACAGTTTCAACCACAGCACGGACACGACTTCACTCAGAGTGAATGAGAGGCAAAGTACTGACGGCACAAACAACAGTTACAGTGCTTTTGAGCACTTTGAGTGTGAAGAAAACCTGCTAAAGGCTTTAACTGGAATCTGAACTATGGGCAAACCACATGATTTTAGCTGTCAGTATGACATGATACAGGAACCCAAATAAACCAACCCCAGTATAACCACACCAGGCCCTGCATCTCACCATGAAGAGTACAACGATTAACACACCAGTACGGCAAGACTGAACAGTGCAACAGATCAGAGTCTTTGTACATGACACTTGGGACTTTTTCCACAAACTCTAATGAGGCAGAAATGCCAATAAACGCTCATCTAAGAGATGTTTGCTTGTTACTAGAGTCGCAATGTGGATGGGAAATTACCTGCAGGTAAATTTTGTGGATGGTTGATCATCGTGTTTGCTCCAACAGACATTTTGGCAGAAACCCAGCCAATTATTTACAAAGAAATCAAGTTCTGATGAGAGGAAAACAAACTTCATTTATTGATCCCTGAGGGTAGAGTGAGTAATTATGTCACAGGAAAAAAAAACACAGAACAGTTGGTTAAATTTGGAACAAGAGTACTTATAAAGGATATGACTCAAATGTAATTAACTGAAATAAAATCTCCATTAGAGCAACAATAAAAAAGGGAGTTGTTAAAACGTGTCCCTTGGGAGAACACCAACCACTGAGGCTGACAGCGAAAAAGGATGGAAGCCAATCAGGCTGAATGTTTTATTCTCGTGCCAAATCCATCCCATCCCTCCCAAAGAAAACCCAGCTTTAAATGTGTCCAAACTGCTGTTCGATTCCCTTTGACCCTCAGAAGAAAAGACGAAGGAGGAGCTGAGAAGATGAGAAATGATTCCATGATCAATATGTTACTTCTAATCCCACAGCTCTGGTTTCTAATGGACAGGCAGGGTTGCGGCAAAACTGCTCACTCATCCAGGACGTCCTATTAAAAAGATAATGAGCATATACACATCAATAAGAAGTGTAAGTGATAGCTCTTTTCCTTGTTTTTTTTCAGCAGATGGATGAAAGAAAGTGGTGCAACCATCAACAAGACTGATGCAAAGGCCAAAAGAACGGTGCTCAAGAAAAAACTTCAACCTGAGATGACAAAATATGATTTTTTTTTTTTTTTGGTCTTCAGAAAGACTGATGTTCGTCTGTTGCATGACCTGATTGGTCAACATGGGTCGTACGTAGCAAAACATTGGAAATAAACTTATCTCTGACAGTAAATGGAGAGGAAGCTCCTGTCAATCTACAGGTGCTCAAAAGTTTTGCTTTATTAAAGTAAAATATTTAATATATGAATATGTATTTATCTGTTTTTTGTATCAAAAGCTAACTTCTCTGTTTGCACCATTTAAATTTTAAATGGTCTCCATCCTGCCAAACAGAAGTTTGTGTTGTTGCACACACAGCTCCCATCAGCAGGAGGCCACTTTGCATTCTGACGACGACACATGGCGTGACAGAGAGCTTCTTTCACATACTCAGCACTGTGTAAACTCCATTCCCTGCGCCTTTAAACGCAACACCTTGACTCCAGAACAGGTTCAAACACTCTCTCTCACACACACACACACACGCATATAAAGATACCCACACTAACTAGAAGCTTCTGAGGCCAGGCCTCTTGACGGATAATTTAAACTATAAAAGTGGGCTTTAAAATATTCAGTAATGTGTATAGAAATGTGAATCATGAATGATTAAAGATGGCATTATGATGAGTGCCATTAAACCTCTACCCTCATCCTGAGCAGAGCTATAAAGACACACTGTCATGCAAATATAGCTTTGCATTTTCCCACAGCGGTGAAATAGGACATTCACCATTCAGCTTCAGTTACAGATGACGAGATCTGTCATTTGGTCAACTGTGAGTGACTAAATAAGTCTAAAACACCAGTGAAACGCCTCAAACTCTCTCCTTTGAAACACCATAATGGCACATAATGTAGTAGGTTGTTCATAGTGTTTAATGGACGCTTTCATCTCGAACACCTCGCAGTTCCTTGAGTGCATACATTTTATGACGCCCTCAAGGGAGAAGTGAACCAGTAGAGGTGTAATCTGCTACCTAGTGAGCTCCAGCAGCACACCGAGAACAAAGACTTCAGTTTCAGCTGCACAATAAACACTCACTGCTGTCCAATGAAATCCATGCACCTCAAATGTGAGCTCTTCATGAAACGAGAACAGCCTTGCTTTAACCTTCCAGCTGAGGCACTGTTTGGATAGTTCAGTATTTTTTTAGGTGGTGAGATGACCTTATAACTTTTTTGTAGATCAAACTTCTGGTTAATTTAATCAGAAACATTCCAAAAAGAATAATTCAGAATATGGATGAAAGACTTCACCCTTTTGACACATTCTAAACAAGACATTTAATTGAAAATTCAATCAATTAGTAAATTAACGGGGAGAATAATCATCCACAGATGCCATCATTTGGCTGACTCACTATAACACGCCAAAAATCGTGAGCAGGCATAAAGATACACAAGCAGAGTGACTGACTCTTCAATGCAAGTCAGTTCCCTCTAACAGATTAGCTGTAGATAATGTGGATGTCAGCTCCACAGCAGAGGAAGTCAAGTCAGTCACCAGGGAGACGACAGCGACGCTGCACTGAGCAAAACCCACAATGCCATCTGCCATCAGGACTTCACAGCACAGTAGTTGAATAAGCTGTCTTCAGCCTTGAAGTGCAGTCAGTGAACATTCTGCCCAAAATCAGTGCAGTAAACTCACAATGATTTCACATTACTTGATATACTGCTTACAGATCTTTAGATATACTTACATCTTAAGTTTATGTCATAAATACTCTCATTGCATTATTTATCAACTGATTTTATATTGCTTTTTAGTTGCATATAACATTATGCTAGAAGAGAGATGCAGCTCTGTATTATTTGGATATTTGACCAAATAGTAGAGACTGTGCCTCTTTGTTTTTCAAGAATAGAGTGATGAGTCTGTTCATTATTCAAGGACCAAACATTACCCGAGTTTGCATTTATACATAAAAATGTACCAATAAACACATACACATACATATTGTGGGCACAGTCACATTCACACATGCAGATATTTTCATCGTTTCTCCATTTTCACCAGACAGAAAAACAGATTTTCTTTTCACAAATTCATCCTTAGAATTTGAATATTTTGGCAGCCAATTCTGTGAAATACATTGTGTTTATGTTTAAGCAGGAGGGTGAAAAAAAATCTGCCTTTCTTTTGGCCTCAACCACCGTCTCTGCCTCTCCTCTTTTTGTCTCCCGTTCTCCCTTTCACTTTCCCTTCTTTCATCTCTTTCATCTCCTGTTTCGCTTTCCATTACTCCTCTTTTTCCCGCTGCCCGCTTCCTCCTCTTCCTCCTCTCTTTCCACTCCCTTCCTCCTCTCTTCCTCTTGATATCTATCACCACTGTCAGTGTGTGTGACAGATTAGCTCTTATCTCACCATTACCATTTAATGACCTGGCCTTACATGGAGACACTCACCCATGAAACTCATTACATCAAAGATGACATTCAGCTCACAAAGTGTGTGTGTGTGTGTGTGTGTGTGTGTGTGTGTGTGTGTGAGAGAGAGAGAGAGAGAGAGAGAGAAAGAGAGAGTGTATGAGCACAAATGGCTTTCTTGTTTGTTTGTGAGCTGCACACACACATTGGTTCTGGGTAGACATATGTGCAAGTCTTCCTATCACGGACACACACCCACACAAAATCAAATACACACACACAACAACCTCACAAACATGAGCTGCACCTGTACACACTCAGTTGGTGTGTGTCTGTGTGTGTGCGCGCGTTAAAGAGACATTTTAAATTCATTCTCAAAAGAAAGTACAAACTCAGTCAATTACACACATTGTTCTGCTTTCTCCCCACTCTGCACTGTGCGGCAATGATACACACAAACACACACACAAACACACAAAAACACACAAAAACCCAGTGTACAGTTAATTAAGAAAATGTGTTGTGCACGTTCAGATGCACATGAAAAAACCAACAAACACAGATACAACAGCACAAATGAAGAAATCACACACACTGTCTTTCTCACACACACGCACGCACACACACGCACACACATACATACATCCCAACAGATAGTGTCTATTTTTATCTCACTGCTGACAGCACCCTGTCCCACTGTTCACACTAAGCTGAGCCACGTAATTGGCTGCAATCTATCCTCTTTCTCCGTCTTTCTGTCTTTAGCTCTGCTTTTCCCTCGCTCCCTGCCCCCTTACTCTGATATCCCTCCATCCTACACTTTGTGGTTACCCCGGCGAGTGGGGCGTTCAGAGTTAAAACCAAGCTCTAATTTTCTGTCACAGCAGGAGGGCTGAACTGCAGCGGAGCTGAATCACAGGCTGTGTTTACACTGAGGCTAAAGAGAGAGGGATGAGTGAGGGATGGAGTGAGAGGATGAGATTCAAGAAGAAGAGTGAGCCTGGGAGGAAGACAGGAGAGCAGGTGGAAGGAGAGATGAGGGAGTTTCAGAGAAAGACAAAGAGAAAGACAGAGAGAGAGGGAAAATGTCTCTAGGGATATTTTTAGTTTGTTATCAGGAGTGTTGCTTAACACCTGCTGAGATCTGTAAGACAGGAGAGGAGGAGAGGAGGAGAAGAAGAGGAGAGGAAGAGAGGAGAGGAGCAAGGAATAACCACTAAACCTACTCTGCAATCTAACTGAATTTACTTAAGATTTAAAGGTTATATGGACAACATTTATACCTAGCATATCAACATTGATGCTAACATAGCTATTCAGGAATTGAACCGGATAGTCCTCCAATTTTAACAATCTAACCAGTAACAACACTTTAGTTCAGACTGTAAGGACTTTGACTGCTCTGACTTGTTGTGTAGTTGGTCTAGATTTGCTGAATCATACTTTTATACTTTATAATCATAAGTTTTAGCTAAGAAACCTGTGTGCTAATGCTAACACTAACTCCTCAGAGGTCCAAGATGACATGCGACATCAATGTAGCTCTGCTTTTGGCTCAGAGATCCTTCACCCAATCAGATCTTGCTGGTAAACTCGCTCAAATGTAAATATTATGATGAATTTGGACCTGTCAACATATTTTAAATAATTATTTCACCTCTACAATATTTAAAATAAAGACTTTTAATCTCCACCCTTTAAAAAAATTCTGTGGATGTATGATTTTTTGAGAATTATTATTGTCTATATGACCTTTAAAAAATGCTGAATTCATAATTAATGACACTTAAAGACTAACACTCGGATAAGTAAAGTTGTTTATTTTTGTCGATAGATTTTAGATTTGATATTTAGCAACATGATCAACTTAATTTTATAGCAACTGGTTAAAAAAAGGGCAGAGAAGATGGATCTATGCGGTTCAGGAGCCCAGAAGTGCATCCAGAAGGGAATTGGCTGTTTGAGATGCTGAAATGAACAATAATAAAGGTAATGTTCAACTTGTTCCTACAAGCATTTAAGCACCAGCCAATCGAAAGGACCCTGGGCCTCTTTTCCACACAGGACTCTCAGGGTTTCAGGGTAATGTGTCGTCAGAACAATGGACCCTCGCAGTGTGTGCTCATACTGTGTTTGATGGACAGTGAAATGGAGGGTAAACCTACAGAGGCTTCACCTTACAGCAACCTCCATCTGCCTCACACACAACCACACACACACACACAGCTCCATGGTGCTCATGCATTTCAGCCTATAAAATCCCCAGTCTTTTAATCTCGAAGGGGACTGATGCACACACACATTCACATATTTTGGCCTTTGGGAGGCTCCACATGATTCAGAAGGAGAAGCAGAGCCTCAACACCACATGGCAGACAAACAGGCTGCATCAGAAGGTAAATGAAACACACTGACAGCCCAACACATCATCAAGGACACAAAACACTCACTTTTTTAGGCTTCTTTTAGGGATACTGACCCTTTTTAAAAACATCTTTTCCCTGATTTGTTAAATAATTTCCTTGTCTGTGAAATGTCAGAAGATGGTTAGCAACATCTTACATAAGATCTGAAAGAAAGGTGACATCTTATAAAAGTCTTAAAATGTCTGACCAGCAATTCAAAACTCCCCAAAAAACATTCAACTAACCAGCTGAGATGCTGAAACTAGCTGATGTCTGACATTTCTGCTTAATATGTGATCCGAAAAATCAGTTATAGCAACATTTGGCAATTATGTATTTTGTCGATTGACTAACGAATGAATTAATCTTTTTTGCACTGCTTAGTCTGATCACACTTACACAGACACTCTCACACACACACACACTCACACACACACAGTGTTATTGTGTTCAGTTCTCTTGAATCATACTGCACCATCCATCAGCGAGCTGTCAGATGTGACCTTCAACTCAAAAAAGAGAGACAGAGAGAGACGGCCGGAGGAATAAGTAACAAAGAGAAAGAGATGAAGAAGGGTAGGGAGGAGAATGGACAGACGGAGAAAGATAAAGATGGAGACTGATCGACAGTGGTACGGAAACAAAGAGACAGAGTGAGATGTGATGAGCATCAGATCACTGTCCTGCTGAGATTAGCATGCTGACATCCGTGTGGAATTTACACTGGAGTTGTGCTTGTCATGTGTCGTCACACTGCCGCGTCTCCGGAGGTCCGCACCACGCCAGCTCATTTCCAATTTAAACCTGACACTTTTCACAATTTTCTCATCAATCCCTCGGCTGTCTGAGCACACGTGAATACTTGCACTGATGGCAAGACAAAGAGAAGAACAACCTTCATGTAACACTTCAGAGATATCAGCTAATTCAATGCAGAGTGGCTCTTTATTGTCCATAGAGGGAATGTGGCCTGAAAGAAAGTGATTAAATGACAGAATTAAAACGGTTTTTTACTTTCTGCTCCAAGTTTCTTCTTTAAAATAAAAACTTTTGTGTCTTGATGGGAACCAATGACCCTCTTGCTTTGCAAATGGAGCACTGACCAGGTAGCACTCAGTATTTGGCACCACTTCATCTTCCTGTCTGTATTTGATATTTGATGAGGCCTGGCCTGGCTAAGTTACAGAACAGAAACTGATTCACATGGAGCAAGTAATAGATTACTTACAGAGTTTCCTGATAGACTTAAAGTTTTACATGTTGCTAAGCTTGATAGCTAAGTCAGCCATGCAGCTGGTTTGCATCTCTAGCACAGGAGCTTTGGACTGACAGGAAGAGGCAGGTTTTAGGACCCAACCAGAGCACCATGCAGGGTTTGACACCTGATAAGACCACTGACTGCACTATGAACAGAGCAGCCTAGCCTGAGCCTCAACTTTTACAACATGGAAAGTAATCTGTCCACTGGAGGACAATAATAGGAGAATTTTGTTGTTTTTTCTCTACAAAATATGATCCAGATAAGGGCCCTGGTTGAAGCCGGTGTAAATTAGATGACCAATGAACTGGGTGACAATATGTTCACTAAAGCAATCTAGTCGTAGAGAAATAACCACTTCAAACATTGTGTTCAGAGCAGTAAATCATAATGTGTATTTGTTCCAATACTCAGTTCAAAACTTGAACTACAGCTTAACTACAATGACATGAAACAAAAAAGAAAGACATCATCTCCTTTATAAGATGCTGGCACCAGAGAAAGTTTTACAGTTTCGCTTCATAAAAGGCTCTTATATTGAATCAGTAATCAAAAGTGCTGTAATTTTTCTTATCAAAGAGGTGCTAAGTCATCTCTTTGTCATCACAAACAAAGAAATCAGCATTCACTGTTAAACTGCACCCCCGGCCAATGCATGTGACTTTTAACTCACTTCAAAAATGCTCCTCACCTACTTCAATAAAAACAGAAATTAGGTTTAAACTAACACCTTGATGAAACGAGCAGGTATCAGTTTAAACTTCTGGTTATTCCTCCATCTGTCTGATAAAGCAAAGTATCCCGCAGTCCCTTATTTGGGCAGAAATGTAGGACACACTTATGTGGTATATTTAGAAAAAGCTTCAGCAGAAAACAATTAAAAAATAAGTTGCAGACAAACCATGAGGAGGAGAGGTGAAGATAAGGAGGTGAAGAAATAAATTAACACTTTATCAGGATACTTGTGGCACACTTAGAGCCTACATGCGTGGAAGTTTATAACAACACTTAGTAAAAACTCATGACAACCATTTAGATCAGACAAGGAACAAAAACGCTTAAGTTAGTACTCATTTTGAGTCCTGCTGTCGTATTATTACAGTGATCATGGCAGAAACACTGAGTCTAAAGCACCTAGCTACACCTCTTTATGTTAAATAAAGTGTATTTTTAAAAGAGGAAGAATTAAGATAACTATACACCACAGTTCTATGTGCTTTAGGGGGGAATTTAAGTAAATTACAGTAATCTTTAGTTCCAATTACCTGCAGCAGTAGTGGTGGTATTGTTAGTATTCATGCTTTGTTGGCAAACGACTGCTAACAGGATGAAATGCCTCATGTGATCCAAAGCAAAGCAAGAGACAGCCAAAAGGAAATGAAATGAGCAGACAGGAAGGACCTCCTGGGGGCTGAAGAACTAAGTACAGAAAGTTGTCAAAGCATTTTCCATTTGTCATGGCTTTGCATTTACAAGTGACGTCTTCATAGAAACGCAACACATGCAACAAATCTCCAGCCAAACCAAACACAGAAACTCGTAAAGATAGAGAGCGAAAATGCACAAACAACAGCAAAAGAACTCTAGAAAGTAAATGCAGGCAAGCGAGCTGGCTAGTTGGACGGACAGATGGATGAAGAAACAGATGGGTGAATAGATGGAGGGATTGGGGGTATGGCTCTGGGCTGAGGGATTAAGCCACAGATTAATTCTTTAACCAGACAGGATGCAGAATTTCGACTGAAATGTAAATCATACAGTGTGATCTGGGCGTTTGTGATGGCCTCTTACCTGCTTATCTGTCCCTAGAGAGGGGGTGTTGTTACATAACCATCCTTTATGGGTAACAAGTACGGCTGCTGGAATTAACGGCCTGAATTACATTTAGAGTTGTTCGGAAATGAAAGGAAACATTTCAGCATGACAGCTTGCAAAGATCAAAGCGCTTCCTAATTCTCAGAGCAGCAAAAAATATGTATATGTGTATTTTGACAGAGCAAAGCTTTAAGGAAATTAAAAGTATCCCAGCCTGTTTTGTTTTTTAGCTGGCAAGCAGGTTTAAGAACAGAGACTTCTAATTATAGACCGACTGGACGGTGGCCAAAGAGCCAGTTCAATGACCAGACTGTGTTGCTGCCAATAAAATATAAAGTCTGAAATAAATTCAGAGTCTGAAATTCATGGAGAACCTCCAGAAAAGA
Source organism: Acanthurus lineatus (assembly GCA_029814665.1). Taxonomy (NCBI): domain Eukaryota; kingdom Metazoa; phylum Chordata; class Actinopteri; order Acanthuriformes; family Acanthuridae; genus Acanthurus; species Acanthurus lineatus. The sequence goes on along the minus strand of JAPZDV010000024.1, from coordinate 25,069,628 downwards.
CAGCAGACACAGGAGGTCTGCTTTTTAATCATGACATATTAAGATCTTATGATTTTTTCATGTTTCAGAGCCCATCAGAGAAAACTTAAATGATGACCATTAAAGATGGACCTGGCTTTATTGACACTGAATGACAATTAATTTTTAACATGTGCAGTTGGACTTAATTTAATAGACTATATTTTAATACATTTGATATATATATATTTTTTTATAGCATTGTCATCTATTTTCTACTTATAATGTGTTTGTAATATGTCTGTGTAATTTCTTCTTACTCTGTTTTATTCGTTTCACCTGTCATATTATAATCTGGGTCAGTGAATGCCTCCAAACGTCATTATAAATGTGAGGCCACACCCATTTTGCTTGTTTTCTTGCTTGTTTTTGAAGACTATTAGTCGTCCAAACATGGTGGCATATTTAATAATTTAGCTGCAGCATAAAAAAGCCCTTTTTATCATTTCCTTTCTTGTTTGTTACTTCTCCTGACATTTGTAGCGTCTGTCTTCAATGCAACCTTGAAAATTTTGATGAAAACAGACAAACAGATTTCAGGTACCTCTCTGTTGATTTCATAATGTTACTGCATATTTTTCTGTAAATTAAATATTTAAAGGTTTTTGGATTAATGATGCAGCTGTTGATTTCTGGTAACTTGATGAGAGTCTTTGTTCTAAAAGACACGTTCTGTTTGTGCCGTGTTAGATAAGACATCAGGTATATGACTTCAGTGTCTGAGGATCTTTCATAAATAACAGTTGGGTCTTTCCTGTGCTGCCTGTGAAGGGAAAATACAGCAGCCAACAAATGTGTCATCATAGGTAGAAGAGGGTGGAAAACACACCAGAGCAGCCTGCTGAGAGTAAGTGTGGAGGTGTTGATGTGCACTCTCTGTCTGTCTCTCTCTCTCTCTTTCTCTCTGTCTCTCTCTGTCTGTCTCTCTGCTAATGGGATGTGAAGCACTTTGTAATGCTCTGCATATAATAATAGTTGCCACAAAGAAATGTATCACTCCAGTCACATTAACACATTTTGCTCTATTATCACACCCGAGCATGACACTGGATGACTTGCCACCTGGCTGACTGTTCTTTCACCTGTCTGGCTTTGTGTCTGTCTCTCTGCCCACCTGGCTGCCTGTTGCTTTCAGCAGCCAGTCTGTCTCTTGTTTACTGTATGAATAAGTGTTGCTGTCTGCCTGTCTGTCTCTCTGTCCATCTGTTTGTCTCATTTTTATCTGAATCCCACTTTCACCTATCAGATCCCTCTCAAGCCATGATGAACAATAAGAACATGATCCCAACTCTTCAGTCCAAAGATAACCAAGTCTTGTTGTGAAAATATTGACATAAAATACCTTTTTTTTTTAGTTTGACATTAAAATTGCCAGAGACAGGAGAAATCTAACCCTGACCAAAACACCAACAGCATCCTTCCCAAACTCATAAAGTATAAACTGTGTTTGTCTTCTATTGACTGATCTTCCATCTGTCCAATGGGAACACTGAGACTAAACATCAGCATGACATCAAATGAATTACTTTAACCTAAATTATTTGTTGTAATAAACCATAGGAGGCAGAGATTTACTGAATAATATAATCTCAACACTGTACAGCTACTCTGTACAAAAGAGTAGAGGTCTGTATTCTTTAGGGGCTCTAATACCCTTTGCAACCTACAAATGCCCATTTTTTCATTCTAAAAAAAACATTACAGGTCATATAGAGGTTTCCATGTAGTGAAACCATGATATTTTATTGATGCTACCCCAGATATTTCCCCTCAATTAGCCCTCCCTCAGAGGAAAGTCGGATGTCAGGGTCAGCTGTAAAACATTGACTCTAAAAGTGGAAAGGATTCAATGTTTTGGCCTCAGCAGGAAGGCTGTTTGCTAACATGTGGGTTTAAGTCTGCAGAACATTCTCCACACTCACCACATCAACCTGCTGACCTGCAAGCTTGTTTCATTCCATGTGGTGGGAAGAGCAAACACAACCACTTACTCTATCTGATGCTACTAAGACCTGAGTCTGTATGCATCCAACCAGCCTCTATGAACTGTAGCATAGATACACCAGAAGCTGCATAGCTGGTAAAGCTTCCAGCATCTACACTAGACTGTGAAACTGAATAAATACTGCATGTCTGATGGAGCTCCTCTCAGCGCTGTCAGACTCCAGCACTCTGATCAGTTTCTAGTACAGTGTCACTCAGAGAGATGTACTTGTGCTTCATCCTGATTTTCAATTTGCTTGAATCCATGCATAAACAACAAACAGCTCCCTCGTACTCACATAGTTCTGGGTTCATGTAGGAACTCGTAGTGAAAACATACCGGAGCTCTCCATGGTCCTGACAGGCAGGATGGTATGATTTCCTGGGAATTCCCTTTGGTGGGATGCTGGGAAGCCTCCCATATGTGGCCTCGGTTTTGGCCACTAAGATACACTTCAGGGAATAAAAACAATCAGTCGTTGCACCTGAGACTGATTTTTATTCCCCCATGTATGTCAGGTCAGACTGCTATCAGGCTTTATTTTGTTGTCTGTATCTTATTTTACAGTGTTCCTGGCAAAAATGGATACCTGTGAGGCGCTGACATTGGTCCTGAAACAATCAACTTGTTTGAATATATCCATGAAATTCAAGTATCTATGATGGAAATATTTTCTGTAAACATATCAGCTCTAACATACTGAAAACCCCCCAGACCTCAGTGCTGAAATCAGTCCTTATCTCACTATTCCTTCACTATTCCTGGGATTTACAATTCTGCTGTGGTTCTCTGCTCAAATCTGTACATAAGCTACAGGTAGCTGCCCATGGTGCTGACTCCATGCAGGGGGGGTTCCCCCGTGGTGGAGCTCTCCGTGGTGCTGAAACCACATCAACTCTCCATGCACCAAGTGACTCTCAGTTACTCTGTTATACTAGTACTCAAACTGCTTTGGAGGAGCTCTCCATGGTCCTAAATCTCAGTCAGCTGGTTTGAATCTATCCATGAACTACACGCAGCTTGTTCAGATGTCTGCGGGGATATTTTTAGACTGCCCTTTCAGATCTTTCTTTCAAACAGAAGCTATCTCAGTGTGGAGCTGTCAGTGGTTCCTAAGCACTACTTGGTTCCCTATAGGCTTCTGTTACAAAACCAGTGTATCCGTCCTGTTGTGTGCTGCTCTGCTGTGCTTTTTCCTGCACAGTAATAACAACAAACAGGAAGAACCAACCTATAAACATGATCATTTATTCTGATTTTAACAATCCGTGTTACTGGTTGCACAGGGATGCTGAACTACCAATGATGGGAGGATGGCTCACCTCCTCCCATCCTGCTCCATCTCCCCCTGCCTCCCTCCATGTCCCATCTCCCATATTTTCACACTCTCCTCTCTGTTATCCTCACCTCCATTGTGGTCTAAGCTCCACCACTCTTACCTTTTTTCTTTATCCCTTGTTTAACATTCTCTTGCTCATTCTCCCTCTACTCACTCCTATCATCTCTTCTTATCTAATCTATTCCTTACTATGTCACCAACACCTCCACCCTTCTTTCTTCTCCTCCTGCCGTGACTCCTATCCCTCCTTCCTCTCCTCTCCTCACCTCTCCTCCCCTTGCGTTCTCATCTCCTCGCCTCCTGCATAATAGATGTGGCTGTAACGCCAGTCAACTGGAGCGGCATGATGAGACAGCTTTAGAAACAGAGAGTGAGACAGATAGAGAGAGAGACAGACAGATAGATAGAGAGAGAGAGAGAGAAGACTCTACAAAAATGGGTTCTATTACTGCGTTCCCACACGCGCGCGCGCGAACGGATGCGTTCAAGCACGCGCACAAAACCCCCAAACGTTCACGCACGCACGCACACACACAGATAAGCACGCACACATTCCCATACACGCCACGGCCAATGTATTTCAGCACAAAAAGTGAGACGCTAAAATAACGGGGGGGGGGGGGGGGGATTTCACCGTTTTAACCGGCAGAGAGAGAGAAAACCTGTCAACGGCGCGAGCGCCGGTGTGCACGATTTTTTTTTTTTTTTTTTTTTTTTTTGGAGAGCTCTTAAATAAAAATGTGTGTAGCCAAAGAGAAAGGGCGAGTGCGCTGAAAGTG
>JAPZDV010000024.1:25003551-25013605 GCA_029814665.1 Acanthurus lineatus | reverse complement strand
GGCATCAAAGAGCCAGTGTTTGCTCTGTACACGTGTGTGTGTGTGGGGGGGGGGGGCAGGTCTTTTGTGTATTTGTGTATTTTCTTTTTTTACAAAGAAATTGAGCATCACTCTTCCAAACAAGGAGTTAAGGATCCTCCAACCTGCACATGGAGGCGGAGCTCTGTGCTGTCAGCTGATCGAAGTCGACAGTTTGAACCAGAACATCATAAGCTGGTTTAAACTGCTGCAATACATCAGCGTCCATCTTTGTTACCAGACAAAAGACACCTGTGACTAATGATGCTGTCACCTCACACACAGGTGAAACCAAAGTCCGACAGTTCAGCCTCTGAAGTTCAGGCTGAGAGACGGAGTTTCAGTTTCATTTCACACAGAAACATGACGTGATTTCACCTGAGAGACATTTCAGTTAAAAAGTCTTCGCATGCAGAGAGAAACATGTTGCTGCTTGAATTATTTTCTAATCAACTAAATTAGTTTTTTTTTTTAATCAAATGGGCTGTGATGATTAATTTTTCAGCATTTTTTTAAAAAACATGATCTTGATCATTTGCCCAAAAAATGCAAATTACAAAATGTCAGTGTGGTGTGAACGTCAGGAACTTTACGAACCTCCATCCATCCTGAGCGGAGATGAACTCAGTCATAGACCCGACAAAGAAGGTCTGATGAGGTTATCAGGTCCAGCTGTGACAGGTGAGCACAGGTGTGACAGAAGGGGGGAGAGGAACCAATGAGCAGCTCTGATACTTTGCATTAAATCTGTGATCATTGTGTAAATATAAAGTGCAAAATGTCCTTAGAAGCTAATAAATGGACTAAGAAACAGTGTTTTAATAACAGCATTGTGCCAAAAATAAACAGCAACTGTGACAATTAACTGAGCTGTTTTAAGTCTCCGAGCACGTTGCAATGAAAAATAACATTTCATGTGAAAGTCACGAGTTAACAGTCAGAAAAATTTAAAAAAAGGTGTTTCATTTTCACATCACTGAGGAAAAAATCTGTGTGAAAGTCTTTGTCATGGAGGTGCAGGATAACTCGGCCACATGCAGAGGAGATTTTTAAGGGCTGCAAAATTTAAAATCTACATTTTTTAAACACTCGTGTCAAAAAAAATAAAAATAATTTCTCATTTGTAAATGCTGCTCTCGGCCTGTAGGTGGCTCTCCAACCTGAAGCTGCACATTGTTTTCTTATGACCAACACGTCTGAGTCTTGATCGGCTCCTCAGCATCAACCTGACGCCTCGTCCATCCTGAGCTCTCACACCTGAGCGACCTGGGTGTCTCACCTGAACAGGTGAGCAGCTGAGACAAACACTGATCGTTCACGTCTGGCTTCCTTCTCCTTTGTGTTTCCTGTTTCCTGCATCATTTACAGTCGTCTGCGATCTCGTCTCCAGTGGTTAACGTTTGTTTGAGCCATATGGCGAAACAATGGGCTGCCTGGTGTGTGACAGAAAAGATTATTTCTTCTCTGAATATGTTTAGTTGGCTGGTTGACAGCCGAGTGTGCACAAGAGAGGCAGAGAGAAAAATAAAGAGACGGGGAGAAATAAATATGCAAAGAACAGATGGATGGATGGAAGATAAGAGAGGAGAAAATAGGGCAGCATAGAAAGGATTTGCATTGAAGACATAAAGACATAAAAATCATACAGAAACTGAGCGCTGTCTTCACTCTGAAACATTATTATTGAGGCATCAGGAGTAAAACACATAATTAACTTCTTTCTAATGAAACAAATACAATTGTGTTATTAATTAAAGTTTCAGATAAAAATAACATAACTTGAAAAAATGTGGAAAAAAAATGTCAGAAAGCGACAAAAAGATCCAAAAACAGATTTAACAGTTTGTCAGACGGCAGTGAACAATGGAGCCGCTCTGATAAAAGACATTTTCATGTCTGATGACTCACAAACAAACACGAAAGAGACAAAAAAAAAGAAGATGAAAGTGTGCTGTGAAGCGACTGTGTGTCTGTTTGCTTCTGACTCCTTTTATCACTGCATTAAACAATTTGTTCTACATGACAAACTGAAGAACCGCTGTTACGTTCGTAACCCGCCTTCGGTATAACTAACTCAGCTTTTCCTCATGTTGGTTTTTCGGTTTTAATTAGATGTGCTGCATTTTTGACACGATTGAGAAAAAGTTTTACATCTTTGCTATTAGAGCCTGAAGACTTTTTGTTCTTTGACATGTTTGACTCTTCAGGGTTTATTAAAGGTGTGAATTTTGCGTTTGTCGTGAATGTTTTTTTTAAAGCTTTGTTGAACTTCACCTCTGCTGCAATTAGTGATGCAAGTCCTTTCACAACTTGTTTGCTTTATTGTTCAGATTTTTAAAAAGAAAAATTAAAATTTGAGGTTTTTTTTACAACCTAATTTTCTGATAAGCACTTTGTGAATAAATATTACCCAACTTGTGCTTTTAAAGCTCATTAGCGCAGTTTCCTGATGAGCGATCCAGACTCCCTGTTGTGTTTTCTGTTGCAATCTCATTTCTGAAGGTCAAATCTCTCCCACAAAGCGGTGAGAGCTCGTACCTACACAGACATTTTTAGGAAACATTTGAGTGAAAAACCTAATGACAGACTTCAGGCAGGATGAAAACGCTCTTATTTGACCCAAGAGAGGCCGACTGAGCTCCAGCCTCTCTTGTTTGCTTTGTTGTGGGTTTGTACAGTTTCAAACAGAGCCAATAAGAAAAGCCTTCAGCTCCTCAGATTTAACTGCATCTTCCTGAACATCTGCATCACTCAGAGAAAGTTTCTGAGAAAAGTGCAGCATGATTTTTGGGCCTCACAGTAAAGGAAAGCCCGTCTTCACCAGTCACTTGCTGACTCCACACCAGTTCAAAAACACAGACTCTGTGGGGAAAAGAAACACTGCTGAGGAACTTAAATTGGATCAGGACTGCGGTCAAAATGTGGATAAACTTTCTGAGCAACTCTGAGGATTTCTAGGAGAGTTTATACAGTTGGAAAACTCCCATTAAAGGACTTTTTTGAAGCAGTGCAGAGCTGTAAAGTGTCGCTCATGTGTCCTGTGTTCTGATCCCTGAGTCAGCCATCTGCCAACCCAACCAAGCCACAAACAGATGGATGCACACGTTCAAACTCGTACTAATTTTAATCAGTGTGTTATTTGCTGCTTATGTACCAAAGCTAAACTTGATCAGTCAGCAGCAACACACACAAATGCACACACACACACTCATGTGACCTGTAACAGGTAACATGTTGGTCCTCATTGTTGAGCTCTAACAGTCCTGAGGATTCATGTTTTTTTTGCAGGAGGGACGAACACTGTCAGCTGTTCTCCATCAGGCAGCTTCACTCGTTTACTATCGACTCTCAGTTCATCAGATTGACTCTAATGATGCACATCAACATGAGTTTCATAACTTTAAATTAAAAACTGTCTTTTTTGCAACATCTGATACTGCACATGCATGCAATGGCAGGACATTAAGTTGGGACTCTTTGCGAGATATAAGTTACTTTTTTAAAAATATCAGGAGAGGTTGTTGCTCAGCTAATTACTGCTCTTTTTAAAGGTTTCTATCTCTGCTTTGTGCAGGCCATCCAGTGGGAGAAAACACTGATATGATGTGAGGAAATCAATCGTCTTAACACCATCAAATTGGCTCTTTCACAGTCTTTTCTTAACGCCACAAACCAAACTGAGGAGGCTCTGTTTCTCTGGGAAATCCAATTCTCACATTCAGACCGAAGCAGTTGGAGAAATATAACTTCTTCACTTCCTCTCAGACACAAACACACAAACACTTTCTCTCTGTCTAATTCAAGCTGACGTCTAATGGGATGAATTGCTGCCGTTCACAGTTAATGTCATCGTGCTATCGACAGACCTTTGCAGCAGCGGCAGCGGCGTCTCTGAATGCTGTGGCCTCCTGCCTCATTGACTCAACTCCTCAACTTCAGACTAAACTTTGTGGGGAGTGGAGACGGCGTTCTTCACTGTCTGCTCCTTTGGCTTAATGTCACCATTTGTTTATATTAAATAGCTCATTTCCCGCCGAGACTCGAGACTCGCTGCGAGTCTGCAAACACCTGACAGGACCGCTCCGGAAAACGGATCGAAGTGTCACTGCGGTGCGAAAGGAGAAGCAGTCAGCTTCCAGGGTGAACAGTTTTACATCTGTTTTTCTCTTTCTGCTGAAAAAAATGCCACAAAACCGCTCAAAAATCAATCAGCGTATCAAACGAGTTGTAATTAGTTTAATTGGTTTCATTGACCTCAAGACATTTTATGGCCCAATTAGACAGAGAAGTTTTTTCACTGGTTTTCTTCACCGGGCTTTGATTTGAGAAACAAACAGAGCAGAGTTCATTTCCTGGAATTAATTATAAATAAATAACACTTATTTTGCTCACTGCAGACAGAAATCTGTCTAATACGGGTCTTTTATAAGAGAGAGGCAACTGGGACGATTTTTTATTCATGAGTATTTTTACATTAGATGCATTAAAAACTTGTTGCTGATCAGACAAAAACACTTTCACTTGATTATTTATTCTGATTAAATCTGAAGACTCGTGACCGACTCACATGCTGAGCCGATAATAGAAGATATTCAGGATTTTAATGACTCCCCCTCTGTTCCTTTCCTTAAAAAAAGACAGCCACGACCTTCCTGAATGTGTTTGTGAAGGAGGGAGCCAGAGCCAACATGCCGAGAAATGAACCCGAGTTTTTCTCAGATTGAAACTTTTTCAGAGCTGCAGAGAAATATTCCCATCATGAGAGTGGGTTTGTGGATCACCGGCTTCCTCTTTGTAGTCTCGTCCAGTTTTCCACTAACAGCCACGAGGCAGCCGGACGTGTGTTCACCTGCAAAAATATGGTTAAAATCAAAACAAACCCAGCAGATTTTGGGGTCAGAGGGGTGTTTTCTTGCATTGTGGCGCCTCGGTGGAAGTTGGCGCTCTGCTGTTCGCTCTCAGCGGTGATCCTGGCAGAAAGCAGCGGGCCGTCTCTCGCTCTGATGTTTCACTGTCTCGGCATGTCTTTGTTTCTGGTTTCTGTTTATCATCAAAACTTTAAGACGCAGGAGAAAAAAACAGTCGTATCCACCTTTGTTTCTGTATTGTCTGTTGATTTCCTGGATTTTTATGTTCAATATCTCAACTTTACAGGAGCAAATAAATATCTGTTTTTACTGTCTGTGTTGTTTTTTGACTTGTTTGTGAGCAGAATGGGAACTTTACAGCAGCGCATATATGATCGTCACTGTGATTCATGTCTTATTTCACAGTCAGTGAGGTCAGTATACGTGCACGTCGTATAAATACAGCACACTTTGTTTGAAACACACTGCAGCTTTTTTTGAGGTGTGTTGTTTTGGTGCATGTTTCTTCCACATGTAGATAACTTTCAGTCATGTTCAAGGACTTTCTGGCTGTTTCTGTCTGTAGTGATGATGGTTTATGACATGGTCAGCTGTGGTCAGGGCCCTGGGTCACCGTCAGCCAAGAAACTGAACCTAACGGTGTATTTCACTGGAGTTTTGCAGTTTTCTGCACAGGTTGGGGCCAGATGGCACCTCTTCATTCTTTGCTTCAGGATGTTTTCACCTTAACTCTCTCGTATCAGGTATCTTAAAGGATTCTGACTGCAGATGCTGAACAGAATCCCTCCATCAGGTTGCAGATCCTCTCAGGCTCTCAAAGGGTTAAATAATCCCACGTAATCTTCAGAAAAAGCATCCAGAAAACATTTAGATCAGCTGCTGGAGAAACACCGATGAGCAAAGGATGAACTCAAGTCTCCTTCCAGCAGTCTGAGCTCCTGTGTGCATCCTCACAGGTGAGACTGACCTCTCTGTTTGTCCTCACAGGTGAGACTGGCCAGGTGAGACTGGCCTCCCTGCAGAGACGCTCTGATTAGTTGTGTATCTGCAGTTTCATTCTCTCAGTCTTCTTTAATAAAAATTAGATAAATGTGTGATCGAGCAAAGACCAGAAAATGTTCAGTCATGAAGTCATAGCTAAGTGCAGGTCAAAGTGCAGAAACTAACATTCATTTCCTGTGTCAGGTGTGTTTCAGCTGAGGCAGCACTTTGTTTAAGGTGAGAGAAACAGTGTGAGTTTAGTTAAAAAACAGAGAACTGAACTCATTTGCAGCCCTTTAATGTTAAACTCAGACACAGTGTTTGAATAATTGAACTGTGAACTGTGGCAGAGTTAAACGTCAGATATGAAGTGAACGATACTGAACACAAACAAATGTTAACAACAGTTGCTTTGCATTTTGCTTTGCAGAATTAAATAAATGTTTCCTCATTAATGTTGATGAAATGGAGGCTGGTCAGTGTTGCGTATGATGATGAGCAGAGTTTTTAAGAAAGTGACTTCCTGACGACGTGGGATCAGAAACCGAGCGGCTCAGCTGGTGAAAGAGATTAAACATTAAACATTTAATGGATAATGATTCGTTTTGTATCTCTGCTGATGATTTTTTTTGTTTTAAAGAAATCAGAGTGCAATGATTCAATTAGAAGGTGCCATGGAGACAAAGTTATCATCATCGTCTCTCCGTCTCTCCACCCACCTCCACCCTGTCTCACCCTCCATCCATCGCTGTGCAAACACCGTGATGACCTCAGTTCCTCTGCAGCTCCTCGTCTCGTCTCCTCTCTGCTCTCGTCTCAGGTGTGAAATAACTAACGAGGTTAATCGACGCTGCAGTTTCCTCTCTGCCTTTTCTTTTTTTAGTTTTTCTCTGAATGTAGTTTACTCTGACGGACCTGAAAGGACCCAGAAAACATCGTCCTCTCAGCCAATCACAGCTTTAATAATGAGAGAGACAAACACACACACAGGACGGTCAGGTCGAGACGGAGGGCTTCAGTCTGTCTGACTCTGTGTGTGTGTGTGTGTGTGTGTGTGTGTGTGTGTGTGTGTGTGTGTCTATGTGTGTGTGTTTTTGTGTGAAGGTGTTGATCTAAAGTTAGGATTTCACATTAGTCTTCAGTCATGAGCAACTGTTTTCTCGCTGAGCTGAAAATTGTATTTAAAACTGAAACTAAAACACATTTTTGCTGAATATAATTTATCCTGATCAATCAGAATTTATCCGGAATAATTCTATTACAATGAAAAGCACTTAAATGACTGTCAGAGATTATTGGAGCAATGATGAATGAGAGTAATTTGAACTTTTTCCAACCAGAGGACGTCATATTTCACTTGTCTTTGCTCCTCGAGCTGCACTTTGCTTCAGTCTGCATTTAACCTCCATTTGAAGACTAATTCAGTTTCATCACACGCTGATAAAAGTGAGAGAAAGGAACATGTTGATCACTGCAGAGGTCACAGAAAACGAGCCGTCCGTCTTTTCTGACCAGCATGGAAGCTGAAGAGTCGAAGCTGTCAGACAGTCTGACCGTCTGTCTTCAGCCACATGGAGGAAACTAAAGATTCGGATGCAAACAAACAGAAACGGAGAGCAGAAGTGTGATGGATGACCTCAAATCTCTGATGAGCAGCGAGTCAAACAAAACGAGAATTATCCTTCCATTAAAGACAAATCAGCTGGAGATCAGAAGTTGAGACTGAACAATGAAAGACGTCAAAAACCAGACAGCAGCAAGTGAAGACAGGAGCGGCGAGCGGGCGGGCGGCCATGTGACAGGAAGTGAGACACAAACAGGTAATTAAAGATAGAGACGAGGTGTGAGACCGAGCGGGCGCCTGTCTGTCTGAGCGGCAGATAAAAGGGGAGTGAGCGATGGCGACAGAGACGGTCGGACGGGAGACGGGCGGCCGTGAAGGTGGGGGATGAAAGCGAAATTAAAAGATGACAGGTTCATTTCCAGCTGTCTGTCTGCGTGTCGGCGTGAGACAAGTGTTTGGTTTCACTCTCATTTCAACGTGTCACTCAGCTGGAGGACATGATGGCCGACTCGTCCTCACGTCTGAAAAACACACACAGAACAATCACAGGAAGCTTATACGACTGTTAGAGACGACCAGCGACGGCGTGAGAGGCGTTCAGGGACTCAAACAGCAGCACGAAGAGGCGTTTAAAGTACACAACACATGATTAAAACACAACACTGAAGCAAAATGTGTCCGTTTGTGGGGAAAGTCAGCATGAAAATCGATATTATCACTTTTTAATGACAGTAAAGCTTCAGATTTTGAGCCTGTCTGCTTCTCACTTTATGGTTTTTCACATATAGAACATTGTGTTTGCAGAGGATTAAAAACACAGGGAGACATTCAGAGGGAATATGAAGATCTCTGACAGGAGAGGCTCGTCTTTTGATGTCATCTCAGGTACTTTCAGTGAGAAGAGGGAACAAAAAGTTTGAAAACGCTTCAAAAATCCCCACCGGAGGATGATGAAAGGTTGATGTGAGAGCAGGGAAAGAATAGGAGTGTGCTATTCATCGCTTCAGCACAGAGACGGCTTGATTAAATATTCAGTTTGATATCAGACGAGTGTTTAACCGGCTGACACTCGTCCTGAACGAGCTGCAGCTGCACCGCTGCAGCCCGAGCGCATGTTGTGACTGAACCGTAAAGGGATATTTAAAAACTTGCAGAGACACTCGACCCTGTGGAGGACTGCCACTCCGGCAGAATGGCTGATATCATAAAATTAGCACACATCACACATCACGGCAGAGTAAAATTACAGCAGAATGAGATGAAATGGAGGGTTGTGTGAGAGCCTGGCTGACGGGCTGATTTAAAACACACTCTGGGTTTTTGTTCCTTTCAGTCTGTGATGAAGAAAACAGATGTTAGACTCTTTATGGTACCTGATATTTATGTTTTCTTTCTCAGAGTTTATTTATTTCAGCAGCATATGAAGACAGAAGTAGCAAACAGAGAAAAAGTGGCTTATTTTTAACAGTTTGTCTGTATTTTATTCATTTCAGTTCCAGTTAAGCTGTAAACATGCAGATATGTGTCTCTGGTTTCTGTGTTTGGATCCTAATTGTTGTGTTTTTCCTGAAGAAATTTGAATAACAGCATCCAAAATAAAACCACAACCAGGTTTAAAGCTACATTTTGCCAGAGAAACTGAACTGACTTTGCTGTCTGAAACAGTGTTACAGATGAGTTTAATCAGAAAAGATTTCATGCAGAGCTGCAGTTCTGATCTGTGCAAACAGCTTCTGTGTGAGTTCTGGAAGTTCATCACGTTCCTCAGGTTTTATGTTCTGATCCGGGCTTTCAGCTTGTTTTTATCGTAACCTGTTTCTCCATCTTGGTGCATTACAGTAAATTTTCTGAGCTACTTTAAGTTTTTATCAGAGGTTTTATCAGTGATTTGCATTCAGTGGATCAGACAGACTGTAAACCTCCTCGAAGAACTGCATTGTTTATGTGCTTTATATTCTTAAAAGAGTGCAGTTAGCTTGTAACTTTAACTTTATGCACAACTTTGAAACTTTTCCTTCTCCTGCAACACTTTAGAAAAAAGATGATGACGGCTGTGATGCAGAACTTCAGGCAAAACAGTAGTTTTCCGAGTGAATGAGTGACGTCAAGTTGGTTTTCTGTGTAAAATGGTTCACAAATTCATGTTTGCTCATCCTTTTATCCTCCTGAAGTCACATGTGAACTTGCTCCAGCTTTAACCTTTTGACTGGAAACGTCTTTATTCCTTTAATGAGTGTGTTCCTTTGTGAATGATGCTCGGCCTCGGGCTCAGAATCACAGAGCAGCCGATTCAAACACGTCTCAGCTAAACTGTGTGAAAGTGCTCGTGTTTGTTTGTGCTGCAGGCTGTTCGGCTCCGACTCTGGTTATATAAAATGATCCATCCAAGTGTGTTTCTTCTTTAACTTGGTGGAAATGTGATGTAACAGTACGGAGCATGAGGTGATGCAGCGAGAGAATAAAGGTCCCATGATCCTTCAGTTTGGTTTATCAGAGCCGAACTTCTGCATGATGGATGAACCTGCAGATAAACACAGAGGATCAACACTGCGAGAGATACAGCTCGCTGACCTTTAAACACACACACACACACACACACTCACACACACACTAAACAGAGAGA
>JAPZDV010000024.1:24980851-24994843 GCA_029814665.1 Acanthurus lineatus | reverse complement strand
GTCGGTCGTGAACGATCCGGCTCTTTGAAGTGAACAACGGGAGCCAATTTGTTTTTTTTCTCCTCTTTTTTCTGTTAAAGCCGCACATGATTGGTCAAGATGTGTGGTAGCGTCTGTGTGTCCAAATAGTGAATAGTTTATAAATGATATACATACAAACAGATCGGACCTTTTTGTCTAATTGAGATGGATCTTTGTTTTTGTACTTATAATTTATTTCTTGCAGCACTCTGCCTCATGTTTGTTTGTATGTTGAGTAGATAAATAAAGCCATAGAAGTAATAAACGTTTGATATAATGTATGTTTTTACTTTAGTAATTCATTCTACACATAATTTTACATTATTTTTGGTAATAAATTAATTTAAGCAACTAAAAAAAATCTGAGGTGCCGCTTGGGAGCCAAAAGAGCCGGCTCTCTAAAAAGAGCTGGAATTCCCATCACTGGTCCAAATGTGACCTACAACTAAATATTTTGGAATGATAATGAAACATTAAAACACTCAGACAGCTAAATACCAACATTTTTTAAGTTGTCTTGGATTCTTGTGGCCAGAAAACTTGAATATTTCATTGAATTAGATTTAATCCACAAAAACTAAAGCTGAAGGAGAGGAGACAAACTTCCAGCTGCTGGAATGACCAGTGTTTTTTTAATTGTGTGCACTTGAACGCAGCCTTCTCCTGTGGATGACTAAGCTACCTGCGAGCTAGCAGACTGAGTGGCGGTGCTGTATTCCCGGGGTTCACCCTGAGGAGCCACATAATGTTGAATAATGCATCCTGTCAGTCTCCTCCAAAACAGAGTCTCCAAAAAGCAAACTGTTTCAGAAAATGGTTCGTATCAGATGCTTCTTTTTGCCACCAGCTCCCGTGTTTTCACACACAAACAAACAAAACATCGCTAATGATTTAGTTTGGTCTCAGGGGGATGACAGGTTTTCTTCATGTGATGGTACAAAATCTGCTGTCAGCGAAGGATTTCTGGGGTTTCGTTTCTGCTTCAATAGAAAAATAAAGAAACTCACAATTTTTGTGTCAGTCTGTGATGTCCTACGAAGGCCTCGTAGCTCCAAACCTCTGATTTTTCATTTGATTTCTGCAGTTAACATCTTCTCCTGTGCAGAATGCATGAACCTGAAGGCAACTCAGCCATTTTTACAATGAACAATCAAACTTCATGAATGCAAACGTCTGTAGAGAATAAAAAAGAACCTGCAAGGACCAATGAATGTTTTTTTAACTACCATTAGTAGCACAGTGTTACTGATAAATAAACTAGCTTTAGCTTCAGCTCTTAAACCCTAAACCTGAGGCTGTGTCTTAAATGTTCAGAGGACATTTAGCTCAGTTTTAATCCAAATACGATCATGTGATTTGACTGGAAAATCAACCAAATGTTCACTGTGGGATGAATTAAACTGGGATATATTCATTCCTAAACACACACACGAACATCCAAACTGTGAGATGAGTTTTGCCTTCCTCCCTCTTCAGTCTGAGTCAGAAAAAAGCATCAACTAGCTGCTTAAAATATTAACAATCCTGCTCTAATAAGAACTGAAATGTAGGTCTAATGAGGCTAATTTGTTTCCCTCCTTGACAAAATCAGGCGCATTCACGGTGATTGCTGTGCAGTAAGGTATGAGGAGTTATAGCTGCAGTGTGACAGCAGACCAAATAGCTTCTTTTACGGCGTGTACCAGCCTGTAGTCAAAGCTTTACTGCAGCCTGAATGGCCTCATTAACCTTGGCCTGCCCAGGCGCTCGGTATTAACAAGGAGATTTACTGGACTGTCAAACTTTACTGTAAGAGACCTCTCCACTCCACTCTGACTCTGTGTGTGTGTGTGTGTCTGGAGGGTTCATTACCAGGCTTGTAAGATAAGGTCGTGTGTGTGTGTGCACACCTGTATTCCTGCAGTTTGTTGGTTTCCTGTCCGTCTTTGCTCTCGTTTCCAGCTGATCACTTTTCTCTGGCATCTATAGAATCTCTCCATGTCCTTGTTTGTTTGTTTGTTTCATATCCTTTCATTTGTTTACACCATAGACTTCCACCTTTTTTGTCTCTCTCACCAACCTCATCCTCTTATTTTCTCACCCATTTCTGTCCCATGTTGTCGCTGCTCAGCCCTTTTCCTTAAACACTGACGGTTGCAAAAGGAAAATGTGTTCTTGTTTCGTTGGCTGACCTCCTTTGTTTGACTCTGGTTGGTTAAAAAACTCTCGTCAGAACAAATTTGACTCTTGCAGGTCGCTGTGATGAAGTGACATGTTGTGCTGGGAGTTTTCTGTGTAATTGAAGAGGATTCCTGGTGGTTAAGTGGGATCCTTTGTGTCTGTCCTGGGGTTTTAAAAGGGCTGGTTTTCACGCTCCAGCAGCCCTTCAAAATAAAACTGCAGCTACTTGTTGAGATCAGATATTCAGCTCTGGAGTTCATCCTTGACCTTTGAGAACAGGATATGTAAAGTCCTCTCACCGGCTTCTTCACTGCTTTGAGCGACACAGTGTTTTAGCCCGTTGAGAAGGTCACTGTGTCAGATTTGGTGATCATAAAAACATAAATTCTTCCCGTGACCTTTACATGGAGCGTCGCTGAGTGTCTGAAACAGAAAAATGTCCAAGTTGCACTTTTGAAATGATGGAAAATGTTCATGTTCAACAGATTTCCATCGAACAGAAATATTTTTTTCATTTATTATTGTAATAAACTTAATATGCAAAACACACAAAGAGTCTGAACATGTTTGACCACTAACAATGAACCAGTGTTGAGTTGCTTCGCTAACCTGATTGATCCAAACTCTAAAGGTTTCCACCTGAACATGTGACCGTGATCTTTCCTGAGTGGATTTAATCTTTCCTGCCTGCAGGGGTGTGTGTTTGTGGATAACTCACTAGCTTAGCCTTTTTCTTCTCACGTTCAGCTGTGTCTGAAGGCCAGCTCTGTCACATTTCCACCGAAGCTTCATGTTTTCCGTCCAGAGCCGCTGAAAGGTTGAATATTTACATTTTACACTGAAACAATAAAACTCCCATCAGACTCTTGTCTCCTGACATTATTTTTTAAAGGGCATCTTTTTTGTGTGGAGTTCTTCATTCTTCATGCATCTTTTCTAATTATCAAATTAAATAAACCAAGATGAAGCCAGAGCCAGAACAGAACAGCGCCCTCTTGTGTAACGTTCTGATACTCACCTGCTTTAAACACCAGCAGTTCAAGTTCTCATCATAACTCCCAGGAACAGTTTGGTTCTGCGTGTTAGTTGTTATTCATGGCTGATTCAAGAGTAAAGGCACACACACACACTCACACACTCACACACACACACACTTCCAAAAGATCTATAAATAGTTCGAGCTGTTACCAAGTGGATGAGTGAACAGTTATTAATATTCAAGGTCTCGCTGTAATTTCTCCTCTAATCAAAAGAAGGAATCTGCTGCTGAATCTAATTCACCACTGACCTGTACAACACACACACACACACACACCAATCACACACACACACGTACACGCACACACGCGCACAAACTCACACACACTCACACACATATGCACACAGATACTAACACATGCATGCATAGACACAAAGAAGCTGGTGCTAAAAATACACAACAGCTAAAACAGCAGGTAAAGGAATTCATACACACACATATATGCACACACATATGCACACACACACACACACACACACAGACATATACACAAACACACACACATCTCAGTCTCTTTTGAAAAATAAATTAACTAATAAAAACACTCAGGGTCAGGATTCTGAGACTCAGAGGCACAACTCAATCACACACACACACACACCCATGCACACACACACACACATACACAAACACACACTCTGGCGTTTCAATTACATTACACACTGGTGGCTAATTGCTGGAGCAATGGTTTCTGTAATGACTTCTCAGGGAAAAGCAGAATTAACATGCTGAAAATGTTCCAGCAGCAATGATTGACCAGCACACACACACATACACACACACACACTCACACACACACACAAAGTATACAAACATACACACAACATGTCTTGCATACACAAGCCAAAACAGAAAAAATGCAGTTTTACACCCATGTCTCTCACGTCATGATTACACACACACAACTGCAGATTTACAAACACACTCACACACACACACACACACACACATTTTGAGTAATCACAGTTGAGCTGAAGGGCTTTGGGGACGAAGCCAGCGAGGCTGCTAATGTTGCCGTCTTGGTTTATGGTAATTAAAATGCCTGGAAATGGCTGTAATGAAACAGTTGTGGATTAAAGTTTGGGGGGGTGACGCAGGAAGAAGCGTGACCGCTCTTTCATAATGGAACAAGGCCCACAAGGCTCGGCAGATTATTGGTTTTTATTTGGACCTCTAAATTAACATCATAAGAGCACGGTGGGTTTTACCACAATCATGTTTATCCCGCTGATGTTTTGTAGCCGTAGTAATTACAGTTAAAGGCTAACTTACGCAGGTAATTGTTTTGCACCAGCGGTGAGAAACGAGGCTGTTTGTGAGGCTTTTTTTTTTTTAAGTGTCATTTTGCTCAAAGAGTTTGATCTGAGAAAAAATCTGCAGCTCAGAGATTTAATATTTTAGTGTTTTTTATTTTCCTTCCTTGAAATAACAGGTTTATAAATGAAATCAATGGTCTGAATGGAGTCTGTGCTGTTTAATATTAAAAATATATATATGAAAGTCTGAGATTGTGGAGTTTTAGGGATATAATAGATGAAAAGGCCTTCCAGAGTTTTTAGTATTATTATTTTCTGCTTTAAGTGAACTGAAAAGAAGAAAATATGGCACAAAAAACAAACAAAAGTGACAGTTTGTGAGTAATTTCTTTCACAGACATAAAAAAACCCACCAAAGTTGAAACAGGACGCGATCCATCAGAGTTTAATAAATACTGTTACAGCAGTAATCAATGGAGTTTAATTACAGCCACAAGAGGTTAGATGGAGTGACTAACAAACACTCCTCTATGAGGATATGAACTGCTCAGTAATTAAAATTATACTCCAGATGACTTTTGAATAAAGCAAAATCACAAACAGGATTCTGTTTCTCTGTGTGATCGAACCTGCACAGCACACAGCAGGTTCACGTCGAGCAATCAGCACCTGCACAGGTGAGCAACAACTTATCAACTATCTCTGACAGATTCTGCTGTAAGCTCCTTTTTATCACTTCCTCAAAACTACAGAAAAGAATCTTCAGATTTAAAATTTAAACCCTTAAAAGCTCCGAGTCTTGGTGTCGGGGTCACATGATAATGATGGGAGGTAAAAGGACAATAAGCAAGTTAGAAAAGACTTTTAAAAAATATGAAATGTGTGATGTTTTGGGACTTCTCTCTGTAACTTTAAGCCTCAATGACTTTCATTTTTATGTATATTTAAAACCTTTTTGTTGCATTTTGTCAGACACAATAAACAGTTTCAAATCATCAATAAGCTGATGAAGACTTTTGATTAAAAATCCTAATTCATTTCATTAGTTTAAACCCAGTGTTCAATGGCAGGAACTGAGTGTGCAAATGTTTCATTTGAGTGATTTGCAGATTAGATTAGATTAGATTAGATTTGCATTTTTGGCAAACTAACTCAAAAGGAGTCAGTCTTGATTTTGTTTTTAACGGCGCCTAACTGACTGGATTTAAACAGACTGGGATGTGAAGCAACCAGTAACTACATAATGAAAAACATTTATCAAAACCCAGTTGAGACAAATGTAATAAACACAGTTCATCAGAGTTTCTCTGTAAGTCTGTGTGTGTGTGTGTGTGTGTGTGTGTGTGTGTGTGTGTTACTGCTGGATTCAAAGCTTCATTCTGCAGAATCAAGTTAACACCGGAAAATCACATTTGCACCTCTCATTCGTCCTGTTAATATTTCAGCCTTAAAGGCAGGAAGTGTTTGTGCTGTCGCTCTGCAGGCGTCATGGCGGAGGGAGGCGGATCTGCAACAATGAGACATCTGCACCACGTGTGTGTACGAACGTTTACAAAGAGATCTTTCTGACACGTGGCAGATCTTGGAGATGAATCTCTTCTCTGCTCCTCGTGGTGAGTCACTTCCTGCCCATCAGCTGCAGCTCTTTCAGTGCAGCCGGGGGGAAGGTGACGGAGTTCAACGGATGTAAATGAGAAAAGCTCGCAGAAGAAACTGAGGCGAGTTCTCTGTTTGATGCGTCTCGATTTGTGTGTCAGGTCGAGTTACGGCTGTTTCCATGAAGAAAAGAAGTCTCCAGGATCAACAAATGTCAAGCATGTGAATATACAGACAAAAGTTCACGTCATGATGGTCCATCAGAAGCTGATCAGGTCGCTGTCTCTCCTTGACGAGTTTAAACTGATGATTATTAGTCATTAACAGCAGAAACTGGATATTAATGAACTGCTGACAGTTTATCGGAGGTGTGTCTGACCCCCCGTGGCCAAAAAACATCACTGCACGTAAACAGTCCAATTAAATGGAGTAATTAGTTCATTATGTGACATATTAGTGTACACTAATGGAGAGAAAGGCAGCTGAAACCAGCAGAGGGAGGATTTGTGCTGTTATTTTATCTTTCGGACATTTATTCAGCCTCTACAGCTGCATGACTTCATCACTGAGGAGACTCTGTTTGTTAAGGAAGAAGCACTTTTTCCTTTTTAATTAGATCTTTAAGATCGGAGATTACTTTTGTTTGGACTGTGAAGATGCTTAAAGCTGAATTTTTCTGTGGTTTTAAGGTTCATTTCTCTTCATCTTTAAATGCAGCTGTCTGAGAGACCAAGGATGCTGCTCATGTTTGACCCAACAGATCGTCTTTGAACAGAGACGTTATTATCACATGACCAGTGTTTCGTACTAATCAATCTCCACCGTTAATGAAGACTTTCAAGCCTTGAGATTAGACTGACAAAATATCATGAGCAGCTTTCCACTGGAGGATTCTTTTTGATGCTATCACATCATTCATTCATGAGGTGTTGTGACCATCATTTTGGCCTGAGAAAACACTGCAGCTCCTCAGATCATCACACATGAAGATACGAGCAGCTGCGGGCATGAAATAACATCTGCAGACTGCTTCTCTGATTCTCTACAGATATGAAATTCTTCTTAAAAAGAAGTGAAATTCCAATAAAAGGTTGTAAAAAAGTTTCCCGGTGCAGAGGAGTGACGGAGCGGTCGGATGAATTGATGGATTGTGTGAGGAACACAAAGCGTGTTGTCAGAGATGTTCCTGTGACTCACACTTTAATCTCCATATCTCTCTCTCTCCACCACTCGCAGTCCAACTTTCAGGTTCACTCTCATTTGCATAACACAAATACACACTGTGAGTCAGCACTCCTACTGCAGGGAAGCACACACACACTCCTTCACACACACACACACACAGCAGCGACTGGTCGGATCTCAGCCAGACCGATGACTTTCTTCTATGAATAATTAAGACACTACGGTGTTTTATTTTGGTCAACTCTCGGGGGAAATCAGTGGATTGGACGGCTCTCACTCTCACTCTCCAGCTGAAACTCGACTCTACTTCTTTTTCTTAGATTCAAACACAACTCTTCCTTTTTTTTTTTAGTCTCAAAGCTGCTGAAGCCAGAGGTTCCTTCAAGCTTAGTCACTGTTGGAAAAGTGCTGCTTTTCGTCTCATTTCCTTTTTTTATTATTACATTCATTTTATTTTATGACCATGGTGGCAAAGACAGATAATATATATATGCACTGGGCCATATTAATTGATAATGTGAAAATAAATCCCTAAAACATTAAAAAATGTTGTATTTTCTTAAATCCATACGTATCATTATCACATCAGGTAAAGGAGGTGTGGCTGCCAACAGCATCAGCACAGTAACAGGTGAGACTGTCTGCTCTGTACCTGAGTTACAGATACTAAAACTGTAATAAATAATGAATTAATGTACTTTTTACTAAGAACAGGTAAGAAACAAGCAGACAGTCGATGGTTGAAAATGTCCCTGGAAACTGTGAGAGCGACTCCGAACCAAACATGCGTCACCACGTTCTGTCAAACAACAGGTCAGATTATCTAAGAATTGCTGAGTCTGGAGGTCAGGTCTCAAAAGTCAGAGTTTAACATTAAGAAACTACAGGTGTGAGTGTTAAAGTCTTAAACAAAAGCTGCTGTGTTACGTTTACATCAGCAGCTTTAAGAGGTGGTGATAAAAAACAAGCATCCACTGTCACTGTGGGCTCAACTTCTCCTTTAAAGAGACACAACACGCCCTGAGAGCTTGTTTTTGCTGCCACCTGGTGGTTTAATTTATTGATGCAGTGATGCAGTAATGCACAGGTGTAATCCAGGATCCTGTGACATCATTGTTGGGTGGGGTTACAGGTGTGACGGAGCACACGTGGGATTAAACCAGTCAGTGATGTTGGCAGCGGTCAGAGGAGACAACGAACAGAAAACACCTGTTTTCAGCCTCATGTTCAGTTAGTTTTTAATAAAAATGACCTTAAACAGAAGGTGTTTATTCTCTCTAATGATCATGTTTTCATCCAGAAGCTTCGGGTCAGCAGGTAAGAGCCCAGCTGAAGTTTCCTTAAGAGCAAAACTGATTCCTCTCTGTGCTTTGAAATGTTCATACATGGCTTAAAGTGTGCTTCTTCAGCTGAATTTCTCTTCCAAGTAAGAAATCTCACATGTTTTTAAAGTCTTATACTGTGGTTTTTTTCCTCTTCTTTTATCATCCACTTCAGAGGTGAAGCGACGCCAGAGGGGAACGTTTCCACAGGAGGGAAAAATTTCACATCACATGGCACGGATCTTACCCTCGCTACCTCGAATTTCTTTATAGTCAAGCCAATCGTAACGGTGCCAGGTCCTCTATGTGTATGTAAATATGTCACCAACTGTTTACCGCCAGGGCCAAGCCTTTCACATTAGCACTGATATGGTACTCAGCGTTCTTTATAGCAGTGCCAGCCACTGGCGAGAACAGAGCCGGCATGTCTGCGTCTGTGTAAATCTTATCACTGTCTGCCATAGGGACAAATACAGCATATTAGCATTGACGCTCTACAATAACAGCATTCACGGGTTCAACGGTTTCCAAACGCTGCGTATCAGAAAGCAGAGGGAGTGTGACAGAGCCGGAGGTGAGACAAAGACAAATAGATGGAGAGGAAAAAAGAGGTTAGAAAATAGAAGCGAGGAAATGAGAAAGTCTCAAAATAGAGAAAAAGAGGGAGATAAAAAGGAGGATGGTGCAAAAAGGAAAACAAAATGTTGGAGATAAAATGGAAACGAGGCACGGAGTGAAAAAGATGGAGGGGCCGAGCCGGACATCTCTTGGCTCCTGCTGCCGTCCAGAGAGGCCAAGTTTTCCCATTAACACGGTGGAAATAACAGCTCAGCCTCATCATTCTGTCTTTACTCGGAGCCAAACTGCAGTATTACTCCTGACAGGCCAGCGTGGATCTAACAGCGTCCGCCGTAATGATAGGGCAAAGCGCTAAAAGCTAATATTTCTCTTCTGGCAAAAAATTGTCCTGCTTCAAACATCCAACCACAGCTACGGATCGACACCTTTT
This sequence comes from Acanthurus lineatus, assembly GCA_029814665.1. Taxonomy (NCBI): domain Eukaryota; kingdom Metazoa; phylum Chordata; class Actinopteri; order Acanthuriformes; family Acanthuridae; genus Acanthurus; species Acanthurus lineatus. Next base: position 24,985,255 of record JAPZDV010000024.1, on the reverse strand, counting down.
ATCGGCCTTTAAATATTTTAAAATGTGTCATTTTTAAGGTCTTTTAAAAATGCAAAACCAAGATGATAATTAGCTGAATATACATTAATGTCTTTATTGGACTAGTATGACATTTTGAGCAGTTTGCTTATTTGTTTCCTGGCAAAGTTACATATGTACATGGAAAATACAGCAGCTGAACAACTTAAGCAGAAGATAATAGATTTCCTGTTTGTGTTTATCACCTTAACACTGTGGTTTACAGGTGTGTATGCTGATATTGTTACCTGTGGGTAGAGCTAAGCTAGCTTGGCTGAGCTAAGCTAGCTCTGTCTACCTGTTTCCAGTCTGTGAGCTAAACTAAGCTAACCGGTTGGCAGTTTCTAACCAACATACAGACATGAGAGAAGTTTTATCACCTACCTGTCAGCCATGATTCAGTGTTGAACCAAAGGATGCTCTGTGAGACTGAGCCCCTCTGACGTCCTTATGTCCCACTCTCCAAAACACATCAGAGTGAAAGATAACTCTGAAAGAGAGTGAAAACATGTTTGTAAAAGTTTCCATATTGTCACCCCACAGCAGCAGCAGCAGCAGCACTGTGCTAATGTGAGTGTCTGTATCTGTATCTGCTGCTGGCTATCTGAACCGTCCAACGCCCTGCAGAGTCCACAGCTCTCAGGCTGATGTAGCTTTAATTTGCTGTGCTGTTGCCGTGCCAAACGCTGTCTCACTGAGCTAATGTTTAGCTCCAACATCACACTGAGTGCCAAGATCTGGCTGCTAACCTGAAGGAAGTCGGGCCTCCTGCAGAACCAGGCAGGAACCTGTGACAGATGGAGATCTTTGCATGAGGTGAGGTGGCGTTAGCATGTAATGGTTATGTGAAGTGCCACCACGACTAAATGTCAGGGGGGAGGGAATCAGGGGCTTTGTTGGGTTTTCACTGATGTTTTCATGCAGACGGACTCACTGTGAGTGAACAAGCTGGGGCTTGATGTCTTGCTCAAGGACGCCTGTCTGTCGGTCCGCAGACTGACAGTGCCGACACATCTCTTTACTCACTGCCCCCCCCTCCTCCGTGTCTGTGAGCTCTCAAATAAAGAAACAGCCATGGAAATAAAATACTGCCACCTCTTTTTCAAATGACTGCTAGCAAGGGAGCAGAGTGAACTAAAGTTCACTGATGAAATCATCAACAGAAAAAATCATTACATTTTTGTTTTGCTGCTCTCTGACGTCTGCTGAGTCAGCACAGTGTTCATTAAATATGAGATCTGCTGTAAGAAATGCTCTAAATGTAGAAAGGTGTCCCTGTTAAAACACTGTGATTCAGCAGTTTAGCTACAGAAACATGATCAGATGAAACTGAGAAACAGATTTTTGCTCTTTAATGGCTTGAAACTTGATTGAAACTTGATATACATGTTATAATATAAACATTTGACAGTATGGAGCTGAAGATCACCTTATTAGAATTTATGCAAATAAAACTGGACATTATCTTTATGGCAGGACTGTTGTGTCAGACATAGATGAGACATAAAGCTGAGTGTTTAATCCCTCTAACTGAAGTCTTCTCTGGTCTGTATGCATCCAGATCAGCTCCATGGGGGGGCATCATGGGACATCATGGCAGAATGTTGAACCTCCTTAACCGTCTCCTTTCTTCATGAAGAAGCTGCAGTCGTCCAAAGAGTCTGATCTCGTCCTCTGGTGCCTGAGGCAGAGTGGAAACACCCTGCCAAGGAGACTCATCTTTAGTTCTTCACACTCGTGACTGCAAGGACTTCATTTACCGTATTTTTCGGACTATAAGGCGCACTTAAAATCCTTTAATTTTCTCAAAAATCGACAGTGCTCCTTATAATCCTGTGCGCCTTATGTATTAATTCTGGTTGTGTTTACTGACCTCGAACCGATTTTATGTGGCACACGGCGCTCAAAAATCTGTCAAAATGTTTCAGTACAACTTTGGTAAGCTACGAAGCTGCACCGCTTCATGGATTGTAGGAGCATTACGGCTACCGTAGTCAGATGCCTTGCAGAGTAACACGTACTGTGCTTCAACATAATATTATGGTGTGTGTATAATATATACATACATATATATTATAATCTGGTGCGCCTTATAGTCCAAAAAATACGGTACACATCACACCGGCTGTCCAAAGATAAGCAGACGCTGCTCGGGGTCTGCAAGTGGAGAACCTGAGGCATGAAGTTGCACCTGCTGGATCTTTACATGTCCAGCAGCCTCCCACCTGTCCATCATGTACACGCTCATTGTTAATGCAGCCGTTCCTCTTTGTAGAGAAGTCTGAATAATAGATCCAACATGTTGTCCGGCACTGATGCTGCCGGCTCACTGAGGTTCGGTGGAAGGAAGACGATCCCAGTAAGAGGAGGCAGACAACAAAGCCGGGAGCTCAGGGCTCCCAGGGTGCCACGGTGGAGATAAAATAGACCCTGCAAGAGCTGCGAATTCATGAATACAGATCCTGAACGGGGAGCAGATGATGGGGTGGGAGAGGAGGACGCAGCGGGTTCAGAAATGAAAAGACACACGACTCCCCCGTGAATCCTGGTAATCAGGCCAAACTGGGTTTCACCACAACAAACACTGGGATTCAGCAGAAGATAAGAACAGAGAGCGAAATACTTATGAATAATAAATGTAAAATCCAGTAAGATCACATAAGACAACAAGGAGTGTTTTCATTTTGAACCGTGTTTTTTTAGTAGAAACTGTAGTGCACATTTCAGTCACCGTCTACGTTTTTATTCTGATTTATTTGCCGCCGTCCTGCTTTTCCACATTTCACCTCTATCAGTGCAGCCGCTTTCCCACCTCAGTCAGGTATTTCATTTACAATTCATTCCAGTTATTTCATTTCAAACTTTCCAAACAGAGTTTTTAATTTGCAAATAATGAAAAAAGTGAAATTAAATCTGTTGGTTTGTAAATTCAACGTAACATTTGAAGTTTGGGAACATTTAAAAAAAAAACTGTTTGTGTCGTTTTCTGAGTGAGTTTTCGGCACCTTTTTCATTTTAAAAAGTGAAATGGCCTGCAGGCTGAGCACATGAGTGTACCACTGAGAGGTTATTCACAAAAGGTACATTTAATGTGTTGTTTTCAGTTTGCTGGATCCGCTAATACATACAGATTTTCATTGATGAAATGTCTCATTAATAATGTCATGTTCAGAAAACATCTGCGTCTGATTGGACCAGAGGCTCAGTATCCAATGACTGCACACATGCACACGTACATGAAAGAAAACCACTGATTTACATGCATACAAGTTTTAAATGTTTACACACGCACACACACAGAGCAAGACACACACACACACACACACAGACAGCCCCTTGTTGCAAGCTGAGGTAAAAGATGCTGAGGTGTAAATGCAGCCTCGCACTCTAAGAAAGACCTTTCTCTGATAACACTCTGAATAATTTATACGGTGTGTGTGTGTGCGTGTGTGCGTGCGTGTGCATGTGTGTGTGTGTGTGTGAGTGCCTGTGTGTGTGTGTGTGTGAGAGCACCCTCGGCGGGGCAGCAGGTGTGAGTCCCAGCATCCATCCATGATTCATGTTCTGCATCCTGAATTCGCTACCAGGGGAGAGAGAGAGGGAGAGTGTGTGAGAGGCTGATGGTGACCAGAAACAGATCACACACACACTCACTGTGTGTTGCAGAGCCAACATGAGAGATCTTTCTGCTCAGGATCTCCTCGACATGTGACCATGTGAAATCCACAGAGCATCCAGGACGGATTCTCATTAGAAACTGAACCATTCCAGCTGCAGCTCCTCAGCCTGAGATCACCGGTGAGACTCTGAGGCTAAAAGACTTGAGACTGTGTGACTCTGATTGTATTTGAGGGCAGCACAGTCACATCTCAGATGTTTTAATGTAGGGGCCACCAGCGCGACAACAAACTCCCACTGAAACTGCTGCATTATCGGGTGTTTGGTGACTTTATGTTTCTAATCGATCAGGTCAATCGAGACTTCGGTTAAAAGTTTTTCAGTCAGTTTTTATGTTTCTCTAGTTTTATCAAAGGTCAAACAACTGCTGAAGCTGTTAGAAAATTAAATTCATGACAATAAAGTCCCATGACGTCATAGCATTCGTGTTACGCCCAGCTTAGGCTGCACAGGCACAACACGAAACGAGCCCCGTCTTCCCCAAGTCCCAGGTAGCCACAACCAGACCAACAGCTTTCAAGTTGAGATTTTGTGTTTTTTTACAAAAATGACAACGAATGAAAACGTGTTTGAGAACTAACGCCAGCCGCCATCTTGGCCCTTTAAATAGCAGGTGACCTCCCAGAAGCAGCCAATCACCAGCCAGGCCCGAAACCGATCAACAAATCCTCCTTCAGCTATCACACACACCAATCTACATAAAAAAGG
>JAPZDV010000024.1:24942267-24953001 GCA_029814665.1 Acanthurus lineatus | reverse complement strand
TCGGTGACGTACGTGCATTACGTTTGCGCTGGGGACTGCTATGATTGGTGGAACTCACGGGAGGCGGGCCAAAATTGTGGAAAAGTCGCGGTGATTGGACAAAATTGCTGAATTCAGGTTGAATTTTCGTTAATTCCTGGAGGGACTGAATAATGTGTCTATAAACTCCAAAAATGGGGATTTAGTGTTTAAACAAAGAAGAAAAACTGTCGATTTTTGAGTTTAATGTTACAGACACTTTTGTCTCGTTATATAATGTGTAATAATGTTATGTAATAGAAAAAGTTCCAGCAGCAACTTGAAAGAAAGTGATATTAAGCTTTCAGTTCAATTCATCACATGCATTTTTAATCTGCATTAATATTTAATGCAGATTTGACTTTTCACAAAACAACAGGTGCAAATCCTCCCATCATAACTGCAGCTCGATCACACCTCTGTGGGTTAACAGACACAATATATCACTCCCATCACACACACCTGAAGCACACACACCTGAATCACACACACCTGAAGCACACACACCTGAAGCACACACACCTGAGCTGTTAGCTGGCGTCTTTGAGGAATCAGATCACGAGCAGGATGCACAGCTTCAGCATCAGTAGCTGTCATACGTGAGTGCAGAGGAGTGTGTCTGGGTTGTTGCGTATGCAGAGAGTGTTTCCTCATGCAGGTCACATTTTTAATTTAGAGGACAAAACTGCATCACTTAAATCTCACCGGGTTGGTTTTTTATTAAAAAGGATGAAGCAGACAGTGGAGCTGCAAAAGTTTCACTTCTGAATTCGACTGTGTGAGTGAGTCAGGTCGTCTGGATGAGCTGGCGGTAAAGTTTTGGCGTCTCACTTGAAATATTTACAGTGAATATACTGATCGAATGATTTTGCACAGAAAATGTCCAGTAACTCACATAAAACCTGATAACGCTGCAACTATGATCATTACAAATATCACTGAAATGAAGAGATTATCAAAATAAAAGCTGTTTTATTCACAGAACATCACTTTATCTTCAAATTAGCAAAAAGACATTCACTTTAAGCAGGAAATTAGCTAAATCTCAACAAGTTTGTGTCTCCAAATACTTAGAGCTCATGTTTTTTATTGGTTATAATTTCTACAGAAGAAATAATTTCTATATTATTAGCCTGGTCTGTTGTTAATCAATAGTAATGAGTTAACTGTTTCTTGTTTCTGCTTTTATTTAACTGGATATTTAAGATACAAATTAAAAGAGCAAAAATTGCATTTATCTCTTTTGTGAAAGAAACTCTTACTGAACCCGACGTCTCTGTGGGTGAAGACAGAAGATATTTTTGTGACTTTGGTAAACTTCACCTTAAACTGACCTCAGATTAAAACACGAGTTCCTGTGCTCAAAGCAGCCGAATGTGAAAATGTTTCTTGTTTCACTTTATGAAAGAACAGGAGGAAAAAAAAGAGGCAGGAGAGGGGAAGACAGGAAGACTTTTCCAAATATTTCAGAGTCAGATGTGGGGGCACGGAGCCCTGACGGTGTGTAAATGCAGCCTGACAGGACGGGGACATGCAGGGATGACTTCAGTGAGCAGGAAGTCTCGCAGGAGCTTTTAGACTCATCTCAGCCTGTTTATTACATCCCCTCTGCATTAAGGACTCAGAGCTCTGACTTCAAACCACAGCGGGGCTCAGAGAGGCGCCGAGGAACCAGGATTCAGCCTGACAGCACCGAGGCGACCCTGAAATCTGCAGCAGCACTTCGTTAAAACGCTCCAGCTGCGATGAGTTTTCCTGCTTCACGACTCTTTTAAAGATAAATAATCAAATGGTTTGAGTGCAGAAGCAGTTTTGTGTCTCATGATTAACGTTTCTTTTCTTGTTTCTCTCGGCTCAGTGCAGCGTGTTTTCATCATGTGGACTCCAGAAGAGTCCATCCGTCATGTTTAAAATGAAAGTTCTGTATTTACAGTGTTTCTTCATTCAAATGTAAAAAAAGAAAATCACAATAAATCTGAGACCCAATAATCATTCATCTGATTCATGTGGTTAGACTCTCGTTCTTATATAACATGAAGAAAATCCATGAATCAGGGAAACTGCATGAACACACATTTTAAAACAGACAAACAGACAAAAACTTAAATCTGCAGGTGCAGCTGATGTTAGCCTGCTGGTCAAAATAACACTGAAATGCTGTGAAACCATGAGTCAAAGGTTTCAAATACTAAATATTAAAAAATCTGGTGGAAAAAAAATTAAATTAATAAAATAACTACTTTGTTAGCCACAAACTTCTGTATAAAAAAGCAGATAAAGTCAAACATCTCGCATAGTTTCTGAATAAACAATCTGCTCTGTGGGCGGTTTTTCAGCAGATTTCTCTATAACAGCTTTTCTTAGATGAGAATATTTAATTTCATCACTCAGAGAGGACATTATCACACAGATAACATGCATTTATTGCTCATTGTAACCAATGCATTTTTTTGCCACATCATTGGAGCCATTAAAATCAACTTCATAACCAAAAATGCTTCAGACTTCGTGCTTCTGCAAACATGTGAAAGGATAAGAAAGTAAAACACAGTGACTTAAAAACAGACTTTCAATGTTCTTAATGTTTCATCCCAACATTCACGACTCCATGGAGCCCAAACCTTCAGCTGCAGAACCAGAACCAGAACAGGCCAAAGAACCCAAAGGAACGGTTGTTCTGGCCGGTTTAAAGTGACGCACAGCAGCGTAACCTCATCGATTATTTAAACCCCCCCACATGGTGACAAGATCGTTCAGGATCTTAAAGTAATTAAAGTTCCCACAGAGTCCGGGATCAGAAAGTCAAACTGTTTGCAGCTAAGCAGCCGTCCGAACGATAAATCTGCAGCTCCATCACACCTCTTTAAAGTATTTATCCGTGAAACTAAAATTTTAATTCTGCTTCTGAACTCATAAGTTTCAGTTATGTGGCATAAAAATGATGGCAATTGGATCCATTTAAAAAAAACTACAGAAAATTAATATTTTTTTGGAAAAAAAGGGGAAGAGCTGGAGATAAAGAGGTGTGAGAGGCCGGAGAGAAACATCACAAAGGGGTGATTGAATGAGGAGAGAGACACAAAGAGCACCGACACCGAACAGATATGAGAATTAGCTTCAAATAATCACTGAGCCGTGAATGAGAGATGTTCCTGGTGTCCTTATCTGTCTTAATGAGGCTGATGGACCAGAAATCTGGACGCTGCTGCTTGTTATCAGATCTGAAACCTCGCAGCTCCTCATAAAAAGTCTCAGACATCTGCAGGGTCATAATGTTTCTTCACTGTTTAATCCCTGATGGTGATACTTGTGTTATTCTGCTGTTACTTTACAATTTGTATTAACTACAATTCAAAACATCCATGAAAATACACTTGATATTTGTACATTATTGCATCATAAGTGAGTGAAATGGAGTCAAAGCTAAACTGTGACTCATGGGCCTCGTTTTGCATGGAGATGATGTTGCTTACTGTAGTCGGCTCATTGCACAGAAAAAAAAATCCTTATAACAGATCAGAGTTAAAGCATAACAGCATAATTAAACTATTTATAATATATGACCCGGCACAGATTTGTATAAATATTTCAAGAGTTTAATTTGTATTTTGGAACTTCACTGTACAAACTTCTTCATTTCTCAAAGCCACCTAGACTTTATTTTTAATTAACCGTCGTGTCCTTTTCACTTGTGCCAGCTCAGGAAAAACATTAAATTTTAAAATATACAACTTTAAAACGTCTGAATTAATAAAAAAAAAGTCTCTGTGGTGAGTTGATCACTGCATCAGTGTTGTGTTGTGAGGTGCAGTGCACACAGCCGCCTCTAGAGGCTGCTAGTGAGGCTTCACTCTGTTAAAGCAGCAAGTAAATGAGTCACAAAGCTGCAGGAATATGTGTTCGTGTGTGTGTGTGTGTGTGTGCGTGTGTGTGTGTGTGTGTGGCACCAGGTAATGGGAAACTAAACCTGCCATTAATTATTCATCTGCAGGAAAGAAACAGAGAAACAAGGACACGAGCCAAGGCCGCCCCCCCCCCTTCTCCTCTGCAGCCATCTCTCGCTCACCTGCATCTCTTGTTTTGCATTTTCTGCCTCTTCTTTCATTTTTCATACCTTCCTTCCTTCCTTCCCTCGCTGTTTCTTTCATCCTTATATTATTTTTTTTTGCTTCCTTCTTCCTTTGTCCTTTCTTCTCATTCTCTCTCTTGCATCCTGACATTTTCTTCCCTCTCCTCTTCATCCAGTTTCTCTGCTTGCTACCTTCTTTTCTTCCTTTTCTCCCATCATTATTATCTCATTCCTGCAAAGTCCATTTGTCTTCTTTTCCTCTCCTGCAGCTCTTCTTCTATGCTTGTCCGTTTCTTCTCCTCTGTTCCTCCTGCTTCATTCATTACACCTGCAAACAACCAGGAGTTTCATTATATTTGTTCCCTTTTTTCACACTTGTGGAGGGAGCAGAATACCAATGAGCTTCCAGAGGAAGGTACAGTAATTTGAAGCGTCAGCCGGCAGCAGGGAGCACGGAAAATATTTTCTCAAGCTGCCTCTCCTGGAACTGAGTGAAGAGCAGCCAAGGAATCCTGCAGATCGGATAATAATAAAATGTCACCACAGTCTTGTCAGGAAAATAATGGGCGAGTTCTCGGCTTTCCTGCTCATTTCTTTCCTACAAGGCCGACAGAAAAGTGTCAGAGTGTGAACTTTTTTCTCTTTTAAATTGAATTAATTATTAAAGAAGTTTGAAGCTGCTTCTAATTATCCGGGTGTTACGCTTGCTAGCATCTTTAGCGTCGTGTGAAAGCTACATTTTGCTAAATATGCAAGAATGATTTTGCCATTTTTCTGAATGTTTAGAGGTCATGGATGAGGGATTTATATATCTTACTAGAATAGTTGTTAAAATGTGCTCTTTTTCATTTTATTTCGCCTCACAATAATAAAATGCAAACTGTTAGTTTTAGCTTTACATGCAGTCCAGTTGAATTCACTACATTCGTGGCTGCAATGCAAATAAAACACCTTTGATTTCCAGCAGCATCAACACTCCAACATGTACGAACCAACCCACTTCTGATCGCAGTCTCACCTGTGAATAATAAAACATCACACCTACAGGAGTCATCATTCTCCAGGTAAAGAGCTTCTCAGGTGGTGAAACAGCAGCTGAGCGTCGATCCAAACACGACGTCCGAAACTCTGGAAAGTTTCATTCGTCTCTGCTCGTCCACGTTGAGAACAAATCCTTCTGTCTTTCTCCGAATTTCGTCCTCAAGCGTTCAGGATTTTAAAAGCTCGTTGTTGCATTGATGGCGGCTGCTCAGACACCGACACCGTTTATCTGCTCACTTTTGAAAAGGGATGAAAGTGTGTGCGGTTTCTCACGTCCGTCACATTTCAGACATCAACATAAGGCTGCTGCATGTCGATAAGTAGAAACACTTTAAGGTTTCTCGAAGAACAAACTATAAAGTGGTTTTTTCTCCTCTTTTTCTTCACTAACTTGACTGATTTGATGAAAAACTGTTCTGTTAGTAACTGAGCTGCTGTTATAAATATATAAAACAGTGTATTTGTGTCATACAGGAAGCAAATATCTTAACGACTGAAGAAAGTTTTAGTCGATGCGATAAAAACTTCAAAACAAAATGCATCTTTCATGAGTCCTGCTGAAACCTGTGCAGGTGATCAGCATGTTTACTGAGAAACAGAAATAAAAACACACAACACGTGAACACACGGAGCGGAAACTGAAGCTCAGTGAACCAAACGTAACGTCGCATGTTGGAAATGAAATTAACTGTAAACTGACGAGCTCGTTAAAGGAGAAAATCAGGGTAAATATGAAACATGTGTGAAATGAGGCAGTTGGTTCAATAATCGTGTTATTGTTGATGGTAACGATGGCAAACATGTGTCGTGTGTGTGTGTATGTGAGGATGAGTCATAACAGCAGATGTTTACCGACCAGCTGCTGAAACGACGACTGAATGTTCAGCTTCGACCTGAAATTTACGTCAGATACAGTTAAAAGCATTATTTTTTCCCATTTTACTGCAGTAAAGTTCAGTCAGATCAGTTTAACTTCATGTTTACTTTCACAGATAAAAGTTATCACGTGTTTATTTGATGGAAAAGACAGAAAGGAGGAGGATGGTGACTGAAACTGCTGCTCACACTCACAGTTTACTGAGATCTGCATGATGTGCACACGTTTTCTGCACACTGGCTCTGAATTTTCTTCCACTTGCTACCAAATTGCAACCAAATCCATTATTTTAAACCACTCTTTTTTACCATTCGGTTTACTTTTTTGCATATTTCTTCCCCCTGTCGCTGGCTTTGTTGGCTGTCTGACTGTCATCAGTCTTGTGAATGGATCCTGCAACCAGATGGTGTGTTTGAATAACATACTGAGAAGATCTACACAGAATTTTAAAGGCGTGTTTGCTTCATTAGATGGATATAGTGCAGAGAGAAAACGGCATCTTATAGAGAACGAGTCCAAAATAAGAAACTACACCTAAAGACTTTTGGATCAAAACGCAGCACATCAGAGTTTTATGCACAAGACCAGAGTTTGAGTCTCATCTCATTTATGTAAAACAAGGAAATTTATCAAAAGATGTGTGTATTTAAAGATTGGACAACAATTATTCCTCATTAAGATGATTTACACTGACTTAAAAACAGCAGGAAACTAATAAAAAGGCCTTTTTTCATTCCTCTTTCTATTTTCTGACAGCATAGTTTGCTTTTTCTTGTATTTTATGAGATATTTCATCAGTGAGCACATGCAGTCAGTGTTGATCAGACAGGAGAAAGATGCAGCACAAGATGTCTGCCCTTTAAAAATGGTCCTTGCACATCTTCTCTTCCTCTGTCTGTTTTCTTTCTCTCTGTCTTTCTCCTCATCACTTCATCCTTTTGCAGCAGAGCAGGATGAAGAGTCCTTGCATAATAAATGTGTCAGTCCATTAAAGAGCTCATGAAGCCCTCAGACTCCGCTCTATTTTTCATTCTTTACTTTCTTTTTATTCACTTTCATTTGTCTTTTGTTCCTTCTGCTCCCAAACTTTCATCTTTCCTGCTCCCATTATCTTCCTCTGTACCTCATTTCCTCTCTACAAACCCCCCCCCCCCCTCCTCTCAGCAGGGAGGCCCTTATTAAGGTCAATTCAGAAAAACAGGAAATAAACACCTCCTCTACACACTTTGACTCAAACACACACACACACAAATAAAATAGATTGTGTTAGAAGAATGAAAAAGGGAGGAAGCTTTAAAAAACATGTTGAAAAAACACAAAATGTTAGAAAAAATACATTTATTTGTGTTTCAAACGGTGAAATAATTTCCTTTCTAAGTCGTTTCAGAGCGAAACTGCACAAAGAAACTAAACTAAGAAATTCATTTTAAACCGACTTCTTATCCATCCGTTTTCCATTAAAGTCAATTCTGACGAGCTTAAATAAAAGAAAGAGAAAATCAGTTTCTTATTGCATGCGAGAGCGATTATGGACTCACACACACACTCACACACACACACACACACATTGGTCAGAGCTGAAATAACACAACGCTAAGCTTCCCAAAAACTCCTGATGTGGCTGCACACACTCCGGGATTTACTTAAATCCCTGTTTAAACCTCCAGTCTGCGGGAACGAGAAATTAATAAGCTTTATTACTGAAGTGCTAAATGGAATACAGGTTTAATGCTCGTATCATCGCACTTAAGCAACATTTCAATAAAGCAGCAAGTCGCATGAAATTAGCTGTCTGTGAAAAGACGGTGACAACAGAGGACAGGGGGGCCGAACAAAGGACTGAAGGGACGAGTGTGTGTTAATGTCACCTGTGTTTCTGATGCAAAGGACTGAAGGGACGAGTGTGTGTTGATGTCACCTGTGTTTCTGACGCAAAGGACTGTTTCACATGTTTGAATTGATCATTTGTTGATTTCTTTGTTGTTAAAAGACGAGGAAGTCTGCAGGAGCTGAGGCAGAAAGACCACGTGAGCCGTCGTTCTCCCATTAAATCTCCTTAAAGCTGCTTAAAAACAGTGTTTTGGGTCAAATGACTTTGTTTGGTGTGAAAGGTGAAGTTTCCCTCAGAGGCAAAGAGACGTTCGACTCACAGATCGATGCATCTCACTTCGTATCTGCTGGATAAACGATGAAGAAACAGTTTCCAAACACGTCGCTGTTTAAACTTTATAAAGTCACCTGTCACTGTTTTGTTAATGTTACTGAAGCTGCAGCCAAGTGGCCACAACAATGCAAGTTTTAAAGAAAAAAATGTTTCAGTGATCATATCTTTGTGTTCAAATGTCTCACGAGTTTCAGATGGAGGCTTCATGAAGAGAGAAGGAGGCAGGTTCAAGGATTCAGAGAGACCGGATCCATCAGACGGGTAACAAATGATTTCCTGGAGCTGAGCACGTTACAGTGAGAGAAACCTGAAGGATCCCGACAGAGAGCCATGCTGGTCGCAAACGAGGAGATCTAACAGAGATGGGAAAACCCAACGAACCGAGGAAAGCCAAGGTCAGCACAGCCATGTTGTGAAAGGACCAGAGTCGGGAGATTTTGACAAAAAAGGGGTAAAAATAAATCGTTTTCCAGAGAAAATTTAGTGAATTCTCTCAGGAATGACTCCTAAATACTCTGTTAGACTGAATTCCATCAACAAAGCTACAAAAAAACCCCTAAATTGGAGTCAAATACTAAAGTTTGGATGACCAACAAAAAGACTCTTCAGTGTCCAGGCTTCATGTGAAAGTGTCACCAGGATTTCAGTTCTTAAATTTAAGACGTACAGTATTTAAAACCTGCCTCACACTCATTGACCTGTAAATCACCAAAATAATGAGATTTACGAGGTCTTTGGATATTTTTACAAACACATTCCCACACATGCAGAGTTCAGCAGTAACAGATACTAAACTACAGGATTATTTTACACAAGTTCAAACTCCTGAATCCTGCAGAGTTGGAGAACTCAGACGAGAATCCTTCTCACAGTCTGAAAACACCAAGAAATGCAAATATGATTCAGGATGAATGAACGCAGAGTGGACATGACAGGACGATGCAGGAAGAAACAACCGTCAGATGAAATCTGAGAGATTCGGCCTGAAATCTCATCGATGCTTCAGTGAGACTAATTTGATTTCCTCCTTCTATCTTCAGCGTCTTTGCCTGCTCCTTCATGCAGGAGCTGCAAAAGTGATCAGAGGGTTTCTAACTGAATGCAGAGGAACGAAGACATGGTGTTTATTTTCACCTTCAGGATGAAAACAGTCGCCATGTGATGATGCATGACGTGACTCATCGTGTGTCCACTAACAGACGCCAGACGTGCCGTCTGTCTCCACAATCTGGACACAAAAATGAGCCCCAACTCTTCTTTTAATCAGTCTGTATTTGTTTCATCAGTATTTCTGACACAGAAACTCCATGTTAACAGCTCACTGAGGGAAAATCAACCAAGGTTTCGAACACAACACACACTCATCTCCTTCTTCTGTCTTTAAGTTCTATACTTTGTCTCTGAGGAAAGAAAGAAACATCAGGAAGTGTGTTTTTTTTGTCTTCAGCTGCTCAGAGAAGATCAGCATGAAAGAGGAAAGATGTGTGTGGTCTGGGGTTAAGAGCTGCAGAGGGAAACGCCGTGTGAATGTGCCTTTGAGATCAGACGGGCTGGAGTCTCTCCGGAGGACTCCGGTGTAATTTCACACTCTGCATGCACCCCCACCAAGACGCAAAAATGAGCCAATTTGTCAAGAATTGCCCACAATGAAAGTGGGAATTAGACTCGTAAATGTGTTTGAGCGCTGCTGCACGGGGCACAGAGAGAATAGGACATTAGACTGGGGGGGAGTTTCACCGGAGGGACTGCAGAGTTAGAGCCCCCACCATGCTGAGAGTGACACATGATGGAGGGGCTGCTGAGGGAAGGCAGGAAGCTCCTCTCTGAAGGCCTCTTCTGTTGAAGGAGGTGGAGGTACGACACATCAGGATGTGCTCAGTGTTGGGGGGGTGAGTGATTGCTTCTGTGCTCTGCGGGGGGGCGAGAGTGCAGAGCTGCACAGCGGGGAGATTAGCCTTCGCTGAGGAGACCCAGAGCGCTTCTGATGAGTTTCTGTCCTCAGGTTTTCTACATTTTCTTTCTGGCTCTCCTCGGGGAAGTGAAGGAAGATGTCTGCTCCTCTGTCCAGCTCCTCTGCAGGCTCCTCTGTCCAGCTCCTCCATCCAGCTCCTCTGTCCAGCTCCTCTTCTCTGATTTATCTGGAGAAGTTCTGCTTTTTTAAAAAAAAAGTTGCCTTATGTTGTGTTCATGTCTTATCAAAGATATCAGGCATCCAAACTCTGGTGGGCAGATATGGGGGGAGAAACACAGGTGGTATCAGCAGGTTCTGTGAAAACTCTTCAGCTCCTCTGAGCTCAGAGTTTTGTTTCGGTTGCATTTGTTCTGTCTGCTTCTGTTGTGCCCCCAAATCTTTAATCGAGGAAATAGTACAGGAGATAAATGAATGAAAAAAAGAACGCAGCTCTCATCTTCACTCGTTTATACCAAGTGACATAAACAACACAAACAATACGTACAGTGTAATTTCACAAATACATAACATTAAGAGAATAGTGACTAACTTGAATATGAAAAACGGCAAGACCACATGACCTCCAGCAGCCGCTAGCTAACACAATCGAACCA
>JAPZDV010000024.1:24913970-24928170 GCA_029814665.1 Acanthurus lineatus | reverse complement strand
ATTACACTGAGTGACTATAAAAATAAACGTAACTGTTTGCATTACTGATATTTAACAGCTCTGTAGCATTTACTATCTGACAGATGAGTGAGCGAACCTCGGGCACACGCAGCTCACAGTCGCTGAGTTTGGAGCTTCAGCTCGTTGTTGTTGCTCTCTGCTGTTATTGAGCAAAAAAAAACCATTTCAGCGAGCAGCACTGAGGTCTGGAAGCTCTTCAACATCACTAAAAAGAAGTCCGACGAGGCTCTTAAACAGAACTTTTACCTTGGAAAACATAATGTTTTAACAGAGTTGTGACTCTTCTGCAGAGAGAAGATGATGACAGAGTTCATCTGTGCAAACACAGGACTGAAGATGTTCATGCAGGGAGCGTCTGCGTCTGCGTCTGCATCTGCGTATGCGTCTGCGTCCACGTCAGCTGGATGCTGAAGATGTTCATGCAGGCAGCGTCTGCGTCTGCGTCTGCGTCAGTTCAATGCTGCAGATGTTCAGCTGTCTCTCACACACAGGATGCTAAAAACATCCCTTGTGATTTCGATGTAATTGCTTCACTCGTCATCTTGCCGGTGGGTTTGTGTGGAGGTGTGGATCCTTTCACAGACACACACATAGTAATGTAGTAATCATGTGAATTATATGCAGCAGCCACAGCTCAGTCTTTCTCTCATTTGTTTTAAACAAAACTACATTCAGCACAGCGACGGCTTCTGAGGAAAGGCTTTAAAAAAGGGAAACACTGTTTGTTGAGATGTCAAACGTGTGCGAGTGTGAATGCGCCTGCTGTCCCTGCTGTTTTGAAGTCGCTGATCTGTGCAGGTGATTCACGGGAGCCGATGACCAGCCAATTCTTCCTGGCATCGGCCGAGATGAAGAGGAGCCTCATGATGAGAAAACAAGCAGTGGACAGCCTGAAGCAGCAGAAACTGTTGACACCGTGCAGCCGGCAGGAGAGCGCAGTGCTGACCAACACAAAAATAACTTAACCAGTGAAGTAAAAAAAGAAAAACAAGCCGTGGAGGAGTGGAAGAGGAACACACCGACACAGGAAGTCCTGCTGTCATTCTGCAGCAGTGGGAAAGTTAAACAAAGTTAGCAGCACGAAGTCGAGGTTTATTCTCCCACACGCAGCGGAAACCAGGAGCCTTCTCACTGGCTTTAAGCTGTCCAGCTGGATACGAACAACAGCTTCATGTAATGAGATTTACGGAGCGACGGTGACCCCGGAAGGAAAAGCAATTAAAACTATAATTGGGTTGAACTCACCGTCGTTTGTGTGTCTGTCGGTGTGCGTATCACACATGCACTTCATCAGCTACTAATGACTGAGGCTTGGACGGAGATGCGTCATGTGACGACGTTTCTGCCAGCTTTTTTTTTTCAGGCACCAACCGGTTTGTCTCACACACTTGGATTTAAAACACACACACACACACACACATATCGTCAGTCTCACAGAAAAGCTGCAGGAGTTATTTATAAGCGCTCGTTACACTGAGGAGATGAAATTAATCCCACCTGCACGCACGCTCCCATTCGCTGCATAAACTCCTGACATGGAACACACTCTGCTCACATTAACCTTTCACACACTCATTACACATGCATGTAATATCGCTGCTGGCGGTCTTCCAGATAGAAACCGCATGGCTTCACACGGACGCCGCGTTCAGAAAAACCCCGCCTGCAAACACTGACATCTCCACCCGGACGACTCGGCTCGGACACATGTGTCGGTTACATGAGCTGAAGACTGTGTGTTGTGCTGCTGTTCAAAAACAGAGGCACACACACTTTCTGCTCACACACACACACAAGTTTCATACCGTTAAAGCTGATTTGTGCTCAGAGGAGACTCGTGTTATTTGTTTCAGACTGCAGATTAAAAATCAAACACTTTTCTGACTCAAAAAACAACAACAACCTAAACCAGAAGATGAGATTGTGACAGTTTGATGCTGTTTTGATGGATTATTTTCTAAAGTAGGCTTCAATTTAATCATCTAGCATATCAACAGATTAAACTGCTGCTGTAGCTCTTTTGGTTGTAGCTTGTAGATGCCATTATTGATACTAAAGCACATTCTGGTTATGAAAATGGCAAATTTGATAACTAGAATGAAGAGCTGTGACGAGCACCAACCATTTGTAAAGTATCTGTGAACATTTTCTCTGCATTGTAGAACTTTATTGACATTTTTTCACTGCGTTCACTTTCAGTTTTATCTTTAAATAAAGAGGTTAAGATGACGTGCACCAACAGTTCGCCACAGTGTTTTAACAACTGAACCAAAACCACAAAGATCCAGGATGTGGAGAGCTTCTCTTTCAGATTCAGAGGGAAAGTCAACCACATCTACGTGTTTTCGTTTCGAAGCAGAAGCTGCGGTGCATTCACTGAACCTTGTTTGGTAAAAGACGAGACACCGGTTCTCCTGTGTCACCCAGGAGAAACCACATTTAACTTACAAGCTCCATCCGCCGCATGCTCCCTGACATTTCCTGTCTGACGTGTGCTGACACAAAACAATCAACTTTTCATGAGTGTTGCTCCATAAAAAATGCAGCCCCCCCCCCTCCTGACATCTTTTGACTCTTTCCTGAACAAGTTTGTATGATGGAAACTCTGCTGACGCTGACCTGTGTGAGTTTCCGTCCACATGACACGACGTCGCAAACAAACTGCTGAAGAATAAATGAGCTTCTGTTGCATCAAAGATTCAGCAAACTGCAAAACATCCGTGTTTCCGACCCGCTGTGTCGCTCCTGTTGTAGTCAGGAATATCAGATGAGGACGGAGAAGGATAAACAGAATTACTGATCTTATCATGCTTTATAAATGGACCAAATAGTTTATGACACATATATGTATTGAGTGTAATTATCACTGAAACATGTGGGTTTACAGCAGAGAAGCTGATGAAGCTCCAGGAGTTTTTTGAGAAGTTTCTGTGGTTGTTTTGACACTTTTTCTCTTCGTTATCATTGAGATTCATCAAAAGCTTTATTATATTTTTGTGTAAGTGGGTTTTATTTTGTTAACTTGGGTCAGATTTATGTCAACATAACAATAAGAAGAAAATTAAATGCTAAAATCTCAGAAAATGACCACAATCTGTAAAATAAGTTCAACAGGACAAACGAGCAGAAGATCAGAAGTGTTGGTTCGACTGTTTGCTCCTCGTGTCCTTTTAACCTCTTTTTTTTATCAACGTTGCCTTAATCCAGGATTTTAATGACTTGTTGTCATAAACAGGCTGATCATTACAAGCTATGAAAATAAAATTTTATGGAGTATTTTGTTCCACATCAGTGATTCTGTGGAGATATCGACCGTTTTGTCTTCACTACCTCTGTGCTGCAGTTTATTTTCCACCAGATGCAAAATTGAGCGACGCACATGAAGGTCATTTCCTGAGCTTACATGTGTATTTGCATAGGTAAGTGTGTGTAAACGGTGTTGTTTTCCGTCCTCTGCTGTTCTGCGTAGCCTCTACAGTTGTTCTCTGTTTGTAGCCTGAGGGGCCACAGTTTTCATTTTACTGAGAAACATTTTCGTGCTGCACAAAAAACAATGAAAATACTTTCATACCTTGATAGTTTTTCTTTAATATTAACAGGAAAAAGAT
Organism: Acanthurus lineatus; assembly: GCA_029814665.1. Taxonomy (NCBI): domain Eukaryota; kingdom Metazoa; phylum Chordata; class Actinopteri; order Acanthuriformes; family Acanthuridae; genus Acanthurus; species Acanthurus lineatus. Next base: position 24,924,541 of record JAPZDV010000024.1, on the reverse strand, counting down.
GCTGTTTTTCCACAAACACAGACACTTTTCAAGCCGACAGAGTTAAATATCTTTGTTAAAACAGTTTTTATTGAGTCTTAATTGCTGGAAATCACTAAAATTCAAGATCAGAGAGTGAGACTGAAAAACATCATGAATTAAAAATGTGACATATTACAGAAATATAAATAAATCATGTTTACTGGCTGTGCAGCTGGAAATGCACACAACATGAAGCAGCATGGCTTCATTTCCTCGGATTGAAAGATCATATGAAGATCTGTAAACTGCCTGTCAGCCTGCTGGGAATGTGCACGTCCACGTGAAGCGCACATCCTGCGTCATAACACGGCGCTGACGAGCAAAAACAAGACGAGACGAGAGGAGGCATGACAGGAGAGCAACGAAGCTGCAGGAGGAAAAAGAGATGAAACAAAAAACAGGAAGAAAAGAGGAGATGAAGTGAGAAGTGAATAACTTCTCCACAGATGATTTGAGCGGTGAAATCGTAAAGCAACTGGAACAAGCGAGCTCTCCTCCGGCCAGCGAGCTGCAGGGCTACTGTGTTCTGATTAAACCATCTGTCACAATACAACTTTGCTGGCTAACTAGCTAGCTAGATATTTAAAGCCATATGCCACGCCGGCTCCGTCCAGTTCACTGTAGGGCCACCGTTGGCCGACCATATGTCCCCTGAACCGACGCCATCAGAGTCACAGATCATCCTCCTCTATTCCAAATCATTTCCTCTCTGTTAAATCTGCAAAAGTCCAAAACCATCTGACTCAAACACCTCGTTTGACTCAACCGCAGGCAAATTAAAATAAACTTGACCGATTAGCAAATCAACCAATTACTTTTGTCATCATCACTTTCTTTAAAACACGTTTTATCAGAAGTTTTGGGTTTTAAAACAGAGTCACTTATTCAGAGGATGAATCCTGTTTGGATGCAAAGTTACTTTGAAGGTAATCTGAATACTTTTTTACATTAAAAAAGAGCCGAGGCCATCAGATCAGCGGGAGCGACTCCTCGTCAGGTCGACTCATCAGAGCCTCATTAGCCTCAAACATCCTGCTTCATTAATGTGGACAGAGATGAATGGAAGAAGTTATTATGATGAGGAGGGGGTACGGAGTCACTCCACATCTATTAAAGGTCTAAGAGAGTGTGTGTGTGCGTGTGTGTGAGAGAAAAGTGGGACTCTGTTGGTGATTTGACTGAACTCAGAGATCTATGATGCAGAGATATAAACATTATATTTATGTCTTGAAGTTTCTGTTTACCAAAGTTTTTGAGTTCATTAATGAATCACTTGTGTTTCTCCATCTGGGTCCTTTAAATGTCAGTTTATTGTAGCTTTAATGCAAATAAAGGTCATTTTTACATCTGTTACACCTCCTCAAATCAAATTTCCTTGTTTTACAGAAGTCAGTGTCACAGTGAAACATAACAAAGTTAAAAAAAAATACTCATCTGCTTCACAAGAAATATTAGGACATTATCAGGATCAGAGTCGAGAAGAGGAAGAGAGAGTTTAGAAGAAATTCACTGTCTTTTTAAATGCTGATTCAAGAGAAAAACCAGAACATAACATGTAATAACTCCCTGTTACTCAGACCACAAGGCTTCTTTTCTGACAAAAGTGTTAATAAATGAAGTGTTTTTAATGTTCTGTAAGTGAAACCTTGAAACGTCTCCAGGATCAGGAGGATTTTTCAGAGCCTTCGTGTTTGCTGAATGAGCATCAGAGCTCAGAGTGACGGACGAGTGCAGTGATTGATGAGCAAAATGTAGAAACAACAGACCGTCCGGATGATAAACTGACATGCAAGAGTTTCTCAAACACAGAGAGAAAGCCAGCAGCAACTCTTTTATTTAACTAAGTTCCAGGTTGACAGACTGATGTTAATGTTAAATCAGCCCATGATCACATACATGCAGCTAACTAATGTGCATGGACACATTTCTGATGTTTGTAGAGCATCGTTCATGTGCTCGTGTGGTTTTATTTACACGTCAGCAGTCTGAGTTAAAACAAAGATGGACCCTCAGACTCACAGACATCTCTTTATGTCATGTTAAAGGCCAAACATATTTATATTTTATCCTCCGCTGTGCTTTTACTCACACTGACTCACAATAAGGAGGAAAAACCCTCAAGTTTTATGAGGTTCAGAGGCAGAGAGGGACCCCCGCATCGACCTACATGTGGAGGAACAAGCAGAAGAAAGATGAAAAACAAAGGTAAACAGAGCCGGACAGGTAGAGAGGATCACTACAGGATTATTCATGTACGTATGTTTTACAGTCTGCCTCAGTCTCAGCTCGTCTCTCCTTCACCTTCATCCTGTTGCTGTTAACTTGGTCAGAAAAACCTCAAACCTCCTTCAGGTGAAGCTGTGAGCAAAGCAGTAACCTTACAAATTATGATTAAATAAAGTTTTACCATTCTGCTTTTCCAATAACTTCCTTGGTTACATCGACTGACAGTGTTTTTGCTTTGACGTTCTTGTAGTTAAAAACTCCTCTGAAACAAGAAGACACGTTAACAAAAGTCTGTCTGTTGTCGTTAAAAGTAGTTTCAGTTTTAAACATAGTTGATGAAATAAACCTGAAACTGATCTGAGGCTGCAGAGCGACGGCACACGTGTGGGACCGAGGCTCGGCCACATCAGCTCCTCCGGACGGATTCAAAACTTTTTCAAAACTTTCCAGGAGACGAGAGTTTCGGAGCGTCTGTGACACGGGAGGTTTCTGGGAGGCAGAAGACGAAGCAGGATGCAGCTTTCTGGATGAGCTGTTGTGCTTGAGGCAGGTGTTTTGGGACAACTTTGGGGGGGTTACAGCAGCACAGATGAGAGTTGGACTGATTCTGTGGTGGGACTCAGATTTTTCAGATGTTTTCGACTGTGAGAACTCGAACAACAGAGCGAGTCTGAGGCCGGCTGCTGTTTAATGCATGCTCTGCTCAAACAGGTCTCATGTCGACTCAGCCGCCCTGTTGTGAGGGTTCATCACCCGCCTCCTGCATAATGCATCCAACAACTCTAACCCCCCCCCGAAAATAACTACAACACACATAACAAGATAACGGTTATCTCGAACAGAAACGGAAGTTCAATCTGTCTTCTCTCTCTTCTCATGAATACTGGTTTGAAAAAACACAAAGTGAATGTTGTGTGTGTGTCTGTGTGTCTGTGTGTGTGTGGGGAGGGGGGGCTGTATCTGCTTTGATGATAATGAAATTTTTTAAGTGCCCTCCAGACCTCTCTATGCTTTTGCAAACCAATTATGTAGAAAGTTCACGTGGAGTCACAGTGCAGAATGTGATTTCTATGGTTTCTGGTTTCAGATCGAGCTCTCTGTCTTTTTTTTTTTTCACTCTTCAGTGTACACAAGTCCTCCACTTTTATACGTTTCTCCACCTTCTCCATCTCTTCCATTCGCTCTCTTACTGATTCCTCCTTTGTCTCTGTCACTTGTTCTTTCCTCGGGTCTGATGTGTGAAACCTTGTGAACCTCATGCAAATGAAGAAATGTGTCACCTGTTAACTTTCTCACGTCACTTCCTGTTTGTACGCTGCTCAAAGAAAATTTTAAAAACTCCAAGTCGGTCGCACTTCTGGGATTTCAACGTGTCCAGTTAGGAAGTGACACTGATTGTGAATCAGTTTCACCTGCTGTTGTGCAAATGGATCAGACAACAGGTGGAAATGAGAGGCAGTTAGAAAGACAAACCCTAGGACCCTAAAGGAATGGTTCTGCAGGTGGTGGCCACAGATCTGAGGCTGTCCTCGTCCTTTCTGGCTGATTGTTGGTCACTTCTGCATCTTGCTCTCACCACTAGAGGTCGCATGAAGCAGGTGTCTGCATCGCTGTGGCAAGAAGGTTTGCTGTGTCTCTCAGCACAGCGTTGAGAGCATGGAGGAGACACCAGGAGACGTGGAGGGGGGTGCAGGAGGACGACAACCCAGCAGCAGGACGGCTGCCTGCTCCTTTGTGCAGGGAGGAACAGGAGGAGCACTGCCAGAGCCCAACAACATGACCTCCAGCAGGCCACTAATGTGCATGTTTCTGCTCAGAGTGTGACAAATAGACTCCATGAGGGAGGTGTGAGGGTCTGACGTCCACAGGTGGGGGCCAGTGCTCACAGCCCAACTGGCATCTGCCAGAGAACACCAGGATCAGCAGATTCGCCATCAGCACCCTGTGCTCTTCACGGATGAGAGCAGGTTCACTCTGAGCACATGTGACAGACGTGACAGAGTCTGGAGAAGCCGTGAAGAAAGTTCTGCTGCCTGCAACATCCCCCAGCATGACCCACCACCACTGACTTTGGTGGTGGGTCAGTGATGGTCTGGACCTTCATGTGCTAACCAGAGGTACCCTCACTGCCATCAGGTACCAGGATGAGACCCTCAGAGCCAGTGTAAGACCACATGCTGGTGCAGTGGGTCCTGGGTTTCCTCTGATGCATGACAATGCTCGGCCTCACGTTGCTCGAGTGTGTCCACAGCTCCTGCATGATGAAGGTGTTGATGCTACAGACTGACCTGCACGTTCCCCTGTCACACCACAGACTGTCACACCACAGACTGTCACACCACAGACTGTCACACCACAGACCGTCCAGGAGCTGACTGATGCTCTGATCCAGGTCTGGGAGGAGATCCTTCAGGAGAACATCCGTCATCTCATCAGGAGCGTTGTTGTTTGTTATTGTTGAAGTGCATACAGGCTTGTGGAGGCCACATACACACACACACACACACACACTCCTGAGCCTCATTTTGAATTGTCTTGAGGACTTTCCACAGAAGTCTGATCAGCCTGTGATCTGATTTATCCATTTTTCATTGTGAGTTTGATTCTGAATCCAGACCTCCATGGGACAATGATTGGATTTCCATTGATCATTCTTATGTTGTTTTGCTCTCAACGCATTCCACTGTATAATGATAAAGGATTTTCAACTGGAATATTTCATTCATGGAGATCTAGGATGTGTTGTTTAAGTGTTCTCTTTATTTTTTGGAGCAGTATATAAATATCAGCTGATGTTTGGGGAAAAAGGTTTAAAACGGGCTGATTTAACATCTTTATCATGTAGCTTTTTACCTGTTTACACACTTTCTCTCTTGATTTTCTGCAGCTGTGAGCAGAAAAGTGAAGATGTTTGTTGTTCAGGAGGCCTGTGTGAAATATGTGCGGCGCTGCGGCGCTGTGTGTTTTCCTCAAGACGTGTCCTTGTACACCCATTATGAAGTCATGTTGCTTCTCTCTCAGTCAATGGAGATAAAATACTTAAGCAGCAAAATGATGATGATCAATTTCACAGTTATCGACTTTACAACGAGCCGCCTGCAGGCAGCAACCTGCTCAGGGCTTGTTGCCTTTTGTTCACTGACAATCCAACCTGTTCACACACACACACACATACATACATACATACACATGCATACATCCTATACATACAAACAGCCTGAAGAAGAAAACAGAAAATCCATAATCCTTTTCATTTTCTGGAGTGTGTAGGAGAGTTAGTGGTCGATTAACAAGGAATTTCTTTACATTTTTCTTTGTATGTTATTTTATTTCTGCACAATGTTCCTTTTTAAGAGTCTTAGAAAGAAACTGAAGACAACACAGCAGGAGATAAAGAAACAAACAGCAGCTTATTAAACATGGAGTCTGTCAGCGAGTCCAGAAGCAGGTTTCTTTGCTTTCCATTTCGAATGAGAGAGTTTTTATAACAACTTTTATAGAAGAGAGAGAGAGAAACGCTGCATGTCATCATTTTTAAGAAAAGAAAGAGGTGGTGGGATTGATTATCAGAGCTTCTGTGGAAAGAAAGCAACTGTTTATCGCTGATTCAGATAAGAAAAAGTTTATCTGCGCTTCAAAATACACACAAAAATTATATATCTGTTTCAGACGGACGAGAGTGAAGCCGATGTGGGTTTTCTAAAAATGAAGAGTGAGCAAAATGCTGAGAGGAAGGAAGGAAAGAAAGCAGAGGTTGGATTTTAAAAGCATTTTATTAAAGCTGGTTGTACTTGAGCAGTCACATTAAGAGAGGAAGCATATACATGACAGACAAAAAGGCACTTTACATCAAAAATGCACCAGACAGCAATTTAAAAGTTTGAGGGTTTTCTGAGTCCAAGTTGTAGAGTTTGGAAGAGAAACACAGGAAAGTTATTGAATGAAGACGGACGACTTTGTGCTGCTGTCTCGAGTCCATGTCAGGTTATCTGCTGCTCTCTTTCCTTTTTATTAACAAGAGAAAAGTGCAAAGTTAGACTGTTGAGTCAGACTGTTGCAGGCAGCGTCCAGTTTTACTGTCTGTGTATATTTATGCAGAGCTAGTTTCCAACAACAGGCCCTTTATATGCACAGACAGCTCAAAAACTACCAAAATTACATGTCTAAAATCTAAAAACCAGAACAAATAATATTTAAAACAAGAACAATCATCCATTAAAACATATAAAATAATAATGTAAATCAAAATGCAAAGTTCAGTCCAAGTTTTAACGAAAATGAAGCTGAAACGTTTTAAAACCCTCAATCTGCTTCACAGTGGCAGGTTGGATTTGCAGAGGCTGAATTCAGTCCCAATAATCAGTGCTGAGAGTGAAAGTGTTGAATCAATACTGATTTCAGATCATCAGCTCAGGTGATCGGTTAATGCAGAGACACCAGACTTCTCTTTCTCTTAGTCTTTGCTGCTGCAGTGGAAAATAAACCAGCACATCGTGGATAATAAAATAAAATAAAATAAAAATTTGGATAAGTGTTGTCAGAAACGTCAGCACATCAAACATGATCAGTGATATAAAGTTTGCATAAACACCTGTACCTGTTCAGCAAATCAGATCAATGCATCTCTGCAGCAAACCGACTATTTAAGGCCTTTTTTTAATCCCACCCCTGCATCATCTGCTCCTCAGGTTTATGTTGTAGTGCTAATAGAGTCCACTTGGTGGCAGTATTGTGTTATTTTTATTAGCAATTTGACAAAGAACTCCAGAGGTAGACAAGCAGATTGTTTGGGTTATTTCCTTCAACAAAAATGTGGTTTGAAATATTTTTTGTGTGTTGGGAACAAAAGGATGAAACTGTTCCAAGTGTTGTGATTTATGAGGACGTGTAAGTTTTATAACAGCAGAGAAGAAAAGAAGAAAGAAAACATACAAAATCTTTGGATGAAAGTTGATGTTAATCTGAAAAATGATGCCTGACTTTGTTAAAACAATTATCTTATTGTCTTAGTTGGTTTTTATGAACCAAATGATGCATCGATGCCGTACTGACCCAGATACCAAACAAAGCAACAACCAGCCCCACTGTCAGACCAGAGAGAGAGACAGGCAGAGAGACAGACAGACAGACAGACAGACAGACAGACAGGCAGGCAAAGAGAGAAAAGATGAAGAAGAGAAGAAGAGCGAGGATCAGGAGATACTGAGGTAAGAGTCAGGTGGAGGGGAGAGGTTGAGACCAAAGAATAGAGAGAACGGATGAGAAAAAACAAACAGATCTGATGAATCTGGTGTCGAGGTTGAGATTAAACATGAAGGGAAAGTAAAACATGAAGGGGAAGATAAAAGGTGAAGAGATGTGGAGGAAAGGTGGAGGAAAGGAAGAAAAAAACTGAGGAACAAGAGGTTCAGATGTGACAGATATGTAAACTCAGCTCAGTCTGTCAGTTTGTCTCTTTAAGTGCAACAGAGGTGAAAAACAGAGCAACACTGACATCTGGAGGACAGAAATGTAACTGCAGCTTACCTGGAATTTATTTTCCTGTCTCATTTCTTGAATCTGCCCTGTTTTCAGCAGTTGTGCTGTTTCTTTTCTAAATTAAATAAACTGAAAAACCATCAGCTAAGACGTATTCATCAAGTCAGAGCCACATTTGTTAAGTGTATGAGAAATTAGTCTTCACTGCATGAAAGTTTGGTTGTCATATTAAGTAGTAAAAACATTTTATCTAAGTCAACCTTGTACATGGTAACCATCTCTGCTGAAATTTAAAAAAAACAAATGTTTCTCAATCTGTTTAAAGATGTCAGGAGATGGAAAACATGCAGGAGAGACGTTTAGGAAATATAGTTTTTTATCATTTCTTTCCTCTCAGGTGGGAATTTGTTGACACTGAATGAGGTTAAATTCATCCTGCTGAAAGTCAGTTTGGTGTTTTAAGTTTTATTTTAACTTGCATTCGTCTTTAATGAGGGAATCTGGATGGTTGATGAACACAAGCTGCTGAAATAACGCGCAGCTCATTACATGGAAATCAATCTGCAGTGAATCATCGTGTCACTGAAATAATTCTTCCCTCAGACCGGAGCAACATTATCGATTCGTATGAAAAATGATCCTAATAAAACACACTCAGGACTGTCAGGCAATTATGAGAAATCGCTTCACACGCCAACGCGATATTTGTCAGGCTAATATTTTCTGAGCAAGTCCAGCGATTTGTCATAATTGCAGCGACTTGCTGTTGATTTTAAGCCTGTGAGGATCTTTTACCTTTAAAGTTTTAATAACGTGGACGCTCTGAGCAGCTGCTGCTGTTATTAAAAACCCAACATCCTCTTATTTTCTTCCAACGTTTTACATAAGTGAAGATCGGCTTATTGGCTTTGAACAGATTTCAGATGATATAACCTCCCGCTTTGGATCTTCCATTTTTAAATCTTAAAAAATTATTTCTGATCTAATTTGCACATTAAAAGTCTGGCTCACTGAAACCAAAAAAAAAAAAAAATCATTAAAATTAGATCAGTGCAGTGCAGAAACACAGAGCAAATCCTCCATGTCATCCCCTCCCACTTTAATTACTGCAACTCTGTGTTTACATGTGTGAATGGTGCAGCAGCTACATCCAAATCGGTTGAGAAAGCATCTGAAAGGCTCATGAATACTAAGCACAGAGAAATATCTATTTCTAGCAGAGTTACTTTGACTCACGGCGGCTCAAAGAGGAGAATATGTTCCTTTAACTTTAACCACAGAGAGAAAAATCTCACATACACGTAATTACACGTTCATTTATGTGAAAACTCTCATATATTTCAGATGTTTTCTGCATGTTTCACCATCAAGACTCCAAAGAGATTTTTTTATTGCCATAAACAAACAACATGCAAACTGGTAAATACAATAAAGCACTTTTGCAGAGAAAAAAATAGAAGTTGACAGTTTAAATTACACAAAGATTTCAATAAAACAGCCACTCAAACTGCTGTTTTGAACGAAAATCCAAAAAAAACAAAAATCGTCTGTGTGAATGTTGACTATTACTTAAATTGTGCTATTTTCACATGACATGTTTGCGATTCCACAGTTTTTATCTTTTATCTAATGGCGATGGTTGATGGTCCGCCATGTTTTTACAAAACTCCTGCTGTTTACGCTGCGTTTCTACATTCATCTGTCCTGTTTGTGTCTGTTTTTAAATAAAGTGGAAAAGCTCTTATATATATTCAAAAATATATGGTAACCAACCTAAAAACAAGTGTTTTTTTACTGAAAAGTCACATTTTTTTGTCAAAATCACGTCTAGAAACATGAGAGGGGGGGTGTGTTTGCAGTGACACGCCTCTCGTCCGTCAGCAGTGTGCGTTTTCGTCTTCATCTCATCACAGCGTCGTCTCCTCTGCTCAGCAGCAGTTACTGGCCTCCTGCGTCTGTTTCTCCCCTCCCAGCCACAGAGGGGCGCTGTTGATCTTGGCGCTCTGGGCTCGGGACTCTTTCGTCTCGACCTGCATGCCCCCTCCCTCGCTGGCCAGGCGCTTGTGGATCTCAGAGGCCATGGTGAGGAAAGCTTTCTCCACGTTATCAGAGCTCTTGGCGCTCGTCTCCAGGAAGGAGATTTTCAGAGACGAGGCCAGATCCTGAGAAAGAGAGAAGAAGAAACGAGGGACGGAGGAAGGGATGCAAAAAAGGAGAAGTGTGACAAATTATCAGTAATCTTACGAATTTGCAAAGTCATCCCTATGTTACCACAGAGTGAAAGTACCTCTTTCACTTCTGCATTCAAACTGTATCAGCAGTAAATGTGCAGATTTAACTCTGAGCTCTGAGCACTCGGCCTCCATCTGAGAGCGTCAACACAAACTTTATGTTTTATTCTACAGCTGTTAAAAATCTACAGGAGGAAAGACGTCTTTAAATTTTGGAAGCGTCCTGTTCTGTTTGTTTGTTTGTTTGTTTGTTGGTTGGTGTTTAAATAGAGTTGCAGCCTATCAGCAGAGACACAGCGTCACTCGCTGGTTTGTGGAGGATCATTTTAAAGCCTCAAGTCTTCAAATTGATTGTTTTTTTAAAAAAAATTGGCTGTAATTTGTTTATTTCTACTGTAAATTTTGTCATTTTCACATGCAGCTCTGGCAGGATTGACTCACTTTTAGGAGTCAAGCCTCCAGTGGACATTTAAGTAACTGCATTTTTTGGGAAGTCAGTGTTTCGGCCCCTTAAGTTGTCCCTTGTTGCAGCCTCTCAGCTGCTGTGCTGTGGGCTGGGGGGGGGCTTTAACAGCATCAGACAGCAGCTGAGTGCCGTGTGCAGTCCGTTACCTG
>JAPZDV010000024.1:24883549-24901847 GCA_029814665.1 Acanthurus lineatus | reverse complement strand
ACTGTGGCTGTCTGGAATGAACAAGGGGTCCAGTCTGTCTCACACACACACACACACGCACACACACACACACACACACACACCTTAACAACCGTCCACCACTTGTGGCAGTTGACAGTTTGGCATTGGAGGTTTGTGCGTGTTTGTGTGTGTTTGTGTGTGTTTGTGTGTGTTTTATGTGTGTTTGTGTGTGTGTGTGACTGTGTCAGAGAGGTTGGCATATGTCCTCACATTTGCAGTGAACATTTGAGCTTCTGTGCGACGTCCTGAGAGCGTTTGTCTGCACGTTATGGGACATTTGTGCGCACAGATATGTGCTTGGAGCTGCAGCAGCTTCTGATCAGCTGTGTGTTTTTCAGCATTTGTGCATCTACTCTCACACACACACCGACATTAACACTGATGCTGCGACTTGTTTTTGCATATTTTTGTCTTTTGCGTCTAACGCGTCATAAAACGTGACTTCAAAGCTGAAGCAAAAACACACCACAAACACTCGTGACGCTTGTACTGTTTCTCTGTCGGCACTGGAACATTGTGTTTCTTGGGATTATTCACACACACTTGCAGTCTGAAGTGCAAAACTCTTTCTGTATTTCTGTTTCCAAACTGCTGCCAGTCATGTCAGAGAAAACACTGAAGTATTTCAAACTCTTATTGGTTTACAGAGAGGAAAACTGGTTCGCTCAGCTCAACCTGACTGACTGATTTCAAACCTTCTGAATTCTTTTAAAGACTTTCTGCTGCAATTTGGTTGATAGTGAAACAACTCAGTGCTGATTTGTGTCCCTCAGGTTTATTTAAATACTTTTATCGTTCTCATATTGTTTCTTTTATTTGCTACTGTCTGAATAAACCATATAAATGAGTTAATAGATTTTTGTTTATCGTGTAAAACTAATACAAATAAAAGCATCAACACTGAAAACTGTGAAGAGAGTGAAGGAAGCTGCTTTCCTTTTATTGTTAATTCAGGTTTCTTTCAACATTTAAAGTGACACTACTGTTAAAAACCTGAGTAAACATACATTAAACATCTAAATGTTCAGGTTTTATTTCACTCCTGCCAGCTACAGAAATAATGAGCCACATGTTGAACCTGCTGTGAGCGCAGAAACCCCTGACGGTCAGCATCAACGTGCAAATTAATCTTTTTATCGTTGTCAGAGGATGAATGGGATTCTGCAGATTCTCCGTCAGCCCGTTTTTAAGGCGATTTTCAAGCGATGTGATAAAATAATGTATGGATTATGTTCCCGGGGATCTGATGAAAGGAAGTCTTTATCGACCAGATGCCCCGAGGGCTGGCCGGCCGCTGCGCTGTTGCATCATAGTGAGCAGCTGGCACCAAATGGCCCCTGTGTGTGTGTGTGAGTGTGTGTGACACGTTGCCAGATTCCAGGAAACAGGAAACTGACTGGCGGGAAAATTACAGCAGCGGGGGGTCCAGTCTTTTGTCAGAACATAATCCAGTGGACGCTCTTAACACTCAGCTCGCCCACTCCTCTCCCCCCCTGCCCCCCCCGCTCCCCTCCTCACCCCAAAAAAAACCACACACACTCACTTCTTTCTTTTCTTTCTTTGAACATGGTGTTTGTCCAGGAAGCAGAGCCGGCTGCTGCTTCCCTCCTCAGGAGTGAACGTAACAGGGGGAAGTCAGGGATTGGCGCTCGGCGGGGAGAGAAAGTGAGACGACACGGTGAGAGAAACGAGCCCGATGACCATGAACGAAGGAAGAAAGACAACATGGCTGATCTGATTAAATAAAGAGTTAACACTGCTGAAATACTACAAATCTACCTTGTGATTATCAAATATTGTCGTTTTTATTAAACAATCAAGTGCAAAAGTGACGATATTTTACATAAACGTGTTTAAATGTGCAAAGAAAGTGTGAAAAAGTGACTGATTGCTTCCATTTATGAGCTCTTTATGTCTTCAGTATGAAATATCTACACTTGGTAACCCTGATGGCAACACCAGGCCCAGGTATTTGGGGGTTGAAGTGTGTGTTTCCTCTGCAAGCGACTAACAGATATTTTATAATGAACAGAGGAAGCTGGTGTGATGGATGGAACGAGTCGTGACAGAGCTGTTGCCGTACCGTCGTCAGGTCCCTGCGTGGTGATTTATCCACCTCTGCGTAACAGCCAGCGACAGGCTGGGGTCAACATTCATCCCTCGGCTGCAACAACACGTTCGTTTCTTAACTGTACTCACCATTAATCTCTGTAACGTCTCGGTTTAATCAGCCGTTAAAAAACTGTTGCACTTCCATCAGGGCTGGAAAGATTTTTTCTCTCGCAGCTCAGAAAAGGAGCCATAAATCAGCAGCTTAAAAAGCAGATGGAGTTTCTCTGCTGCTGTGTGTCTTATTGGCACAGAGAATTAAATGTTTTATTTAACAAAAACAGCAAAATAATCTCTGTCTTCTATCAGAGAATTGACATAATTCATCATAACTCAGCTGGTTGATTTTTACAGTTTTTGTTTTTGGTCCCAGCTTTGAAACGGCACCTTGAACTCAACTCTGATTGGCAGTAAAAACCACCATTTTAAATTAGTGATGATCTGCAGAAAACAGCTTTTCTCAGCGCTTTATTATCAGCTTTTCCTGCTTTTAAATGGAACCTGAAGGATCCTTTTTTAGGTTATTTGAAGCTGAGAACACACTGCTTGATTAAAAACAGGTACACTGTTAGTGGGAGAAACCTGCAGTGATGGACACCAGAAAACTAATTTACATCAGGTAGTTTTGTGAGTTAATGTGACACTAACGTCAAAAGGGACAGTGACTAAGGGACAGATTTCAGTTAAAGTATGTTTTTAAACGTCGTGCATGTACACGTTTGTTGGATTGTTGGGTTTGAAAAGTTAAAAAAATGATAAACTCACATAAAAAACAGAAATATTCTGTGAAGAAACGTTGTGGTTTCTGGCTGCAGTGTGAGCATGAACACATTCAAGTGTCTCAGTCTGCAGAGGTGAAAGATAACGGCTGAGGACATCCGATGGCCCCCCCCATCAGGGCCAAAGTGGGAGCGAAGCATCCCCACCAACAAACAAACAAACGAAGCATCTCACAACAATAGAGTGTGTCTTTGCAAACAGGGTCGTTCAGATCCACCCTGAGAATGGAAATGACCTCAAAGAGCCCACCTCCATGACAAAGAGCAGGCGGGGAGGAGATGAGGACGCCCGCGGAAAAACCTGGTTTGTTTTTATTTAGGAAGTACGCAAAGCAACATTACATTCAAGAGAACGTGCTCACAGCAATTAGAGAACATCTGAAGAACATCTGAAGAACAATGTCCCGCATACGCATCGAAAACCAACACACTTTTGTTAAAAAACGACTTAAAAACTCCTCACAGGGAGTTTCACATCATGAATAAAAGCCTGTTGCCGTTGCACATTAAACCTTTCCAAATATGTGTGTTAAGCATCAGAAGCAGCTTTAAGTTTTGTTCAGACTGAGAAAAAAGATGTAAAGATCTAATTCATGTAAATTTGCTCACACACACTGATATAACAGAGTTAAAAATGGAAAAATAACAAACTGAAAAATCAAAACTGATGCTTCGGAAACACAAGTTGACCACAACATGAAGCCATAAAATCCTCCTGTGATCAAATGTAAGTCATCTTCTGTTTAAACACTGAATGCTGCAGTAACACACATCCAGCTCGGCCATGTGTGTGTGTGTCTATGTGTGTGTGTGTGTGTGTCGGGACGAGATCTCAGCCGGTTTTAAGCCTCAGAAGACAGTTAGATCAGTTCCTGTGCGCTCGCATTGTCCATAATGCTTCTCTGTGCTGTAGGAGAACATATGGAGGAGCTTCTGGACAATGGAGCTCTTGTCATGCTGGTCCCAACAAAGAGGCCAAGACGGGCTCAGACGGGGGGCCATCAACGAAGCCGGGGCTGGTGTGTGTGTGTGTGTGTGTGTGAGAGAGAGAGAGAGGTTGTGTGTGTTTTTGTGTATGCTGTGTTTTAGATGGTGTGTGCAACTCAAGCAGAAGTCTTCAGTGTTTGACACAGCTTTTACTTTTCACAACCACCTTAACTTCACTTTTTTTATTTTTTGGTTTAAATTTGTTATGAATAAGTTTGTTTATTTCCCTCCAAACTCTTTCTTTCTTAAAGATTTTGAGGAGAATTGTTAAATTTAACAAAGCAAGTTTAACTTTTAGCAAAGTGGCTCTTTGTCTCATCTTCTGTGTGATGGAAAGATCTGCATCTCCTCGCTAACAGATTTCTACCCGAACTGAACACTTTGTACACGACTGCACTTTGAAATGAACACAGAATATCAAACTTAAAGCTCCCAAATGTTCTGAAGGCTCTTCTGTTCTTTGTTTCTGTTATCAGTTAAACTATAAAACTTAACAGGGAAGCAGCAGTGTGTCACTGAAGCGAGCTCCTCCCTCGTCTCCACCCAAACCACTGCTAACCGCCACACAGAGCGACTTTTCACAGACGAAGGAAGAAGAACATCACGATACGAAAACTTCATGCAGACATCAAACTGTGGCTCCTCTCCTGACACTGAGCTCGAACACACTCAGAGCTCCGTCACAGTGACTCTTATGACCGTGTAGTTACGTTCCAGGTGGAGTTTCGGTTCATTTTAACATGTTTTAAACTCATTTAAGACCCTTTTCTCTCTGCAGTGTTGTAAAAAAGAAAGAAACATTTTGCCAACAAATTATTTCTCCAAAGAACATTCAAATTAAAAACCTTTTAAATCATGAATCCTTGAATTCCTGTGTGCCTTTAAAGGGTTTCAGAGACTACAGGTGAGAGTTTGCACCAAAGCTTCGGTCGTATTCTTTACTTCCTCTCATTGTTAAAACTCATAAACTGTATTTGTTCAGACAAAGTTCACTGACGTGTGTCAGCATTAGAATAATGTTACACACTGTTGGATTGTTCTGGGTTTGAAATATGATCAAATTATTATATAAAGTCAAGACTGAGGAGCTTTTCCTATCCAAAAATATACTCATAAAATAGGTCATTTACAATTTTTTAACCGATAACGAGTCTTTTGAACTCGCTGAAATCACACGTGAGTTCAGTCTGCAAAAATAAAAACACATTTTCATGATCATGTTGTGAGTTATTAGTTCGGCCATTATTACGACTTCCTCACACCAACACACTGCGGACACTGAGCTGCCCAAATACAGAAACTACACAAGAAAACACCCACGTGCTCTGCCACACACACACACACAATCACACACACGCACACACACACACACACACACACACACCCCACAGCCACAGACAGTTATGCTGGTTATGTAAGATCAGATTCAGTTGCTGTGTCAGTGGACCAGACCTCAAAAACAGAGGAGGGTTAATAGGCGAAGGGAGCGCTGGAGATCAATGAGACTGATCGATCAGGAGGAGGAATGAAAGGACGGAGAGAGTTAACGGACAACTCCATCTCCTCCACCTTTAATCGGATGGTGACTGCTTTGTAGAGTTGAAATAAAGACAGAAAAAAAAAGAGACATAACGACAGTCAGTCTGTTAGCAAACCAAGCAACCACAAGGAGGAAACCACGCTGGATTACAGTTATTTAATCCTGACACACACACACACTCACACACTCACACACACACTTACACACAAACGCACCACAGCAACGAATCAATGAGGCCTTGTGATAAGAAACGTTTCAGACACTTTAAATAAACTGTCACTCAGATCCTAAAGCATCGCCTGAGCTGTGTGTTTGTGAGTTTTTATATTTAAATTCAGCGTCCGGAGCCTATGAACACGTTTGTTCAGGCTTCGGTCATTGTTTGGTGTCAGGGGGTGAAACTGGAGGAAGGTGTGTGTGTGTAAATGTAGTCAGGTAAGTGTGGACGCATTCACACTCTTCATCTAACTCGTTCTCTCTCTTTTACACTCAGACAAACGTCGGCACTTTCCCGCTGAACCACGTCATTGTTGTAGTTTAAGTAAACACTGCAGCGTTTACGCATCCTCCTTCACGGGCTGAACACCCGAACACAACATCAGGACTGAGGGTCTGAAAAGTCCCCACAATGCACCACACCGACAGCACATCGACAGAAGTGTTTGAAACGTATTGTTGTCTCCTCTGTAAACACTGTGAAACGGTTCAATACACAACAACAAACAACATGAGCTCAGTGAGTTTCAGCGAGAGTTTGAATCCAAACATAATGTTGATTTTCACCAAAAAAGTCTCATTCTGTTGTAATTTTCCTCTGAGGACAACACGCTTCCTGGTTTCACTTGAATTTGAAATCATTTAATCAATCAAGCTAATCAATTAAGCTTAAAACAGAACAGGCCGTCGAATATAGATGGATTTTTAAGAATTTATGTGTCTGATCAAACCAATTCACCCAAAAAAACATAAGAAAGACACAAAACAACACTTGCACCAAACATTCGCTAACGAAAGAAAATGTGACCGGTTGGCACATCAAGGCTTTCTTCTTCTGTGGTAAAAGAGCAAAAGAAATGCACAATCTAACAAGGTGAAGGGCTGAAAGAAATCATGTGCACTTATCCGAGAGTGGAAGAACAGTTGTGCTCGAGTCAATGCTAATCAAGCTAACAGTTCGACTGACTGTAACACTCAATAAGGAATATGTTAACGATAATGTGGTCTTTTTTAAAAAATCTTTGTGCATACAGTATGTATACAAGTGTCTCTGTGATCCTTAACCTTTGCTGTGACCACAGAAGTTTTTAAAACACAAGTTTGGTGAACTATGACGGGTCAAAGTTGGATGTATTTCTGTGAAACAACTGTTGACACGCATCCTGCCATCATTGAACCATCGTTAACGACCTGAATTTACATTTAAACACAACAACAAGCTTTAAAGATGCATCAGTGCAGAGGGAGTGAAACACATGTCAGGACTTGTTTTCTCTCATAAACGTGAAGCCGAGAACATGAAATGCAAACTGAGAATACTGTGATTTCTTTAAAGTTTCATTCAGGGTCTGAAAAGGTAAAATGAGTCATAGACGAACAGCAAACAGAAACAAAAGACTCAGTTACACTTTGTAGGTCAGAAAACTGGCCACTGAAGGCAACTTAACCAAATTAAAATGTCAAATAAACAGACTTTTCTTTCATCAGATTTTCAGAGGAAACTGAAGTTTATTCTTTCTCAGAATCAGCTTTGTCTTAATTTCATCCGCTGACATCATCTCTGCCTCCGAGCTATCTCCGACTCAAAGACATTTTCAAGAACTAAAACCTCGACTGAACAAAAACTGGGCGGGTTACACCCTCGACGGATCATCACACTCCATTTACACCCGAGGGCGTTCTGGAGTTTCCAGTCTGCATGAGTTTCTTCATCCTGCTTCTCTGCAGAAAGTATTTTTTATCGCACTTTAGGTCAATGAGTTATTCTCTCTTAAACTGTTATAACGAAGTGATTACACTCTTGAAGTGAATTTTGTAGAAACTATAAGGATTGGCTGTGTTCATGTGTCGAATGCAGTGAAGTTAAACACTTTTGATAAGAAAATGAAATGAAGAACTGTGTTTTTTTTATTCCCAGGCGACAGAAATATAAAAACCGAACACTCTTCTCAGTTCTGCTGCGTTTAAACGGCACTAATGCGAGTAAATGTGTTTGTTATTTGCGTTTCTTTGTCGTTATCTGCTCGGCGGCGTGGATCCCAAACAAAGTGAGGGGACGGCCCGTTAAAAAAAAAAAAAAAGAAGAATGCATCTTTAAGGATTTGGTAATGAATGGGTAGAAAAGTAGCTTCATTCAGCCCCCCCCCTCCTCCCTCACTTCTCTCTGTGCCCACCCTGCCCCCCAGCACACCATTACAATGCAACCAGGCCCTCCCCCTCATTCCCCCTCAGCACACACACGCATTAACACACACAAACACACACACAGTCACTCACACACTCCCTGCCCTGCCCCCCCTGAGGAACACAAGCAGGGGGGGTGGGTGTCAGTGGGTGGGTTTCCCCAACTATTTAAGCAGATTCCAGCAGATGGTCAGGCAACTTTCTTCCTGGGTTCATGCTGCCGGCTCACAACTCCCAGACCTCCTGCACCAACGGACCTTATTACTGCTGCATCCACTGCCCCCCCCCTCCCAGAAGTCTCCTTAAACGCCTGGAAAAAGTCCTTTTTCTTTCCCTGACCGTCTAAAAACAACCTCCAAGGTGCCAAAAAGAAATCCCTGAGGTCGCCCCAGATCCTTAAACCTTTTTTTTTTTATCTGCTTCCTCGCTCCCTGAAGACCAGACTTCATTCACCTCTCTTCCTTCTTGTCCCCCCCCCTCACTGTGGGATCAGACATCCAGCTCCTTCACTCAGAAAGGACGGGTGGAGCGAATCATGCCCTCCGACTTTCTCACCCCTTTCCTGGAACTGGATGAGGAGTTTTGCAAGGTGAGAGCAACCGATGACCGACTTTAAAACATTTATACGACATGTCGAGTTTAGCTCTTCTGCGATGAGTTTAAGACTTTGTGTAAGATGCTTTTACTCTGAAAAGCTGGAATAAAGTGCTAAATTCTTTCTTTTGTGTGGAAAAGGGTTTAAAAATGTGAAAAGGTGTCAAATTAGCGCCCAATTCACTGCAAAGTAACATGTTTTTCAAAGAATGAGTCTCAAACTAGAAAACTTGAGACTCATTTTGGCAGAGAATCAAATGTAACGTACTTCAGAGGAAAAGTGAAAGTATGAAAGTTTGTTTAAATGTTATTAACTTCACCGTAAAGTTTAAACATGTTAATGTTTTATAAGTTCCAAAAAAGCTTGTCATTTAGATTTTGCTTTTATAAAAATTGTAGTGGTAGTAAACTTGCTTTTTTATAAACGTAAAATGTTTTATGTGAATAAAAAATACATCATGATTCCTGGGAATGAACATTTTGTCTGTTTAACTTTGTGCATGTTTATGCCTCTTGGCAATAAAGTTTAATACAGATTTATTATATCTTTTGAAGAAAAAAATTTGTTTTTATTGCATAAAACTAAAATGAATATTTTACCCTAGGCAAAATTTTTTTACATTTTTAAAAATAAAACTCAGATTAACTCCTGCAAGTATCCAGTTACTTTAATCAGCCTTTTTTGCTTTTAACAGCAGCTTTAAAATCTCCCTTCAGCTCGACTTGTCTCACTCCAGGAATGTTTGATGCTCACGTCTTTTCTTCTCTCTTGTTTCGTGTGATAGAATTTCCGTGGCCTCGAGGCGACGGACGCTCCGCCCGCCGCCGGCTTGCAGCAGCAGCAGCAGCACAACCTCAGAGTCCTGGGCTTCCAGCGGCGTCACTCCCTCTGCCCTGTGACCCTCCCCAACTCCAAGTTCAACAGCAGCAACAGCGGCAGCAGCTCTGAGTTGACCGACTCGGCCTGCTGGGGGCTCAACATGGCCTCCACCCAGCAGTGGAGCAGAGAGGGTCAGCTGCCCCGCTCCTCGCTGAGCCACATCCCCTTCAGGATCGACCGCTCGGTCAGCATGATCGAGGGCAACGTCGGCGGCCTGGGGGGCCGCGAGGACCGGATGGCTAACGTGTCCCCGCCGCTGCTGCTTCCTCCGCCGGGCCTCTGCATCAGCAACACCTCCCTCTCCTCCACCACTTCCCCTTCTGCCTCCAGACCTCCTGCACCGTCACCTCACATATCCACCCGGTACAAGACCGAACTCTGCCGCACCTACGAGGAGAGCGGCACCTGCAAGTACGGCACCAAGTGTCAGTTCGCTCACGGCTTGGACGAGCTGCGGGGCCTCAGCAGGCACCCCAAGTACAAGACCGAGCCGTGCCGCACTTTCCACACCATCGGCTTCTGCCCGTACGGCGCCCGCTGTCACTTCATCCACAACGCCGACGAGCTCCGCGCCGGCGACGCTGCTACGCCTCCTCAGAAACAGAAGCTGAGGCCTCCTCTGCTGCGTCACAGCCTCAGCTTCGCGGGCTTCTCCTCCTCCTCGCCACAGAACTTCCAACCGGTCGAGGAGTCGCAGCCCTCCTCCGTCCTCTTCACCCGGGCCTCCTCCGTCTCCCCTTCTCCATCCTCCACAGGAAGCCCGGAGCTCCTCTCCCCCCTCTTCCCTGAGCCGGGGCCGCTGAAGCATTGCCCCTATCCCTTCTCTGGCATCACCGACCTGGCGGGAGAAAGCAACGACTCGGCTCTTCGCTTCTACGCTGCGACTGATCCTGTCGGCACCAGGTGTCCCACCTCCACTTTCACCTCCAAGAACCCAAACCTCCCCTACCAGCTCTCCCACCAGCTGCCACTCTCCCTTAACGCCCCCCCTGGTCTCCAGCGCTGCTCCTCTGCTGACTCCCTCTCTGAGGAGGGGTACACCTCCTCCTGCTCCCTCAGCTCCTCTTCCAGCGGTACCGAGTCACCGAGCTTCGAAGGCCGACGCCTGCCCATCTTCAGCCGCCTGTCTGTGACAGACGAGTAAACGGGAGGGGGGGGCGGTTTTACCAAAAGGCTGAATTTAAAAAGGGTTAGATGGTCTAATTGTTTAAGTCTATGTGACCTGGACCTCATGCTCCAAAAAAAAAACAACAGAGCAGCTTTGAAACATTTATTCTCCAAAAAAGTAGAGTTCAGACACGAGTCACGAAAGATTAAACAGTAGGTTTTTCGATTCCTTCCTGAATCCAGTCGGGTGAACGTACCTAACTTTGTGCATATTGCATTCCTCATCCAAGCAGTTGTAGCGCTGCTCAGTGTTCGTCCGGTTTTAGCCGACTTCCCTCTTCAGTTTTATTGTTTTCTGTGAGGTTATTTTTTTGTAATTGTTACTGCTGTATACTGTTGTATACCCATTTTTTTAGAGAATACTTGGAGGGTACTTCAACGGGCTGTTCATACTCAACAGGAAGTTCTGTGTGAGAACTTTCTCGTACCCTAATTTAAAGACTTTAAGATCAGTGCTGTTCGCCCGACGTCTGACTGGTGTGCTGTTCGGATTTTAATCCAGTGATGTTGTGTTTTTTCTTTCCTCCTTACGAACTGTTTGAACGACACCAGCCTGCAGCACTTCTCCGGTCACATTCAGGGCTCTTCGACTGTATAAAACTCTCGTCCCTGAGTGAGAGAGTTAAATAACTGTACGCCGTCACTGAATGATTATTGATTAGCTGTATGGCTGCTGCCACTTGATTGTATTTGTCGGCCGATTTAACTGCCTGGCAAAGATTCAGCTGAACTGCTTTAGCAACAGAACCATGAAACGAGTGTAGAAACCCAGTGACCTTCTCTAGTTACCAAAGTTTATGTTAGATTTCCCCTCTAACCTCGTAGTACTGATGACATCTAGCCTTTAGCGATGACAGGTAATATGCAGTGTTATGATTCTTGCTGTTATAGCTTAACACTTATGTAGACCTATTTATTGCTTGTTGTTGTATTGTTTGATGTTTCTGTCAGAGTTTGCTTTGTGATTGTGTTCATTTGCATTTTTTTTTTTTGTTATAATATCAGAGATGTTATGCTTTACTTACGTATCCATGATGTCTATCTGTTTTTTTACACCACCTGGTAGCTTTAAGGAGGCCTGTGGAGAGGAGGGGGGAGGGAGAATGATGAACATATTGGCATTCTGTATGTATGTTGCCTTACTGGCTGAAAGGCCGAGCGAAAATCAAGACTCGCTGATGTTTTCGCACCGAAAGCAGCTCAGTTTGTCAGTCGGACATCTACTGATGATGCTGCATCTTGTTCTCGAGCAGAAGGATGAGAGCTTGCTTCGGTGTGAGCACAGCGAGTCGTCTCTCCTCTCCACGAAGCCTCTGACTGTAATAACTTCACCGTTTTTTCTCTGATGTTTGTATTTAACACAAAGCACACACACGTTCACCACACATTCATGGCCTGAGTGTGTGAGTCAGCAGTGGTCAATACAAACACTTTGACCGTTTGTTTGGGAGCTAAAAGAGAGTAAAAAAGATATGTAAAATGTTAAAAAAGTGTTCATATGCATGACTAATCGAAGTGTATGGGACTGCTGCATCACTGCATCGTGGGCTCAATGTGTGTTATCTCCTTCTCTTGTGATGGAAACAAACAGCTGAGAAGGTGACCATTGTTTCGTTGCTGATTTTAATCTATCAGAGTTGCCTTGATGACAATGTGTTTGTAGTCCGACTCCTGTTGCACGCTATCCAGCTAGCTAAACCTCCGAGTGGCAGGTGAAATCAAAAGGCAAGTTTTTTTTTTTATCACTGTTTGTTTTTCAGCGTGAAGTCGACTCAACCTGCCCTGATGAGTCCAGAGATGCTTGTCGCTTGTTGCTGTTGCTAACTGTTAGCTCGACTCGGCAGCGGGCAGATTTTTTTTGTAACTTTTGTTAACTTAAACTCTTATTTATTTTGTTTTTCGAAGCAAAACCTATATTATGTTGTTTGATATTGTGTTTGTTTTACATAATTTAAGTGCATCCATTGTTTACATTCCAGTGGTTATGTTGATATCCTCGCTCTTTATCTTAATATATTTGTTCATCTTTATTACGAAATAAAGGTTTTTGAAAAATAAAAGCACAGCTGTCTTGTATCTTATTACATTTTGTACGATTTTATTACGTGGAGGAAGTCTTGTGTGATTTTATGCAATGAAGGACTTGGCGATTGAGGATATCAGGATATATCAGGATATCAGGTCTAAAGAAATTTTGGTCATTTTTGAGTAATTTTTCATTAAAGATGCTGAAAACTTGAGCAAAATATCATGCAAATACAAAAAAAATGAAACCCAACAGCTTGCTAAAGTTAATATTCAGCTCATTCACTCTTCTGTCGACTATAAAACAGCTCAACTCTTTAATCTTTAAACTAATATCCTTACATCCTAATGTGTCCATGCCTCTCTCATTCATCCCCTCACTGCTCCGACTTGGTTTAACATTTTCATCGCCTGTTTTCTGCAAACTCATGTCTCATGACTGTGAGGAAAATGATCAGAACTCTGAGTCCTAGTGGCTCATCTTGATTATTGATGCAGCTGAAAGCACTTTTGTTTTAATTTCTGCAGGGAGGAGGATTACTGAGGTCGAGATCTCTGTTTTACACGATCAGAAGAATATCCAGAAGGGAATGAATGAGTGTTATTTGATTTGTTTTTAGAGCTGAACTACGACTGTTTTCAGTGTTGATGTCTTTTGATTGAAGTTTAATTTGTACGAGAACTTGTTCATGTGAGAGAAGTAACTGCAGTGAAAGGTTCACATCGACAGTATTGATTTGACATTTAGAGTCCTTGTATGTTCTGTAAAAGTGAGGCTGCTAAAGACTCATCAGTTTGAGCAGGAAATCTTTGTGTTCAAAACGATGGCATGGCACAAATGTTTTGGGTTTTTTTCAGCAAAGCTTTCCCACGAGCATCATTCCAAAACTCTGCCAGCCTTTTGGGCCCTTTACGATCATCTGTGTCTCATTGACACACAAAGGCCCGACCCTCTGTGTGTGTCTTTATGTGTGTGTGTTGTGTGTTGTGGGAAGAGGAGTGAGTTTTGTTGCAACTCGTCTGAACAGACCAATTTAGAGTGAGTGACACTGAGGAGAGTGTTTGGGCAACAGATGCTCGAACAAAGACTTCCCAGCACACAATGGGGCGCAGAGATACTTGTGACTGATTTCCATCTATTCACACAAAGTGGAGCAGAAGTTGACGTCCTCCCCTCTGTGTGTGTGTGTGTGTGTGTAGTGTGTGTGTGTGTGTGTGTGTGTGTGTGTGTAGTGTGTGTGTTGGCATTCAGCTGAGGGCAGGCTGAGGATTTCCCTCTAGTGAATGAATAACAGTAGAGTGAAGCAGCAGCAGACTCCCACAACCCCCATGGCTACTTACCATTCAATACCCATGGTTGTGTGTGTGTGTGTTAGTGTGTGTGTGTGTGTGTGTGTGTCTGTAAGACCTTAAAAAGGCCAAGGGCCATCCCCGTTCAGCCCCTCGACCCCTCCCTCCCCTCCTGGTCATGCAGTCCTTTTGTGTTTCGCTGCTTTCCCTTTTCAGTCTAACATCTGTATGCTAATGCTGTTCAGTGGGAATGGACTGGGATCATCCTGGGAGGGAGGGTGAGGGGTGGCTCCCCCCCATGTGTGTGTGTGTGTGTGTGGGTGGAAAGACGTGGGTGAATGAAGTGATTTGGGAGAATTCAGCAGCAGGAAAGGGTTTGTGCAGGGCTTAAAGAGAGAGAGAGAGGTGAGAAAAAAGAAGAATTAGAAGAATTATCGATTAACGGGGAGCTCAAGAGGAGAGAAATGGGTTTGGGGGAAAGTTTAAAGGAGGTTTGTGTGTTCGTGTGTGTTCATGTGTGTGTGTGAAGGGGGTCCCACATCCACAAAAAAAGCAGCGTTGTGTTGAGCTGCTGTATCTGAGGTTGAAATCAACTCTTTACCTGCCCCGTTTTAACCTTCAGTTTGTTCAGTCAATTATTTGCAGCGTCGAGACAAACAAACGTTGTGTTTAGAGGAGGGGTTTGGTGTTGGATTGTCAACATTATGAGCAAACAAATGGTTAGCAGAATAAAAGTCCAGATCACGTCATACTGACAGAGTACAGTCTTTAATTCCAGACCCCAAAAAACCTGCAAATTTACCACCAGAGCAGAGCTGCAGTCAGTTTGTTATTTCAAAGTTAGGACAAGGACTCATGGTGAACTGAGAGATGATGGATGTCGTGCTGCCACCTTGTGGCCACAGATGCACCAGTAAGTTGCAGGTTACACACACAAACATTGTTTGACTTCATTAAATCCAGCAGATATATTCAAATTTATCTTCAAATACATTTTTTCTAGTATCAAATTCAATCTTTGTGTTTACAAACGTTTTTACTTTTGTAACTGAAGCAGAGAAAAAGTAAAACAAAGATGAACTTTATTACTGTATAAACTTACTTTGGGTGATTACTGTTTGGTTTATGAAGCAGAGACGGCTGAAGTCTCAGATTAGCTTTGGATAAACCTCAAAATAAATGTTTGAACAGAACAGAGTTCAGTGGATTTCATCATCAGGTAAAATAAACTTTAAATAGTTGATAAAATTTATTTTAAAGTTTATTTGAGTGCCTAACTGATGTTTAAAGACCAGCTTGCAAACATGTGAACATTTTTTGACATGTGTCACAAGTACTCAAATATAGTTAATTGAAGTTTATTCCCTTGATGTTACTTTACAGTGACTGGTTTTAATGCTGTTTGGTACCTTCTGTAGAGATGCTGCAGAGGTGTTGGTGAAGAAAACTCCACTGACACTGACTTGATTGCATATAATGATGTTTATTAAAATAAAGATGTATTCCAAAATTGTGAGGATAAAAAAGAAAATATCATGTGGTCCACACTATTAAAGCAACTGAAAACAGCAACAACTGAGACTCTTAACTATCAGTAATTCCCACCATTTATGACTCTATTTAGGCTACATTCCTCACTTTCCGTGAAAGGCCAGTTATGTTTGCAAAGCACCCAGGCAGCCTGCAGAGATGTACATGTTATTCTCTCTTGATCAGTTGAAGTTAGAGTAATAATGCCACTTGCACGGGAGTAGGCAGATTTCAATGTGGCCATTTTTGTCTGATGGGCCTCTGACTGCTCAGGATATGAATCCTTTAAATTTGTATGTTTAGTGTTGATCCACTTCTAGCAAACGTCTTGGTCTTTGGCATGCCCGGGAAATCTCTGTGAAGCATATGTTCTTAGACAAAGGTCATCTGGTTTATTTTCAAAAATTAAAGCTTTACACTACCATTGAAGCAGCCAAAAACTGCACAGGTTCTTCCTGATTTCCTAGACATTGTTGTCAACACTCATGTTGCTAAGATACTGGAGGTAAGCAGAAAAAGTTCACTTTTTAGGAGAGCTTGCATCCAAATGTGCATAGTATAGACAGACAGACAAACATACAGACAGACATGATTTTCATAGTACTCTTTTCCATTGTTGTCCATTGTGCTCCAGTCACTAAAATATACTGTGCTTGTGGTAGATTTGTTCTGTTATTGCAGAAGGATATAAAAGGTTGAGTATATGTTTGTATATATATGTCTACAGAGGATGGGGGTCCTGAACGTGGGTCAGAGGATTGAGGAGCAAGCTGAGTTTGAAAAGATCTACAAAAACGGTATTGTCTTTTTTATGCTCAACTGTTAGCATGTTTTGTCATTAGTAGAAACTGTAGCCTTTGAGTGTGCCCTCACTGTTCTTTGTATGTGATCTCTAACCAGCATGGGCTGACAATGCCAATGCATGTGCTGTACAGTATGCAGGAACTGGAGCCTTGAAAACAGACTTCACAAGGTAAAAAACTGTAGCATCCTTTACTACACATCAGTTGACTAACTAACGTAGTTTTCTGGAATACCTCTATAGTATCATTGTCAAGGTGTTTTTTTTAATCCAGATAATTAAACGGTGCAAGAGAAGGAGTTTGAATCAATAAAGTCAATTTTAGTTTTACACTGTTTCTCATCTATGTTACGCACAAGAATCCAAAAAGGATGGGAGAGGACAGGAGGGGAAGCAGCTGGAGAGGCCATTAAAGCATCTGAGCTGCAAATAAGTTAGAATTTTTTAATTAACTGTTTAAAAGTGGCAGCATCATTGAACACGCACTAGGATAATGTCACTTTTTGACCATATGTCTAATGAAGCATCTTTTGCAAAGGGAGTTAACCTATGGTAAGTGGATATTTTAATCAAAGTTAATTTATCTGTCAGGACTGGGAAGAGGACCAGGTGGGGGCTGCTAATGGATGGTTGGAACTCAATGATTCGCTACTACAAAAACAACTTCTCTGATGGATTCAGGCAGGTATGATGGCTGTGAGCCTGTTTCCACCTGGTTTTTTAATCTGTCCTGAGGGATCCGAACACGTGGACAGCGCTAATCATGTGCGTTCCCACCTGATATCAACATGCATCTCCAAATACATCTCCAGTGACCACTTGTAATCAGATCTCACTCCCCCGCCCTTTATGCAAATAAAAATAGACAACATTTCTGCTTGCAGAGACTAACTGTGTTGTTTTTTTGTACCTGCGGGAGGCAGTAATGCACTAAACCGCACCTTGCCAACCACTATAACAAAGAAGAAGAGAAGAATGCTCTGTCTGCAGGATACCAAAAGCTGAAAAAGAACTTAGTGCGCTAATCAAAACAACACAGTTGACAAAGATGTTTTCGTATTCGTTGTATATCTTCATGGGCTCTTCAAAATTCGTTGGCAGTGTTGTTATTGGTTATCGTGGCTGACGCTTGTTGTCTCGCACTCATATGACACATTTTTGAGTGACTACTCCACTTACAGAGAAGACATCAGTTGAGTGGGCAGTCCTTCAGTGTGGCCCAGGACAGATTGCTGTTCCCACCGCTAAAAGAATGTGGCCACATGTGGCCCAGACCACCTCCAAGTGTGGTTTAAGTGATCTTATCTCTAATGCATCCTCAATGGGTGCGGCTTGGGTGCGTTCCCACCTGAACTTAACGCTGTCACCTGCGATCGAGTCACTCAGGATGGATTTAAAAAAAAAAAAAAAAAAAAAGGTGGAAACAGGGTCTGTGACTTGTAACCTTCTTAGACAACTCTGCTCTCTTGAAACTGGCAGTGAAAATAGTATAATGTCAATAGATTTAATCAATACTCACAGTAACTGCACATTATTATCCAACAAGCCATATGCCTTCTTTATGGCAGATATTTTAACAAGTAGTGGTAAAAGGGTCAGGTTCTCTATCTCCTGCTCATGCCGGGTTTTAAGCTGTAAAACATGCAGCGAGCTTTACCTCATTAACCTTACTTATTTAACTTCATAATGAAACTGCTGTTGTTGTAAAATTAGTGCCAATTAATAAAATGTCAGTGATCTGAAAAAGTGAGTATGGTGAAAAAATATCTAGTTAAAGTGTTCAGTCAAGTGTAGTTTTGTTTTTTTCAGGATTCCATCGACCTGTTTCTGGGCAACTTTGCGGTTGATGAGTCAGATGGACCAACTCCTCTTCGTGTGCAAAGGGACTGGAAGTTTCTCACAGTCAGTATATCAGTCATCTCTCTGTGATCAGTTGCAGCAGAATTGAATGAAGATTTTAATCTAATCCTTTCAATCCTATTTTTTTGTAATTTTATATTTCCTTTTTTTTTTTTTTGCAGCTGCCAATCATTATGCTTGTGGCATTTTCCATGTGCATCGTTTGTCTTCTCATGGCTGGTAAGTTCTTTTCTTTTTATTATTTTACACTCATATCATCTGTGGTGGTTCAAGCCAGCATTACTGACTCTTCTGTGAAAAATTCATATAGAGTT
>JAPZDV010000024.1:24829597-24840538 GCA_029814665.1 Acanthurus lineatus | reverse complement strand
CGGAGGGATGTAGTTTGTGTTGAGTTTGTGCTGGAAGTTCAGCTTGTTCAGCATGGTGGTGTCGGTGCCCTGCAGGACACAAACATGCAGCAAAAATATCTCTGTTACTTCAAATCCCTCAAATATTTGCCTTCAAATCTTAAACCAGCTGTGACTGATTCTGTATCTGCTTGTTTCCTGCAGACAAAAGTTATCACAGGAACAGCTGGAGCCAAAGTAAAACAATCCGACCAGGAGGGACGTGATCTCCATCCGTCAGCTGTACCTTGGGGAACTTGCTCTCCTCGTCGATGAGCGAGATGATGTTCATGGGTTTGATGGCGATCATGTCCAGAGCGTCCTGGTTGTCGGTGAACTCGATGTGCTGCCAGTTGATGTGCTCCAGGTTGTACTCCTCCTGCTCCAGCTTGAAGACGTGACGCACGAAGAACTGCTGCAGGTTCTCGTTGGCGAAGTTGATGCACAGCTGCTCGAAGCTGCAGGAAGGACGGCGAGGAAGAGAAACGCACTGTCAGCTGATGTTCAGAGATGGTATGAAACGATCAATCATATGAAGGAATTGAGTTCAATATATAAATGAACATCAACTTGTGTTACAGTCAAATAAGCTCCTGAAAACTCAGCTCCTTATAAAGTGAAGTCTCTTCATCGTTACTTTCCAAAATGGCAGAATTTTACTGTTTTATTTGTAAAGTGTAAACTAAATAAATATAAAGGTCAATAACTTGCGAATTGCAAGTTGTGAAATTTGCAAATTTCCCCATTGTGGGACTGATAAAGGAATATCTTATCTTAACTTAGAAAAACAAGTTTACATGTGTATTTGTATGTGTATTTGTGTGTGTGTGTGTGTGTGTGTGTGTGTCGTACCTGTTGACAGTAAAGTTCTCGAAGCCGAAGATGTCCAACAGTCCGATGGAGCGTCTGAGAGTTTTGGGCTGTAAAGGCTTGTAGATAGCAGCATTGATCTTCTCCACGATCCACACGAACAGACGGCCGTATATGCCCTACACACAAACACACACACACACACACACACACACATGCACACACACACACACACACACACATGCACACACATACACACACACACACATGCAAACAAATTTCCAGTATTATGTTTTTCTTCTGCATCTCATTTGTTTGTCGTTCGTTGGTGCTGCATGTCGCTGTGAGATGAAATGAAGTTTATGATCTTTAGTAAATTAAATCAAATCAGTTTGAATCAAATCAAATTAATTTTTGATGTCACACATGAAATTAAACACAGGACGACCCGGAGTGAATTTTTCTGCTCCTCTTCAGAACAAATCTAACAAGTAAAGAGAGAAAGACTTGAACAGGTCGGCAGCATCTTGGATTCAAACCGTGAAGCAGTTTGTTTAAAGAGTCTCTGTTCTGTTTGTTTCATTAATGCAGAAAAACTGAGAGAAACTTCTGTTTGTTTAAATAACCTTTGACCTTCAGTGATCAGAAACCATGAAACAGCGACTCGATAATAATTTATTTGAATAAAAACAGATCAGAGAACGTTTCACCTTCACGAAAGCGTCTCGGACGTCCAGAGCTTGTTCCATGCTGAGGGGGGTGGAGACGGTTTCTCCTCTGGTGATCAGAGTGCGACTGGTCAGACAGTTCATCAGGTCTTTGCAGTCCACCTGAACACACACACACACACACACGCGCACACACACAAACACACACACACAGGAGTGTTTTTATGATCCACAACCTCAGCTCATCTTCTGAGCTTCTGTTTGAAGAGATTTTTTAAAACAATATTTCTCATTGAAAAGTAAAAATGTAAAAATGTAAAAATGTCCTTTTTTCTTTAGATATTAAATAATTTGAAACAGTTTTTATCAGAGTTTATTTGACTTTTCATGAAAAGCTGCAGAACGAAGAGCAGCTCATATGTTTCTTCCTGTCATATTTGCATTTTTCTTCACAGAATTTAATATAAATCCTGTGAAGAAGATCTCGACCTCTCTTCTCCTTCTGCTGGAGTTAAAATGCTGAAGTTCAGGTGTGTGTGTGTGTGTTTGAGACTGACAGTGATGGTGTGTGTGTGTGTTTGAGACTGTCAGTGATGGTGTGTGTGTGTGTGTTTCAGACTGACAGTGATGGTGTGTGTGTGTGTGTTTCAGACTGACAGTGATGGTGTGTGTGTGTGAAGCAAGATTCTGACAGCAGGGGGCGCTAACGGGCGACAGTAGGGACCTTTAATGTGTCTGCTGTGAACCTGTTATCACGCTGCATGTGCGTGTGCGTGTGTGTGTGTGCGTGTGTGTGTGTCACCTCCAGCAGCGTGGCAGCAGTGGTGAGGTGGGGGCTGTGGACGACCTCACAGGCATCCAGGTTGTCGTAGGTTCGAGCTGCAGGGGGTCAAAGTTCAGCGAAGAGTTTAGAAGCATTAAAGACATTAAACATCTTGTCAACATCAGACGTGTGAAAGCAGCAGGAGGACGAAACCGTCAGACACAACGAGAAGAGTGTGTGAACTTTTCATCGACGCAGATCTGGACTTTAAGAACGACGTGAAGAACAAACATGGCTGCAGGGACGTGAGCACGGAGGAGTGACACGCACAAAAACAGCAACACAACGTCTCCGTTTGTTCGGTCAGAGACGTTTCCACTTCACCTTCATATCTGAGGTTCCCCATGTGCAGAATAGCAGCCAGCAGCTTGGAGATCTCCCAGTTCTCTTTGTCCGTGAACATCAGAACCTGCAGACCAGAACAGAAGAGAACTGTAAACTCCGACCAGAGGAGAGGAACCTAAACGTCACATTCCAGTTTCAAAGCTCCTCTTTATGAAGCTGAACACTTTAAGCTAACATTGTCTGCTGAGCTGAGACCGTCGCCTGGTTTCAGACGGTACCTTCATGGCAGAGCGGATGTTGGAGTACTCTTTCATGTCGTCTCGGCCGTCACACACCGTGCAGTGACCCTGCAGGGAAACACAGGGGCAGATGGGAAATAAAACACACACACATTGTGTTTCTCTGCATGACTGAAGACTCTGACTTTTCCAGATGTTCCAACGAAACCCAGAGCAAAAATAAAAACACAAAAACAAGCTCATGTGTCTCTAAATTTTCCTCTTTGAAAGTTATTTTCATCTCGACAACTTCACAGTGTTTTCCACCGAGTCCTTGAATGCTTCACCTTCATGTTTTTTTTACAAACTTTTCACACTTTTCCAGGTAACTTCTCTCCGTTTTTTATCCTTTAATCACAAAAAAGCTTCAGAGTTTGAGCCTCTGCAGTGATCTGTGAGAAACTCAGAGGGTTTGTTAACATCACTGTTTCTGCTGTTTCTTTTAAACTTCTGGATTAAAGAACATTTTGTCTGCTTGTATTTAAAAGAGAAATAAAGATGCTCTTTGCTGTTTTTTCAGGTGGTGGAATCACATCAGCTGATCCAGTGATGCTTCACCATCAGCAGCAAACAGGCTCATAACAACCTGACCGACTGACGGTTCAGGTGAGGAGGAGGAAACAGGACTCACGATGGTCAGGTAGGTGTAGTCGGTGGCTTTGCTCAGGCCCAGCTTCTTCTTCTCGTCTGCAGTCATGCCCTTCAGCATGCAGTAGAAGATGTGGTAGTTCCTCTCATCGTGGGCCTGCGGGGAGAAATCACAGCACAGCAGCTGGAAAAAGACGTTTAAATGCAGCACGACAAACTGAACTGTGATGTTTTCAGCCACAGGAGATCCTGAGGAGTTTAAGGTTGGATCAGACAGGTGAGATCATGTGCGGCCCACCTGTCGACAGACCCTGGACTTCTCCAGCAGGTACTGCTCGATCTTCGCTCCCTCAATGGCTCCTCTCTTGTTGAAGTGGATGTCGATGTATTTCCCGAAACGAGACGAGTTGTCGTTGCGGATCGTTTTAGCGTTTCCGAAAGCTGGAGGAGGAACGACAGGAAGCAGCTGAAGTTAGGAAAGAGTGTTTATGAACCTTTACTGTGAACTTCTGAGCAGGTTTGTGACTTTTTATGATTTTTAAAAGTATTTTTTAAAGGAAAATCTTGAATATGTTGAGTTTAGTAAGTTAGGAGTGAGATCAGGAGGACACTGAAGCAAAGCTCTCAGGAGTAATTCAGGGTGCTGAAGTTTTTTATTTAATTTGTGTGTGTTTTTCTGTGTGTGTGTGTGTTTTTCTGTGTGTGTGTGAGTGTGTGTGTGTGTGTATCTACCCTCCAGTATGGGGTTTGCCTCCAGGACCTGCTGTTCTATCCAGGAATGTTGACCGCTGATGGCGGCCAGAAACTGAAGGATCAGTTTGGTGCTTTCTGTCTTTCCTGCTCCGGACTCACCGCTGTAAGACACACACACACACACACACACACACACACATACATGAAAGCAATGATGCTGCTGGATAAAAAGCAGTTTCCTCGTGTTGGAAATGCAGATGTGAGCATCTTCTGCCTGCAGTCTGAACCCTCTCCCACCTGATGATGCAGCACTGGTCGCGGTTGTTCCTCTGCATGTTGAAGTAACAGTTGTCAGCGATGGCGAAGATGTGCGGCGGCATTTCTCCGATCTTCTTGTTGGTGTAGAGGCGGATCTGGTCGGCCGTGTAGATGGGCAGCAGCTGGTAAGGGTTGACGGCGACCAGGATGGAGCCGGTGTAGGTCTGCACACAGAGGGAGGAGGTTTATGACGCTGAACGTTCATTACTGGACAGCAAGTGTAACGAAGCAAAGATCCTTCAGGCTGGAGATGAAGCTAAAGACCAGCTGAGAAGATGTTTCCACTAATTTCCTCTGATACTTTAAGTCACTGAGAGTCAGAAAGGAGAAAACACTTGATGTCTGATCAGTAGTCACTGGAGTTTTGGAGGCTTATGAACCAGGAATGAAAGCTGCACATTGCCTGGAGTCCATTTTACAAAGACTTTTCTGTGGATTTTCACTTTGATGTAAAAACACATGAGTGAAAACAACACAGGATGAACTTCACATCAAACTCCTCTCAGCTGATTTCTGGAACAACGTCGACTTTTTACAGCCATGTGCTGTTTTTAAATCTAAAATCCAGCAGACGTTAAACACATCAGACGCTGTGTCGTGTTTCCTGCTCACACGGCAGCGAGCTGGAGGGCGGACGAGGCGACGCAGGCGTCGTAGCTCAGATGGTGAAGGATGACAATGAGAGCAGATCAGTGTTCGTCACAGGAGAACAGGCGGCCATGTTGGAGCCAATCAGCATGCAGAGCTCTGATGGCTGCAGCGCCGAGCTCGGTCACGACTTACGCATGAAGCACTGCGAGTCTTCCTGCAGAAACGTGACACTTCCAGACTTCAAGGCGCAAGAAAGGCTGTACTTTTCCACTTCAGGCTCAGTTTAGCGTCCACTGAGTTATGATGTAACATACGCTGTTTGTGCAAAGCAACAAGCAAGATAAAAATATATATTTCATTCCATAATGAGATTATGTGACACTAAATGAGCTGCTCTCTTCATAACATGCTCTCTAATCACTTGCAGCATTCTTTGCATTGATATGCTAACGCTCAGCATTCACAGCATGCAGCATCACCGGCTTCACACATACAGCTGAACAGGAAGGACACTGATGCATCGGTTGGAGGCTGTGCAGGTGTTGCATGAATCACATGCATAGGAACATAATTGGCTGACATGCAGGACCTGACTTACCCTCCCGCCGCAGTTTGTCTTCCAAGGAAACAGGAGGAGGAAGGGAGGGAGGGAGGAGAACAGCAAGGAAAGGATGAAAGAGAGCAAGGAAGCAGGAAATTGAGATGTGGAGCAAAAAAACCCAGCAAACTGCAGATGTTTGAGGTTGGATTTTTTAAAATATTACTTAGAGAGGGACAGTAAAGGCCTGAACAAAAGGTTTTAAAAGCTCAAGCAGCTTTAAAGAGGAGAAAAAACAGCATAGCAGCAGTGTGACGTTGTGCTTTGTGATCAATGCATCCACACTTTCTGGATTTACTGAAGAAAAAACATCATCTGACAGGTCCAGAGGTCACCTCACATCTGGAGTCTTACGTTTGTCTCATGTGGGTCACACTGATAAGACGACTCTTTGCCCTCCATAACTCATACAAAAACACACAGATATGAGTTATTTCTCTGTATCAGATGAGCAGGAGGTGCAGTCGGTATCATCAGTATCAGCAGGAAGACGACAGAACTGCAGAAACACTCACGTATATGAGTTTCTCTCTGTATCTGATCAGCAGGTTTCGGAGGATGCCGGCTTCGTTGAGGTCTCCCAGGCGGATCATGTCCTCCACCCCGTGGATGGAGGTGGGATGCATGGGCTTAATGTTGGTGGCATTCTGGGGGGAGATCCAGTGCTCCTGCAGGGAAACACAAACCCGATGACGAATAACAGGATAGTTTTATTATTCTGACATTAACCTGACGACTAAAACACTGAAAATCTTCACGAAAAACATCTTAAACCTGTTAAAAATCCCCCCTTTTGTTCACTTACTCACACAAACCTCCATGCAAAGTGTTCAGAAACTGAGACAAGCTGACAGAAAGTAAAAAAAAAAACATGTTATATGACATAAAAGACCTTTAAAAGTCACAGTGTTTCTTACGTTCGCCTCGTCATCCACCACCTGAATCTGTCCCGAGTCGCAGAGTTTGACCACCGCCCCGATCGGCACCTCAAACTCCCGCCCGCTCTTCAGGTCCAACCAGACGTAGTCGCCCTGAAAGGAAACCAGAGTCAGAAGCAGAAACACAGGACGAAGACTGAGATTCAGAAATGTCACAGGCAGAGAGAATCAACCTGTTAAATCAGCAGAAAAAAGGGTGATTTCATGAAAAATCAGAACCAAGAAATCATGATTTTTTTTAAATAAAATCTCTGTAAATGTGATTGATGATTTTAACGAGTTTATCATTTGGATTTTACGTTTGCAAGATGATCAGAGCCCTGATTCGAATCCACGTTTCTTTGTTTAAATAACTGCATCATCACCGTTTTCACACTGCACCTCCACCGGACTTCAGTCTGAACGAATGTGAACATTTTTTTAACACAAGTCAGACTGCAGGTTAAATAAAGACTCACATCTTCTTTCTGCGCAGAGAACTTTACTTCCTTTATTCCTCTTTAAATAAAAGGTGCAGTCTGAAAAAGGTGACATAAACCCCGGATGATCTTCTTATTGAAGCCTTGAAGCTTCTGATAAAAAAGAACAAAAAACACAAAAACAGTACCAGCAACGTGTTGAGGTGGACAGGAAGCACATCTGCCCAGCAGACGGTCCCAATGTGGGGGGGGGGGGAGAGTCGGGTTAATGCAGAATATGACTCAAAGCAACGAGACATGAACAGAAGCATCGAGAAACACTTCACTGTGAACATTTGAGCACCAAACTTTGACTCTCCTGAGGCCTGAAAGCTCAGTTTTTCATCCAAATAGAGCGAGTGTGTGTGTGTGTGTGTGTGTGTGTGTGTGTGTGAGTGGTTTTCTGAGGGACGTTGGACTCAAGTGAATGAGAAGTTTGAATTTTCACACAGAGTTAATGTCGGTACACAAAACCTTAAAGAGGGATGGAAGATGGATCCTGTCACATTTGCACAAAACTCGGTTAAATATTTTCATATTTTTTCTATTTTTTGTGCAAACTGACTTTAAATTATGTTTCGAATATCTCTGATGAACAAGACTGAAGTTAAAGCGATTTAACTGCTGAATATTTCACACTATGGTGTCTTTGAAATCAGCTTTTCACTCTCTCACACACACACACACACACAAAAACAAAGACACACTTACACACACTCACACACAAAGGTGCATTAAAGTCTTAAACACAGTCTCATATATACAATTATGATTCATGACCCAAAACAGACCCAGTCCAGAGATCACACACAGTTATTCAGCATCTCTCTCTCTCTCTCTCTCTCTCTCACACACACACACACATGCACACACACACACACACACACACACACATATGTAACAAAAGCCACAGAGAAATATAATTAATATTTGATGCGTGAAACAAGGCGACACACGTGCAGAACTTACGCAACACAAAGAACCACAGTATGAAGACGTACAATTATGACTCATGAAACCTAAACCTCCTCCAAACACACACACACACACACACACACACGCACACACACACACACACACACACACTCTGCGTACCGGCAGCAGCGTGCTGTGTTTCACCACCGTGTTGACGTTGCGCAGCAGAGCCCATTTGGCCAGATCCTTCTCGTAGAGCTCCACATAGTCCCGACGCTTGAACATCTTCACACACACTTTCACAGTTTTATCTGACGTCTTTCACACACACAGCCGAACAAAAACATCCAAAACTTCAGGCTGAGAGGTTTCCAAACTGATCTGATGTTTTTAGACAGAAGGACAGTTTCCAAACATCAACGTAAAACATCAAACTGAGACTCAGTTTGCTCGTAAACGTCCCACAACAAACTGTGTCTCAGCTTCAGCTCCTGCAGATCACCGTCTCATGTCGCCTCTGTTTCACTTTCTTCATCTGAAAAAAAGCTAAAACTTTCTTTAAAAAGGTGAAGAAACGGATCCACAGTCAGGCTCATGTGACGAGGTCAAACATCCCAGTTTGTGACGGATCAAAAAATCCAAAAATCATCTGATAAAATCCAAACTTCTGCTCATTTTCAGGTCACTTTGTCGTCTCTAAAGCAGCATTTTGGGACGATCCTCCTGCTCTCTCTCTCTCTCTCTCTCTCTCTCTCTCTCTATCACACTGAAACTTTTTCACCTGCCTCTCACAACAACCTCCTCCCCCGTCGCCCATGGCAACAAGGTGTCACTTCCTCCTCAGGTGTGTGTGATGGTGTTGGATTTCTGTGCAGATAAATACATCACGGTGTGTTTCTGCAGATAATTCAGGATGAACTGAGTCTGACTGACAATAAGGTCAGTTTCTAAATATAACAGATTACAATAAAATACTTTAAATGTGAGTAAACACTGAGGAGTGAGGGATTCATTAATGTGTAGTTTCTGAATCAAGTTAATTATATTAATCAATAAATGTCTGTTTATTTAATTTGAAGCAATAAAGTTTTTTAAAAATGTCAGTAGATCTCATGTTAATGTTATTTTTGTGTCATTGTTCCTTTTTTTAAGCTCCAATCTGCTCCACTAATGAGATTAAAGCATGTTAGGTGGATATGTGATGTGTAAAGTATGTGTGTGTGTGTGTGTGTGTGTATAATAAATGGCTTGAGTGTGTGTTACATACATGTCAGCTCTGTTTCATTAAGTAAATACTCTGTCTGGCAAACGGAGCCACCTGAACATTACACCATCCAGCACCTGTTACACACACACACACAGGTACGCGCACACACACACACACACACACACACACACACACACACACACACAGCTGTCTGTCTGTGAGGGAGTAAACTATCAGAAACCACGTTGTGAATAATTGAACACAAAGGATCAAAGACAAACGTTGAGCTGTGAGTTTTTTCGTTCACATCGTTCGGTCAGACAGAAACGTTTCAGCTCAAAGGCCTCAAAAGAATTTTTACAAAAGTCATTTTAAGTTTTACAAAGTCTCCAGGTCAGCTGATCGGACTACACAGCAAATGGAAACACTCATCTGCAAAACACTAACAACTCAGTGTGGTTTATTGTCAGGACTCATGTCAGCATGTGGATCAGCTCTGTGTCTGCGGGACTGTTTTTTTTAAATTTTAATATCAAAAATACAGTTTTTAATAAATGAAATAATACGTCCTCTGAGTGCTAACAGGTAAAGGAGGTTTTTGGCTGCAGCTTTTTATGCAGCAGGAAGATTCAGAAGACACCATCATGCATGTAGAGTCACAAGCTTTTGAGGTCCTACATAAACATTACAAAGATGTAGTTTTTGTATCACAGAGATGGAAACAGCATTAATGTGCTTCACTAAAGTTTAGCAGAATTAACAGGATTCACACACACCAACATGGCATCTCAGGTAAATTAAGAGTGATTAAAACTGAGGGAGAACAAAAACAAAGTCCAAGAACTGAGCAGAAAATACCAAAACTGAATGAAACAAAGAACTTGGATGAGACCAGGAGCACAGAGAGGATCCAACAAGAAACAGATGAACTGATGAACTGAGGAGGACAAACAAACAAGAAACAGAAGACATAAAACCATCAAACAGAAGAACAGAAAAACACAAAGAGAAGAAACCAGGAGAAACTGCAGAAGAAAACAGAACTAAAACCTCATGAAAATACTCCATTACAGTCAGAAGCTGCTTACTTACTAACTTCAGTAAAACTTTGTATTATTTGTATTATTATCTGAATTATTTGTGTGTTTGTTTGCGAGTGTGTGTGTGTGTGTGTTTGTGTGTATAAAAAGTGGCCTGTTGTGGATTTATAAACACTTTTCAAATTTGTCCTCAAGTAAAAAACTGAACTTTATGAGAATCCATCACTGCATTTTGCATTAATAACTTACATGTACTTATACCTTTAATCTATAGATACAGTGAAGGATTACTTTGGATACTTAAAGAAGTACTCGAGTACAATCAGGAGCTGGACTTACACACACACAAACACACACACACACACCGGACAAACGTGACTGAGTTCAGGTGTGTGTTAGCAGGTTAGCAGTGATGTAACGTCGACGCTGCCTGCGGAGGACGAGTGTGTGTGTGTGTGTGTGTGTGTGTGTGTGTGTGTATTCTCATCATCTCTCTCTTCAGGTGAATAATTCAGGCCAGACATGAGCCAGGTGTTCACTTACACCTGCTGAAGCCGCTTCAGCGTGGACACGGAGACAAACACACACGCCTCTGACGGTTAGCTCCCGGTAAATATCAAGGTTTCTTTTTGTTTTTATGAAAAACAGAAAACTTTTTGAGCTTTTTCTCTGAAATTAAAGTTATTATGATGTTATTAATCGATCACATCAGG
>JAPZDV010000024.1:24806434-24829497 GCA_029814665.1 Acanthurus lineatus | reverse complement strand
AAGAAAAAAAAACTACAGGAAGCCACTGAAAATATGGTCAATCTGTTTTTTTCCTTTTTTCTCTGTGTTCATGCGAGACTCTGAACAGCATTTTCGCTCCTCCTCTCTCACGTTTGTGGTCAAACTGATTCTGTCGCCCCTGATTTTCCTCCAGCGCCACCATGAGGTTCACATTTGATGTATAATCGGAAGGATTTCCTTTAAATTTAGTTTAAACCCTCCTTAAGATGAAGTGTGTTTATTTTAGTGATGATCTGATGTGCAGCGCCACCATCAGGTGAACATTTTAGTTTGTACATCCTTTGTATTTCTGACCGAACACATTATAAACAGCCTCTTCTGCACTTTCAGTTTGGTGCAAATTTATGCAGAGTAGGCATGCTAACATGCTAGCATGCTAAGCTAAGGTGTGAACACAGTAAGCAGTATATGTGCTCAGCGTCAGCATGTCAGCACCGTCGCTGGGGCCCGTCAGCGTTTGTCTCAGAGACGTGCTGCGTTCACGCCGCCAGCATCAGTCGGTCTAACACCTCTGTGACATTCAGCAGCAGGAGGAACGTCCAAACGTCTCTGCCTCTCTGAAACTCGCTCATTCACACTCTCTTCGTGCTGTGAAGTCGAAGTTGGAGCTTCTCAGTCTGTCTCTTTTCACTTGTCACACAGTTATTTCAGTCAGACTGTGACTCTGTTAAAGGGCAGACCGTCTGAGAGGAACCTGAATCGAGACGCGAACGTGGATCAGAAACATCAGAAATGTCATGTCACACTTACAGCTGCCAGTAAAACAGAATGAAAACTTTGAAGACTGTTTCCAAGAATGAAACTGATTCACTGAGTTTCATCTGGAGAAGTTCAGGCTCAGAGCATCAACACGTCCTGACGATCATTCAACAACCTGCAGGAGTCCAAAACTCTTCTGACACGGTTTGGGTTTGTCAAATGATTCACGTATGA
The DNA here is from genome assembly GCA_029814665.1 of Acanthurus lineatus. NCBI lineage: Eukaryota > Metazoa > Chordata > Actinopteri > Acanthuriformes > Acanthuridae > Acanthurus > Acanthurus lineatus. Next base: position 24,828,543 of record JAPZDV010000024.1, on the reverse strand, counting down.
AACTTTTATATGATTTGAGCTCCTTGTCAGTGAGTCTGTCGTTCTCTCAGAGATTTATAGATCGATCAGGAAAGTTCAGAAACATACAAACAAGACATTTTGTTGGTTCCAGGTCCTCAGAAGTTTTTGAACTCTTCTCTTTTTCTGCTTGGAAAACATCTCAGACACAAACACGAGGAGATCGAACCTGTGGAGAGCTGGATGCAGGATGGAGGGTGGAGGATGCAGGATGGAGGATGGAGGATGGAGGGTGGACGATGGAGGGTGGAGGGTGGAGGAAGGAGGAAGGAGGATGGAGGAAGGAGGCAGGATCTGAGCAGCACTCTGCCTCGACATCCGGTTGTCTGTGGACTCAGAATCGATGCTGCCAACATCCGATAAAGCCACAGACGGGTTTACATTGGAGTTAGCTGTAAGCTCGGTGTGTTGCGGGCACACACACACACACACACACACACACGCACACACACACACACTGTGAGGGGTCCTGACTGAACTTCCCTGCGTGACGAGTTGAAAGTGAGAAGCTTGAGAGCAGAAACACAGATTTGAACCTGCTCACAGGATGTGAGGGGTGCCCCTTTTTTATCTGCACACAAGTTCTGCTCGACAGGAAGCAACAGGGAGCTCCAAGCACGAGTGACTCTGCTTGCAGAGCTGCTGCACACACACACACACACACACACACACACACATGCACGCGCACATACACGCACACACACACACACACACGCTCACACAAACAGATACATTTCAGTAGGCGTGAAGCTGAGACTGAAACTTACGCTGAAAACCCCAAACAGCAGAACTGTCATCAATCAGCTACAAGCCACACATATGAAACACCCATGTGTGTACACTGTGCACACACACACACACACACTGTGCACACACTGTGCACACACACGCACAGGTCTTCGCTCTGCTGTTGTGAGGGATTAAATCTTTAATCCTGGTCTTTACTTTTTGTTAAAAAAAGTGACAAACGAGCAAATTTTCTTCATTAATAAAGATCATAAATCTTTTGTTGTTGATCTTCACAGAAACACAAAAACACACACATCAACATGAAACACACTACAATAAAAGAATTTAAAAAATCCATCTTTGTCTCTCTCTCACACACACACACACTCCTACACACACACCTACACACACACCCAACAGGAAGCAGAATTGGATTAAACAAATGAGCTAAAAAAAAAAAAAAGAGAAAAGCTTGAGGGGAAGGTGTGAGAGATAGAGGGAGGAGGGACGAAAGGAGGGAGGGAGGGAGGATCGATAGCAGGCTGAGAAACAGGAAGGTGTGTGTGCATGTGTGTGTGAGTGTGTGTGAGTGTGAGCGACACACACACACAGCAGCTGAACGTCTCAGAGACGAAGACGAGCCGAGCGTCTCTTTTCTCAGCACTTCTTCACCTCTTTTCTGTGTGTTTATCAGTTTTGGATGTAGATGCCAGCGAGTGTGAGCGAGCGTGTGTGTGTGAGTGTGTGTGTGTTATGTGTGCGAGAGCGAGGGAAATACCGTGTGTGTGTGGGTGTGTGTGACATGCCTAAGGAGGGATATTAGTGCGACGCGAGCATCAGAATGGACCTGCAGCACCGGGTGGCTCTGGACATCTCCACCAGGAACCCTCAGGACGACTTCGAGATCCTGCTGAGAGTCGGAGGAGGAACGTACGGAGAAGTTTTCAAGGTCAGAACCTTCACATGCTGCTTTTCCATCCGTCTGCTGCTTTTTTCTTTTCTTTTTTCTTTTTTCTTTTCCTGCGCCTGTGTGTGTGTGTCACCGATCACTGATCAGAGTTTCACTTCACATCAGTGACAAATCTAGAAAATATTGACTTTTTATCGAAACATCCGAAGAGTTTTTGAGAGAGAAAAGCTTCTCGAAACAGTTTGAAGGAGGAAACTTTTTATTTATTTTGAGATCAGAAGCAGATTTGTGGCTGTGAAGCAGATGAACTGGTGAACATGAAGGGGGTGTTTGGCTCGTGTGGTTCGGTTTTCTGCGTCTCTCCTCGTCGTCGCCTGCGACAAACTCCATCACATTTCTGTCTTTCTGTGTGAAACGAACGACGTCGCGCTCGCCGGGAATTTCTCGTCGAGTTTTTTGAAGGAAATAAAGGTGTGACTGAGTTTAGTTTCCTCGGTTGAGTGCAGTCGAGTCTTCGGTGCAGCCGAGCTGGAGGAAGTGGTTTTTTACAAAAAGTGAAAGTATTCTTGCAAATAGCTGAAAGACTTTTTGGAGAATTTTACTCCAACTGCAGAGGAGTCGACCTCAGCTCTGGATTTTTATCACACTGCTCCAACGTGACGTGCAAATCTTCTCTCTAAAGGCTGATTTCATGTCTGCAGATGTGTTAAAGATACTTTAAGACCTTTTTTTATTCTAAATAAACTGAATATCTGAGAGTCTGTATGAGGATTCAGATGACTGGAGGTCAAACTGTTTCAGGTCTTTTATTTTTTAAAATTCTGTTTCAAGTTTTGTCTTTTAGGTAAAAAAAAGGGTGAAATAATTTGTTTTTCCATTGATGATGAACATTTCAATGACTGATCAAGTTAAAAGAGCTGTTATCAGACTGGAAGACATGATGACGATGATGATGATGATGATGATGATGATGATGGTGATGAACAGTCCACTTCACTCCTCTAAACTCTCTCTTCCTTTTCCTCTTCCTGCTTTTCAACCTGTTGTTGGTTTTATTCTTTGACTCTGCTCATCTTTAGTGTTTTAACCTGTTCAGGTGTCTGTCAGACTGTTTTATCTTCATTATTGATCGTCTGAGTGATTGATTTGATTTATTCTGTAGAAAAGTGACGTTGTTTCAGTGCTGAAAGTCTCCAAACTCAACTGAATTTTTTAGGCCGTCAATTAACTTTAATTTAATTACTGAAAATTTAATAAAGTGGAGGATCAGCCTGAAGGTTTTTGCTCTTATCAACCCTCATAAACCTTTAATTTCAGTAACTCCCTGCTTCACAAACGGCATCACAACAGAGACAGACTGGAAATAAGACTTCATGCTGGGAAACCAAACCACCAGTCGTGGTTCATCAGTTTTCCTCACAGGCCCTTCATGATCTAAATGTCCCTTTGAGCTTAATTTCCACAAAAAAATGTAAAACTTTGAGATGTTCCTGGATATTTTGAGAACTTTGGGGAATATCAGTGCAGCTAAACTCGTCTTAAACTCTGCTGATCTCAAACTTTCACATGAATTGAGTGTAAAGTTGAGATGCAGCTGATGCAAAGCAGGTTAGCTGTGAAGTGAACACACTTCCTCTAATCAGGTCAATAGACCCTGCTGTTCTGTTCCACATTTGCATAGCTGGCCATCCTTCACATATGGGGGCACACACACACACACACACTCTCACACACACACACACACTCTCACACACACACACATGCCTGTGCACTGAAGCACATGTTTCTGGTTGCATGTTGCAGGTCAGCATGCAACCGAAGCACTTCTGCACCATCAGCAGCAGCAAGAAACTAGGCCTTTATTCTGTGTGTGTGTGTGCTTGTGTGTGTGTGTGTGTGTGTGTGTGAAACAGGCTACATTTGACAGAACAACACAGATTATTTGGGGACGGCTGTCTGTCAGTGAGGTAAAGGCTGATTTTTGGGTCAGTGGGTTGAAGTTTGGTTACAGTTTGTCTTCGTTGTTTCATGGATGTCTGTTGCAAGTTTTTCCATCCTTGTAAACATTATAATTTAAAAAAAAGTACAAATTAAAATTGTGCAGTATCAATGAACAGAACAAGGTCTAACTTGACACGTAAAGCAACAATAACTACCAACAGATACAAAAGCTAAGTTTTCAAAAACATGAGAATTTAAAAAAAGTCTCCAGGAAATGAATTTAAGTCTATTTAAATTCACAAAATGTGTGAATGTGTGAGTGTGTGAGTGAGTGTGTGAGTGTGTGTGTGAGTTTGTCTAATTTAAATCATGATGTCTGTTAATGAATGATGAGTCTGCAGCAGCAGGAGGCAGTTTTCAGTCTTCAGATGCAGAAAAAAGGAGCGTCCTAGGAGGAAAATAAACTCAGAAAACCAAACTCCTGCTGAAGGAGCAGCGAGAGGAGTCGACACAAAGACACGTGGAGTCAGATTCATGCTGATCAAAATGCTTTTCCTCAGTTTGGTTTGTGCATTAATGATGCAAGTGATGCTTCTGTGATTCTGGTGTCAGAGTCGCCGTCGTTGCTCAGGTTCATTCCTGAAAAATGTGACAAACTGCATCATTTTCTGTGTGCAAGAAGCTGCTTTTTTACAGGAAAGAGTTTAGTAGCCACATGAGCACATTTCAGTCACTGACGACTCCAAAAAGTTGTTAAATGGTCGATAAATCTCAGGACTGCAGTTTAGTAGCAATGATCATTCTGCTCAAAAATGTCGTAAATACAACAAGTAAATGGTTAACAGTGTCCTCAATTGGCTTTGCTTTGCTTTCTTGCAGAAAAGGCAGGTGTCTTATCTTCTTTAATAACCTTAAATTGTTTGTATTTACTTCATTAAAACATAGAAAATGGTTGTTTAGCTAATCCATGCATAAAAGGTTTCCACTCTGCCAGCTGCAGTCGATCTTTGGGACGTCCAGCCATGTTTCTTTCTGCCTCTGGCTGCATGTTTGCTGCTTTAGTTAAAATCACTCATGACAACTGTGTCATGTGGGACTTTTTGACACTTTGTCAACAACAAAACAACAAATGTGGTGTGGAAACAACAGCGCTTCTCTGCAAAAACCACAGATGAACGATTAGTTTACAAGGTTGCACAAGGTCAGCAGTCCATCAGTCAGCTCTTCTTTGAAAACTCTGTCATTTATCATATGAATGCATCATATTTAGCAATTAAAAGAGCAGAAAACAGATTTATTCTGTGTGGAAAGATATTATTTTGATGATGACTTCGTTCCACTCTGACATCAATTTCAAATAATCTGATATTCAACAAGTTTAGTTTGCCAGAAATTGTTTATCACAAATAGAAAGACCCATCATGTGGTCCATGGTTGCATTTATTTTTATTTAAGGATGTTAAAAATAATCACCGTGGACGTGGCGGCATGTGCCCGAACAACATTTCTGGTTGCTGAGGCTTCACACACACCTGTCCTTCAGACTTCCTGTCCTTAACTGTCCACCTTTGTGCTGGAAAAGCAGCTGGTTTTACCTGCTGGACAACAATGACGATGTGTTGATGCGTCGTTCAGTGTTTCTGTGTCAAGTGAAGTTACTCTGAGTGCAGTTTGTCGGTTTTATCAGAACAGGATTATCAGGATGATCATGTCCCACCATGCAGGCGGTGACTCACTGCGAACAACGCTGACTTCTGTTCTCACATCAGGAAGTTTGTTTCTTAAACCTGCAAATATTAATGCAGCCCTAAGTGTCAAAATGATCAGTATCACCAGTTAAAAGCTCATAAACGAGTCGGATGCATGACACAAAAACGTCAAACGTCACTGAGAACATGCAACATCTGGCCAATCTGCAGGGCTGCAGCTGGATGACGTTAGCTTGTTAGCTTGTTGCTAGCAGCTCTGCAAGGCTGTAATAATGCACAGTAGCATTCTGAGCTAATGCTAACTGTAGCACAGCAACACGCTCAGATTTACACTGCTAACGTGCTTTTTACGTGATATCTACGTATGTTTGTATGCTAATGTTTCTAATTAGCATTAGCGTGCAACCGAGGCTGATGTTTGTTTTGTAGGTCAATCGTAAATGATCAAATGGAAATTTTGACTCTGACTACGGCACTCGATGGAAAGTTAACCACCAAAATAAAAACAATTAAGTTCAAAAATTGTTCTTCAATTTAAAGACAACAAACCTCCAAGATTATTAATTATTACAGGACACATGAGGATTTGTTCTGAGAAGCACGAAGGTCTGAAACTAATTTATTAACACCATCCAAAAAGTTTTTGAGACATTTCACTCAAAACCACAATGGAAAGTTCAGGGGATCGACAACATCGGTGTTTATCATCGAGATGTTACGGTCCAACTTGCCAAAGCCGACCACAGTGGTGGAACGTTTCCATCCCCTAAGTGACGTACCGATATTTGCACTGCGAACTATCCGTGCTTCTCTCAACACCTCTGATCAGGTTATATTGTATTGTTTCAAAAATAAGCTGAAAAGAGAGTGCAAAAGGTCGTGATCTACAAGAGCTCCTCTTTGTGTCTTTGAGAAGATTAGTCACCCAGATATCTTCTGAGACAAAAAAAAACATCTACTAAATGTCAGATTTGTTGTGGAAAAAGTATCTGACTTGTCTTAATTAACTGCGTTTCGACCGCGCTGCTCCTCTAAACCAGTTTATAAAGACACAAACATTCAGCGTATCTGCAGACACCGAATGTGTTGTGAAGGTTTTTTAATTAAAGGTCACTTCCTCTGTGTGTGTTCAGTCATATTTCATCACGTTCAGAGGACACATCAGTCATGTGTACTCTGTGAAATCATGTCACTTTTACCCTGGTTGTTGTTTTTTTTGACTCAGACTTGACTCATAAATTTTCCCTCCATGTTTAATCTCGAATTATAAAAACAGATATCTCAAATTGAGCAATTGGAAAGGATGTTTGTGTGTCATTAACCGTAAATAGCAGTGACGTTTAGTTCCTTCACACAGTTCTGTATCAACCTGCGTGTGTCCGTAACTCTGGCTTGTTTACGAGAAAACAGACGGTTTAAAGTGTTACAGCAGCTATGAAAAGGAAACGCTGAAGGTCAACTTTGACCTCTGTGGTGGTCAAACTGTGAACGAGTGAACTAAGTAGTTTAATCAAGAGAAATTAGACTTTTTAGTTTGGACACGATGAGCCAAAGGGCCATTGTGTTGAACTGAGGCGACCAGATTTCTGAAAGGAGAATTGGGGACATTTACAGCTCAGTAGACGATATTTAATTAAAATATCATCTAGAGAGCCGCAGTTTCATGTATTTTGACCATAGTAAGTGTTGTGCAGACTGGCTAATAAAACTGGTTACCAACTAATTAACCTTAATGAACAAACCTTTCAGAAAATTGGCTCTGAAGTCTGGTAGTTACACCCGTCTCCTTCCTTTTAGTGTGCAAACTTTGCATTTAAACTTGCAGACATCTCTGAAATTTAACACAAAACTTGTCACAGTTACAAAGAAACTGGATCCTTATTGACCTGTTTTAACACTTTCGATGATGCTTCGGAGTTAGCAGATATTTGCTAGCAGGTAGATATTTAGTAGCGTACAGTGGTAGTAGAAGAAAAGTAGGGTGTTTGTGTGTCGGAGTGTGTTGACTTGCAGGGCTGCTCACGTTGCACGAATGGAAACTATCGAGAAACCCCCTCTGCTGGCCAAACCACCACATTGCGATTCAAATGATAACTAGACTCCACTGTCTTTCCTGTGAATTATTATTTGCTTGTTTGCTTTGCTCAGTGTTTTTACTGCACATAAATAATCGGGGACGTCTTCAGCCGGGGACGGGCCATCAAAACAGGGACAGTCCCCGAAAAATGGGGACATCTGGTCACCTGCAGCTGAGTCATCACAATTCATGTGATAACATGTAAATGAATAAATAAACCCAGCTGACTGATCATTAAAAGGTTGTGGTGCAAGGTGTATCTGGTAGGCTAGGCTAAGTTAAGCTAACAAGCTAAGCTAAGTCTCCAAGCTACCATGTTGCAGAAGAGTCTGTTTCTTTATAAGAACTATGACTAATGAAAGCAAAGGTGGTCAAAAAACCTGTCTTTCCTTTGATAAAATAACATTAGACATGAGTTATTCCTTACATATACACTAAATGTTTGTTTAATTCATGTGCAATGTTTCCTTCACACAGAGTAAAAGAGTGTGAAACTCTTTGAAAGTTCTTTGAAACTCTTCTTTAACTGTTCTGGTTTGTAAAAATGACCCAGACTTCACTAAACTTGCCTGCAGCTCTGCATCAGATCATGTCAGGATCTTCCCTCGCTGGCAGAAAAACCCCGACTCTCCTTGTCAGATGTGGCTTTTGCTACTGAACTGCAGTGAAGTTTGCTGTTCAATATGGTGCAACTGCAGCCTCGGAGAAGCCGTGGGCTGCACCTGGTGTGTGTGCAACCTCAGACGCGAAATGAAGAAGTGAGATAAGTGAGCAGGGGACGACATGCAGGAGCTGCCTGCAGAGCCGAGCTAACTGTGTCAAGTTTCTGCTGAAACAGTGTGGTTTTGTGCATGTGTGTGTGGCGTGTGTGTGTGTGTATGTTGTGTGTGTGTGTGTGTGTAGATTTGTGTTTTTACAATGAAATGTGCTTAAATTTTGGTTGGTCTTGATTTATTATTAACTCAAGAAAGAGGAAGAGAGATAATCTATCATGCCGAAAACATCAAACAAATTTTAGCCACCAGCCCATAACTAGTGTGTGTGTGTGTGTTTGTGTGTTTGTGTGCTTTAAAACTTTGTAAAATCAAATGTCTTAAAGGAATCGCTTTCTTTTGGAGCTTTTGCTTTTTGCTGAATGACTCACAGTCAAATGAGATGATTAATTATCAGTTAAAACGCGTTGCATTTCCCCCACAGATCCCTGATGTGTTCAGTCAATCCAAAATCTATGAACACATGAATAATTGTTTGTTTCTAAAACCTTTTTTAGCTCCATGCAGACAAAACTGAGTCGTCTTTGGTGTGAAAAAACAAAACAGTGCTCCTCTGGATTTCTAACAGCAAGTCCAATGGCAAATCAAGTCAGAAATCTTCATGTAATCATGAACTGAGAGCTAAAAACTTAAATGCACATCTTTAAAAATGAAGTCTGTTTTGCTGTTTTATATTAAAAACAAATTCATGTCCAGCAGCATCATTTCATTTTCTGTGAGAGTGTTTGAGGTCATTATTTAATGATTAGGACGATGATTCTGCTCTCTTTCACTGAACCTTCAGCACTTTTCAGTATCGTCCCTGCACATCTTTGCCTGTAATCTGCATCGTAACGTGATCTTTGCAGACCTGCCGCGCTGCTCGCAGCACACGGATTGTAAACAGGGTAAAACAGCTCCTCTCCAAAAGCTGCTTTATCTTGCTAGTAAGCGATACACCCACGAGTCAGCTGTGCTTCGTTAGCAGCACAAAACTGTGCAAAAGTGTAGCACCTTTGCTCCTTAAAAAACTCAAAGCTAAATTTCAGACAAACTGCTCATTGGATGCCGACATCCGTCATTTCAGCACAGCTCAAGCTTTATTTCAGACTCCCAATCGGGTCCATTGAATACAAAATACATGCAAGCCATGCAAGACATAGAATAAAATTATAGTTATAAAACAATATCAGGAAAAAGTTGTCTAGATATCTAGAGCAGCTCTTTCCTGGATTGATTAAAACCTTGATAATGCTGCTCTCTGACTCATTAAATTACACACTGAGCGGCTTAAATGTGCTTCATGTGTGGAGGACACAAAAGAAAACCGGCACTCTTCCTTCTGAAAACCTGCAGCAGCATCAACATGGCATCATTTCAGGCCACTTTCAGCCTCTGGATGTTGCTTTTTCTTATAGGAATACTAAGGAAAATCTGTGTTTATAGATGTGCATTAAGCTTTAAACAGTAGCATTTCACTTGTGCAGAACACATGCTAAATTTGCATATTAGCATATTAGCATATTAGCCTGGACTTACAGTTTACAGCATTGCTTATTGATATCTCTGTCATCCTGACAGTAACATAACACTGAGCATGTTTTTATTCATGTCTGTGCTTTGGGACTTGGAGGCAGGTTGTTTTTGGAGATTATTGATTAAAATTGGTAAAGTTTGGCGTATGGATTTATTGGTGTGAATGATTAATGGATGTGACACCTGATCGGCGAACAGAGACAGGATGGACGCCCACAAAAATGCTGCCAGTTTACGTTTTTGCAAATCACACATATGTAAGATTTGTACATTTCACTCGAAGCAAAATCAATGTTTCATCAGTAGATACAAACAGGATGTAGTTGTTATCATATTTCAGAGGTTAAAGTGGAACATTCGGTGTGACGCCAAAGTGAGACGGCGGCGAACTCATGTCTGAGACCCGTTTAAAGTTTAAAATCATTGTTTTGGCGACGGTCAGAACATTTTACAGCGAACGAAACTGGTTGTTTTTGCACGAGACGACTGGAGACTTTGTGTGTGTGTGTGTCTGTGTGTGTGGAGTGAGTGGGTGAGTGTGTGTGTGAGAGTGAGTGTGTGTCTGTGTGTGTGTGAAATCACAGAGGTCAGTGGAAAGAAAGACCCCTCCTCACACACACACTTCTAAATGGAAATGTTGTTGTGGAAGGTCTGCGGCTTTCGCTGTGACGTCCAACACACATGCATGTGTTTGTTTGTGTGTGTGTGTGTGTGTGTGTGTGTGTGTGTGTAGTGATAACTTACTGGGCGTATTTCCTCTCAGTGACCTCTCTGATGTCACACACACTGACACACTAAAACACACACACACATTCCTCCGACTGAGTGAAGTTTTCCGCTGTAATTGATGTTTTTTGTTTGTCACTACTGTACTTCACATGTGAGCACACACACACACACACAACATGACTACAACCATCTGTTCTTAAGCAGAACATCGATGAATTTCTCGTAAGCGTCATTTTTAACCAGAATTGTTGTGTAAGAACGTCCAACAAGGTGCTGTCCAGGTGCCTGTAATGTACTTTCAGACGGTGACTAAACCCTCAGAGACACATTTCACCGAGACATCAGGGGGAAAAACTTCTCTGTCTTCACTCGAAGGCTCCGTAAACTCAGCAAAAAGGGATTTTTTTGATGTTGAAACTAAGTCAAATTACTCAGTTAAGTGTTTGTTGAGCTGCAGCCGAGTTGTCGGGGCTAAAATTTGTTCCTACAAACCAAAACACGACTTTGTGCGTTTCATTCACTTCATTCACTTATTTCATTCAGGACGCGGCGCTTCTGCCGAGCAGCAGACCAGTTCGAGACCACTTCAAACCCGCCGATTGCTCCCAGTTTCAACCAACACACCTGATTTTTAAAGAGACTCCAGGACATTTGGGTTTGTGCTGACAAAAATGGGGATTTTTAAGTCAAAAGGTGAACTTTTCTTGCCCTCATTAGATGTTTTTGTGCCTAAACCTAACCAGACTGTAACCACAGCGCCGTCACAACGTAACATTGGGAATCGAAACGAAGAGTTTCAACATATCTGTGGTTTGCAGGAACGATGCAAAAAATCATAATGAGGATTGGTTGCACTCAACACACGGGCTTTTAGCGGATTTTATTGTGCTATTATTATTTTTTGTGCTTTAAAGAAGATACAGGATGTGGAGTTTGACCAGACTGAAGCACAAACTGAGCGATGCAAAGAACCACAAAGTTTGTGAGTGACTGGTTAGAAACATGAAGCATTTAGAAGTTAAATAATCCAGATAATTTTCAGATAAAACTGGATTTACTGTGATTTCTTCAGTGGGTTGGAAGAAGGTGACTGTTTCTGCTGCATGTTTTAGTAGCTTACTGCTTTCTAAAAGCTAAAATTTTGTCTTTCTGTCCAAAAAGAAGGTTAATGTAGCTTTAGTTTAAAAAGTGAGTTCACATAAATCAGGTTCTCCTGAACTTTCCGGCCTTCTGCTGAAAGTTCAGGTTGAAATGTGTAAATATGAAGCGACAGGATGACTCAGACCTGCAGGTCATCAGCCTCCATGTCTGCTAATTTGTTATCACATGTGATTGGTTGCATGAATCAACACCACGTTAAGTTAGTGAGAGGAGAAAAGATGGACAACACAGGAGAAGATGAGCAGGAGAAAAGGTGGAAGTGCAGGAAGTGGAATAAAGTTCAGCTAAATGCTGCAAAATTAATGAAGTACTTTAATGAGCAAGAGACATTGTGAGTGTTTAAAGTTTGCTAACAGGGCTGAACTCATGTCATATTATTAGAGCTGCTCTTTGTGATGATGTTCTTCTTAAAAAGACTAATAACATCAGCAGGTATTCAGGTGTTCAGGCTCTGCAGGAGGGCAGGATGTTGATGTGTGGAGGTGAAGATTAAAAGCTTCTCTCTCTTCTTCTCTCTCTTCTTCATGATGATAAACAAACCCAAACAAGTGCAGAAAGTTAAAGATTTTCCCTGATAAAGGATCAACTGACTAAACTCGTCTAGAAAAACTCAAAAAATCTCTTTACAGGAACAAAGTTAAACAATAATCAGCAGACTTTTCTCATTAAAAGTCTTGATTAAAAGAGAGAGGTCGTTCCTGGAAAGAAACACTTTGCTGTGAATAATATTTTATTTGTAGAAGCTGTGAGCACAACAGACCTGAGAGATAAGGAAACAAAGAGAAGAAGTGCCAGAGATATCAATCTGAAAGCCTCAGCAGATAAAACTAAAACTATCTGTGCGATTAGACGCCACAAAGGGAAAGTTAAGATATCAGTCTGATTGTAAAACCTGGTGAACTTGGTGGTTCGGCCACGGTCGGAGGAAGAAAGCGACGGAAATAAAAAATCAAGTTTTATCTCATGAAAACTAAAGAGCTGAACACAAATACAGTGAAAAAACAGGCAGGAACCTCAGAACAGAACCGGACTCTGAGGTTTAGAGGTGGGCGGCCATCAGACACGAACGTTGAGACAGACAGACAGGCAGACAGACAGGCAGGCAGATAGCGGGGGTGAAGCAGAGATACACAAAAACAGGAAAACAACAAAACCTACAGCATAAAAATGTAACTAGTCTTTTATTCACATTAACTTTTACGTTAAAATGCATCCGTTTGTTGAAAATCTGACTCTGTTCTCGTGTTGTTTCTCCTCTTTCATCAGCACCTGAACACATCGTGCTCTGAACACGCTGCTCGTTTCACAAAACAGACGGAAACATGCTGTAAAGACATGAAACATCATGAAGCAGAAGTGTTTCTGATGGTCTGAACTCTGATGAGTTGATGTTTTTTTGCACTTTTGATGATATTTGCCGCTTCAAACAAAAAATAAAAAAAAAACGCTCATCAAAAAAGTGTTGCATCATGTTCGTGTTCATTTCAGGAGAGGAGGGATTGTGGGTATTTCCTCTGCGGGAGGTGGGCAGAGGTGGCAGTTCATTCAGTCATTTCTGAACCAGAGTCTTTGTGAAGTCATCTCCTCCGCTGCGTCTCGAGCTTCAGCATCCAATGAAACGATTCCTCTCGTTTCATCTACCTGCTTTTTTTTCTCTTTTCTTCTGTTTCTTTGTTGCTGCGCCGCTTTTTCCGACCACCTGTCAATCAAACATTGTGGGCGGGGACTGTGACCTGTTTTTCCTTTAATTTAGCTCTTCATGTTGTCTTTGTTTGTCGAGGATTACTCGGATAACTACCAGATTACTCTTATATTACATCATAAAATGCAGGGTCACCTCAGTCTCTGGAGAGTGTTAAATATATTTTTAGTTAATTAATAAAATAAGAAATAAAAGAAATAAAAATAAACACAGACAAATCAGTTTTTACTCAGATAACAGAGCCGTCAGTGTTACTCTTGCTGCCTATTTCTAAGCAGCCATCAAACTGTCAAGCTGCATTTTAATGTGTGATTTGCAGCAGGTAAAAGTTCAACCACAAGCTTTCACCTCACCACAATAAAAAAAAAAAAAACATTTAAGGTTTCAAATTAAGACGAGTAAAACAAAGTCTGTCTCTTTATGATCCAACCGGGGAAAGAAAAGCACCTGTGTGATGATAAAAACCTGCCAAACACACCTGTTGATGTAACACTGTGGATCTCAGCCTGACAGATAAACGTGTGTCTCTTTACAGTAAAATAATTTTAATTTGTTGGTTATTTAATTGCAGCTTCTCTGTATAATATAAACTAATTGTTGCTCAGCTTTTTATTGCATCATCCTCGCAATAAAAGACTTTAAATTACAACATCTGGATGAAAGAGAAGCAGAGCCTCTTCGTGTGTGTGTGTGTGTGTGTGGGCGTGAGTGTGTGTGTTTTCTTTTTGTCGTTTATTTGCATCCCATCTTTCAGCTACTTTTAAGGTCAAAATCGTCGCAACAGAAAATCGACTTGGACACTTTTTAGAGAATATTTTTGAGTGAAGGAAGTCTTGGTTTCTTTTTAAACGCGGTGTGAACAAACAAAGAGAAGTGTGACCACTCTGGTATCACACTTTTAAAGGTCAACTCGCGTGTGTGTGTGTGTGTGCATGTGTGTTAGTGTGTTCATGCGTTCGTGTGTGTTTTAATGTGTGGGCTGTTTCTTTTTTTCACTCCACTGATCTGGACAACAAACATGCAAATGAAGCTCTGCTGGCACACAAGAGATCAGGACTCGAACGCACCGCAGTTACAATGTTCTGCATCACATGACTGATAATTACGGTGTAATAAATAATAACCTGTGTGTGTTTTGTGTGTGTTTTGTGTGTGTTTTCAGGCACGAAACAAGCAGAATGGAGAGCTGGCAGCCATTAAAGTGATTAAGATGGAACCTGGTGAGTGTTTTTTTTTCTGAATGTTGATCTTTTCACTTGATCTCATCAGGAAGCAACAATAACTTATCTTAATATTTGCAAATTACTTCAGCCGCGTGTTGCATTTTAGCATGAAAACTTGTCAAGTGCTACATTTTCACGCAGGTTTAATGACATTTAAGTGAACTGAAAGCACCGAGAAACAAGCTGAAGTAGATTTTTTCAGCTCCACTTGTAGAGAGTGTGTTTTTTTTAAGTGCCTCCTTTCAGAAGCTCAAACAAGTTCACATATTTCTCACTTATTAGCAATAATAAAGGAAGCGACTACTACTAAAAGGAATTAAGTTAATTTCAGTGCATTAAAGGTCAGCAGCAAACTCTAATGCATCTACTTTACATAAAACACATCCATCATAAGAAGCCTTTTTATCTCCTGCAGCTTTGTGTTTAAACTTTGAGCCATCAGTTAACATTTGGTCAAGTGATTTGCAGAAGATTTGACCAGATTATAAGCCACAAAATTATGAAATTGTACTTTTGTTGGCTCTTAAATGTTGCATAGAGTGTAAAAGTTGCACAGACCCTTTAAGTGATACCCAATCTTTATTTCACACCATCCTTTTCCTCTTCGTTTGATGCTTGCAGTGTGAAATACTTCGTCATGTTACTCAAATAAATAATCCTTCTACACTTTGTTCATCTGCTCCGTGTCTCTGCTCCCACAGAGGATGATTTTTCCATCATCCAGCAGGAAATCGTCATAGTAAAGAGCTGCAAACATCCCAACATAGTGGCGTATTATGGCAGCTACATACGGTAAGCTGCCTGTGTTCGTGTCTCCTCTCATGTTTAACTTAAACTCAGTCGATAACGCAGAGATTTCCTCTTCTGTCTGCAGAGCTAATAAGCTGTGGATCTGTATGGAGTTCTGTGGAGGAGGCTCGCTGCAGGATGTCTACCATGGTGAGGCCGTGTGTGTGTGTGTATGCGTGTGTGTGGCTATTATTTGAAGTATCTACAAAGAGGAAAATGCCTTTATGGGTTTTAATCTATTTGTGTTTTTTGATTGATTTTCAAAACAAATCAAAGAGGGTAACATGTAATAAAGTCAAAGCTCTTAACTTCCAACATCGTTAAGACAGAAAAGTGTAACAACTAACGAAGAAAGCAACTCATTAAAAAGTAATTTAAACCAAAACTAAAAAAAATTTAACTGAGAAGATATGAAATTGATCACAAAGGCTGCAAACATCTTAAAAGGCTCAGAGCCGCATCTTCTGGCACTCCGTAAAGGATTAAAGAGGCATTAGAGGTCCCATATTGTGCCCTTTTTTTACAGTGTTAATATGCTCAGAGGTCAATATGAACGTGCCTGTGAAGTTTCTTGCTTAAAACACGACTTGGTCCATGTTGAAAGCCCATATACTCCTCTCTTTCTTCTGAACCTGCTGTTTCTGTACCTGTAGCTTTAAATGCTAATGAGCTGAAGCTGGTTGGTTTCCCTAAAAAGCACCAAGTTTCATTCCCAACCCTACTGACTCGATCATCAATAAACAAACTCCAGCACCTGAGCCCACAACAGATGCTATCCATGTTAGCCGCCATGCTAACGCCCGACTGAACTGGCTAAATACACAATAAAGCAGCTTAAACTATTCAGTTTTTCATTGGGTCAGAATTTAGGAGTGGATGAAGACTTTTGTGCTCGTTCCTGCTTTCAGAAACAGCATTTAGCTCGCAGGCTGCTCCCCTGTTGACCTCTAAAGGGGAGCAAATATGAAACAGAGCATGTGGGTGAACATTTTCCGAAAGGTGGAGCAAGCAGGACAGGAAGAGGATGCACTTTTCTCATTTTGGAGGGTCTGTAAACGGGCTAAAGAAAGTGTATTTTGCATAAAATGGGAGTTTTAAATAGAACTTTTACAACTTGACCCCCTAAAATTGACCAGAACAACTACAGGTGACTGTTACCACTGAACCAGTGGGGGCTTTAAAAATCCCCCTCCTACACCTGCAGGACTGTCAGAGGACAAATGGTCCTGTTGGTTTTGAATTTTGACTTATCTTCTTCTTCCTCCTCTCAGTTCCAACAGTGTTGGTGTTAAAAACAACCTGCAAATCCCACATGTTTGCAGATAAAATGTTTTAGCTGCAGAGCCGGAGGAACCTGTGACGCAGAAACACAGTTTAACAAATTAAAACTGTTCAGTCCTCAGTGCTGATGTGCTAAATAAAACTCAAAGCGCTCTGTGAAGCACTCTGTACATGTTGCTGTTTTAACTGAACCCTGATCGCTGAGTTTTCCTGTCATGCACTCGACTGTGAGGGCTGCAAATGCTGCACTTTCGTATATTTAACTTTGAATAATTACGAGTGAACTGTGTCTCACAGTGACGGGTCCTCTGTCTGAGCCGCAGATCGCCTACATCTGCAGGGAGATGCTGCAGGTAAAGTCACACTGATTACTCACCCATAAATAACTGCAGTTTTACTTTTAATTATCTAAAAAACCTCCAGGTGACAGTGATGCTGCAGGCACAAAAACCTACTAATATTATCTGTTTTCTTCCTGTTACATGTTGTGTGTGTGTGTGTGACCAGGGCTTGGACTACCTGCATGCACAGAAGAAAATCCACAGAGACATCAAGGTGAATATGTCTGACAGCTGTTATAAAGACTTTAATCTGCATTTATTGAACTCTTTTCTGGGTTTATTTGAGCTGAAACATGTTCAACTGCAGCAGATGAAACTTAAATGTCGCTGTTGGAGAAAAACTGGAACAGTAAAGAGTTCGATGTCGAGGAGAACAAAGCAAAACTGCTCTGAAAAGTTTTGATTCCTGACGATTTGACATTAAACCAGCTGGTCGATCATGTTTAGTTTTATGATCCAGTATTTTTAAATTAAAAAAAAAGAAAGAAAATCTAAAGAAATTACAAACTTGTTGACATTTCATCAAATGAAACCAGGATTTAAAAAAATATTAATAATCCATTTTAACTGTAAGTTATTTGGAGCTTCCTGAACGTAACACAACAGGAGATTAACAGATAACGAAGTGAACAAAAAAAAGCAAAGAATTAAAAAGTCAATCACATGAACTTTAAGGAAGACTTTTTCGACGATACAGATTTTCTGATTTCCAGCCTGTGTGGGTTTTTCTTAAAGATCACTGAGTGGGTAAGAGGAGAGTCTTGTATCAGAGGAAGTTTCTGTGGTCGTGTCTGTGTTGATGTTTGTCTCGCCCTCTTTTTTGCCTCCAGGGTGCCAACATCCTCCTCAACGATCAGGGCGAGGTCAAGCTGGGTAGGTGGATGTTTGCACTCTCTGCTCAGCTCTGCTCTGCTCTGCTCTGCTCTGCACTGGTGTGGTTAAAATGAGTCACTCGCTGCAAGAGTGGCGGCTCGATCGACACATCTCTGCCGTCTCGTTCGTTATTCGAGGACTGAAAGGCCTGTGCAGTGTTTCCAGCTGGTTCAGAGTTTGTTCTGTGGAGGTCTGAAACCAGCGCTTAACGTTCTGCTGCAAAAACATTCTTATATTTACAAGCTTTATTCTGAAAAAAAAGGCAGTAATTTTCCATTTGATATGTTTTGCCTGTGAAACAACATACAGAAACACAAAGTACAGAAAGGTAAAGTACTAAAGCATGTTAGATTAAGATGCATTAACGACAGAAACTTAGAAAGAGTCATTTAAAAAGATGCATTACCTTTTCAAAATAAAAGGGTTCATGCAGTTGAAACATTTTATTACTTTTGCAGCAGTTTGCACTGACAATGAAATAAAAAGTAGAAATTGTATTCACTTTTTAAATTACTGCAAAAAGTCAATGAAAACTTTCAGAAAGCATTCTGGTTAATTTGCACATCAACACCAATGACAGAAGAAAATCAAGTTCTTTTCAAATACAACATGTGTGTTTTTAATTAACTTGGATTAAGAGGTTAATAAATAGTTGATATTTATATATTTTTCTTGTCTCTGTTGTGCAGCTGACTTTGGGATCTCGGCTCAGATCACAGCCACTCTGGCACGGCGGATGTCCTTCATTGGGACGCCATATTGGTAAGATTAAAAAACCCAACGATCAGTTTTTTTTCTGCAGCTCTGAATGTTTTTTCGTGCAAACGCATGAATCTGAACATTTCAGGGGCGAAATGACTCTTTGTGCAGAATATATCAGTGAATAAATCAACTGTTTGCTAAATGCAGCAGTTTGCATTTTTGCATCGATGTCAACATCCTGTGTGTCTTATTTAGATGCATCCGCACGGCAGAGCCTGTCAACATCACTGTTTATTCAGTTTATCACTGCTGAGCATCCTTCTACCTTGGCATTATAACTTAATATATACTTTATATTTTATTTAATATGCATATTATATTCCTTTTCTCACTTTTGCACTATTTTCTTGTTTTTATTTCTTAGATTTCCCTCTTTTTTATCACTTATTTTATGTAATTTTAACATATAAGCTTTGTTGGATTGAGCCTGAGAACAGTAATGTCATTGCTAACACCCACGTTATTGTTGTGCATGTGACAAAAACAGAATATAAATAAACTGTTTCCAAGTAGTAAAAAACAAACCATATGACATTTAAAAGGCAGTGAGTTCACTTCTTAAACTCACACAGAGCATTTTGGATATTTTTGTAGCAGGTTAGTTGTTTCCTTAGTTCAAATAAACTTCTAGTTTCATGTCTCTCTGCTTTCCTACATACTTTCTGTGACGTTTGAAACACTTGTTGCTGTTCCCTTCCCGTCCTCAGGATGGCGCCAGAGGTGGCAGCAGTGGAGATTAAAGGCGGCTACAATGAACTCTGTGACATCTGGTCTGTGGGCATCACGGCCATCGAGCTGGCTGAGCTGCAGCCGCCGTTGTTTGACGTCCACCCGCTGCGGTAAACACACACCGTGACACACAACTGCACTGAACACGACTCTGCACACGCACACACACACACGCAAGTATGAGAAAAGAGTCATTAACAAAGAGCCGGGCAGGTAAACAACGTCTGCCTCACAGCTGGTGACTGTCAGCCATGCATTATTAAACCTCATTATCAAAGCATGAAGTCTGTTTTTATTATTCGTGTTTGGATCTTCGCAGAAAAGTCGGTTCAAACTCCAAAAAGCCGTTAAATAAAAACTAAAATGGAAAGATTTCAGATGACACTGCTGCATCTGAACCATCCGGTCGATGGCAACTTCAGCGTTTCTGACTCACCTCTTATTTTTATTGAACTAATAAGTGTGTCGTGTACGCACACACACACACACACTCACACACTCCCACCCTTTTAAAAACTGAAGGGTTATTATATTCCATAGAAAAACCACCGACACGTCCGGTGACCCGTCTGAACGTTTACACATCGAACCGCCGCTCTCCCACACAAACACGCCCCCCCACCTCCCCCCTGAACAAAACACACCATGCTCATGGTTCAACCCGTGCACAAGAGTGACATTTCATGCAGATGAATACACACACACACACTCACACACACACACAGATGAAGGTTCTCACTGTCTGTGGTGAACTGTGTTGTTTCCTGTAGAGTCCTGTTTCTCATGTCCAAGAGTGGCTACCAGCCTCCGAAGCTGAAGGACAAGTCCAAATGGTAAATAAAAACCTGCAATCTTTTAATAATTGAAGCAAATGGCTCCTACAGAATCAGCCCGTTTGTTTATTAAAGCTTTAAATGTGAAAAATAAAGACGAGAAGAAGACATGCCAGTCGAAAAAAGGAAACTGATGAAGTTTCGTTTTGTAAAATCTGACTCATCTCGTGTCTGCAGGTCGTCCACGTTTTATAACTTTGTGAAGGCCATGTTGGTGAGGAACCCGAAGAAGAGACCCAGCGCCTCCAAGATGCTTTCGGTCAGTGCTGCTCACACACAGTTCAGCTTTGTATGATGTCAGTTCTGCATCACAGAGGCGAATCTGCTTGTGAATATATGTGATAGAGCAGTTAAAGGGGTTAATTATCCACTGTGACTGATGTACGTGCTCACGTGGTTTTGAAAAGGCAGATTTGTACACAAACATATGCAAAGGACAGATTAAATTATACTAAACCTCTAAAACTTAGCAGCCAAAATAAATATTATCTCATTTTAACAATTCATTAAATGAATATGAGATGGTGTGAAAGACTGAATGTGTAACAAAGAAGGTGTTTATCCATCAACATATCGATTTTAAAGGCGATAATATGTTAATAGTGTGTAGTTAACTTGTTTCTGCTGCCCCCGTCAGAGGCGGTCTGTTATTGCAGGTTTAAAACTGACCACAGCTCAGTTTTCTTGCTTAAATAAACTACAAACGGACTCTTTCAGTCTCAGTCTGGTTTGAGTCTTCCTCCATCCATTTCTCCATCCTTTTCTCCTGTTTGCTGTGTCTGTTGTTTGAACTGAGCTGCACTGATTGACTTTCCCTCCATCTTTTTGCTTCCTGCATCCGTCTCTCCTCCATCTCCTCCTCTGCAGCACATGTTTTTGACGCAGCAGTGCCTGAACCAGGAACTGACCCTGGATCTGCTGGAGAAATATCGCAACCCTGAGAAACTGAAGACCTGCCATGTGACGGAGGACGACGACATGGAGGTCAGTGACGGTTTAACCTCCACCTGTGTGGCAGAAAACTCAGCTGAAACTCTGCATGTCATGATCGTTTTGTGTCACTTTCACCTGTTAACTGAAGGTGGCGCTGCCTGGATCGTTAAAGAGGATTCAGTCCATCAACAAACACAACCAGGCTGAGAGGACGAACTCTGACATAAGCTGTAAGAAAACACACAAAACACACAAAACACACACTCTGTCACTCACAACATCAAGAATATTATGAGATTTAATGTCCGTGTGTCAAATCTTTGACATGACGGTGAGTTTTAATACTGAAATACATCTAAAACATTAGAATTAAAAATAAAAAACTGATTCTTGTTTTTATATAAATCCTGTAAGTTCCTTTTTTTAAAAAAAATATTCCCTCCTTACGAGAGTTTCTCTTTCAGATCAGCAGTTTAGTGACTCAAAACAGGAAATTTAGCTCTTTATCTGCTGAAGAAAATGTGCTTTAGCGCAGAAAAATAATCAATATACAGACAAAGATCCAGCGTGAACAGTAAATAAGAAAATTAATGTTTGTATCAACACAAACTCCTGATTCTAAAACTGTTCGTATTGATATAATTTACAGAAAAAAGACAATATCCCTGTTTACCTGAGCTCACTCACCTTAATGTATAATGTCTCACTTGGTACTTCATCTTTATCTAAACTGCTAGTTTTACTGCAGATGTTTGAATGTTCCAGTATGCACTTTCACTCCCTGTTGCATCTATTTAATGGATGATAAATAATAATGCTGGGGAGAAAATACAAGTTTATTCTGCTGTTGCTCTTATAGAAGTTTATCTGGATGAAAAACTTTGGACCTTGATTCAACTGTTAATGTGAAAAATGTCGTTGTGTTTAATATTTTTCTTGTGTTTGCTCAGTGGAACAGATCTACACCCGCAGGCCTGTGAGGAAAGAGTCACCCAACACAACAGTAAGCTTATCTATCTATCTATCTATCTATCTATCTATCTATCTATCTATCTATCTATCTATCTATCTATCTATCTAT
>JAPZDV010000024.1:24768193-24806334 GCA_029814665.1 Acanthurus lineatus | reverse complement strand
TATCTATCTATCTATCTATCTATCTATCTATCTATCTATCTATCTATCTATCTATCTATGCTCTGTGTATTGAAATGCATGTCTAAACATACAGTACATGCATATATACTCTGCATACTTTCCTTAATACATTACGTGCATACGACACATACATGTGTACAAGTTATAAATACATACATGCAAACATATTTATACAGTATATACATATATTGTATGCATATATACATACATATACGCATACACACACTGCTCGTAAACACACTGTGCAGAGTTCAGCGTAGATAAGTTGCATAGAGGACACAGCGAGTGAAGCGTCCAGCCTGTCTTTGTCTCTGTTGGTGTTGCAGAGTCAATATTTTTTATTTTCACAGTCAACACTGCTAATTTTGGGACACACACACACACACATACACACACACACACACAATAACAAACAGAGACTCCTCCACCAGCGTCCACGTGTGTTTTGTCCTGTAAATATCAACAGATCAGAGATGAACTTTGTGTGAAACTCTCTGTTGTTATTTTTTTTAGGACAATTTTTTAGCACAATGTCATGAAATTTATCAGAAAGTGATCAAAAATGGTATTTCAACACCACAAATCGATGAGTTTGAATCAGGATTATTGACTACTGGTTTCAGTATTGTCTAGTTTCTCTCCTTTAACTCCTTTTTTATGCATCTATTAGTTTGTACTCTCTGACCTGTTTTGCTAAAGCTGGTGATTTCCTGTGTTTTTCGCAGCTGAGGCCTTCACAGGGATCAACCAGCAGATACAAGAGTCCAGTGAGGTAACAGGATCACACACGATCATCACAGACATGAAGTCATGTTTAAGTCTAATGTCTGATTGAAATATCTCTTTGTGTTGGCAGAGATCAGGACACAGACTCAGACGATGACTACGATGATGTAGACATGTAAGAAAACACATTTCAGTCCATGTTTAACAAGAAGACCACAGCTCATTAACGAGTGGTTCCAGCCTGAATTTTAAACTGTTTAACACTTTAAAAACAGACAGAATCACATAAAAACTGCCTCAGAAATGTTCAGTAGTTTGCTTTACTTTGCACTGACTCTTTGTTTCTGCCTCTCGTCCGCCTCAGACCGACGATACAAGCCACCAGGTGAGCTGAACGAACACAAACTCACACCTGTACTCACCTGTTTTTGCATCATTAACACATCTGACTGATCCAACGCTCTTTCTTTCAGTCTGCCAGAGGATGAAATCCCACCCCCACTCCCTCCAAAGGTGATTATTGATATGACAGGAAACAAGTGATGGGATCTAAACATAAAATATGGTTTTACATGTGTTTTTATTACAATAACAGTGTATCTGACACCAAGGCCTCTTATTTATTTACACTATTTCATATTTTAGTGTCAATTTCATTCATGCTTCTAGACTTGCAGTACTTGGTTTTTATTTTTTTCTTACTTGCTCTGAAATCAAAGTGAACTCCTTATAAATGGAATTATTATTATTTAAAAATTTAGAGCAGAAGAGACTCATCATGCTGCTTTGTTTCTGTCCTTGTAGCCCAAAGCTCGGACCAGCTCAGAGGAAAGCGTGGCGAGCGAAGACGACCGGCTGAAGAAACCCAGCACTCTGTACGCCCCCTCCCCCCTCATCAGGACCTCTAGCGGGACGCACGTCCGACCGGCGCCCAAACCCCGATCCACACGACACTCAGGTGAGCCGCCGCCTCACTTTTTAAATGAAATACCAATATATTCATGTTGTTTTTAATAACAGAGGACATTAAAAAATCTCACTGATTAAGTGAAGCTTTATAGTTTTTAAGTTTAATCCTTCAGCAGCACTGAGCTTTTCTGATTTATATCTGTTCAAAATCAACACGGTGCTCCAAGTTCAGCTCCTTTAATCTAACGCACGATTCAAAACAGAGGTTATTCGTGACTATCACACAAGTTTAATGTGCAAAACTGACTGACTGTCCTTAAGAAGGCAAGTTTATCATCACAGGCAGTTCACAGGAGCACAGAAATACATTTAAATGGGACATTAAGAAAACATTTAAAATGCATTTAAAAGAAAATGAAAAAAGAAACTAAGATAAATAGAAACTGCATGTCAGGGAGATCGACAGTAAAGAGAAAATATTGAAATGATCTGACAGTTTTTACAGAACTCAGGTCTTCAGGCAGCTTGTTAAGTGAGTCAGTACTTTTTTTAATTTAAACTAGAATTTTAAAAGTGTTTTGTTTAACAGAAAAGATTTCAGGAGCGAGTTTGTCCACTTTCATCCTCGTCTGTCAGCATCACACATGCAATAACACAATCTGTGCAGAAATTGTTTTTTCAGTGCTGCAAATAACAAAAAAAACACTTCTGCCTTTTTTTTATATGAAATACAGTTCAATTGATATCACACACTTTCTGATTATGTGTGTGTTCATGTGTGTGTGTGTGTGTTTTTCAGACCCTGCGTCCATACCCGTCCATCTGAACGACATCCCTGCAGACCTCCTTCCTCCTGAACTCCCACCGAAAGGCTTTCGCAGACGGCCAACACCATCGAAGGTACAACAGACGACACATGAAAGCCTTAAAGTTCCCAAGAAGAGTGAAAATGTGCACAGACGACACAGAAACTGCAGAGAAAATGTCGAGATGAATTCACTCTTTCTTTCTATTTCCTCTTCGATCATCGACATCTTCTTCTTCTCTCCATCACAAGTCCTGATGAAACACTCATCTTCTTCCTTTTTCTTTCTCAGGGTCACGCTGAGTGTGCGAGCCCCGTCATGAAGAAACCTCCAGTGAGTTTCTGTTGCTTTGACACAAGTTTTCCTTCCTTCATGTCTGCAGAAAGTCTGAGATGTTTCTGTTCACCGTTTCACCAAAGAAAAGCTACTAACGATTTAAAATCAGCAGGCTTTATTTTTATCTCACTGCCTTCAGTTTGGATCTTTTGTTTGTGAAATCAGCTTGAAAAATTCAAAAAAACTGTTGTGTGATTTCCATCTTTTTAAATATTTAAACTCCAAATTTGACCTTTTAAGATACTTTGTTATTGGTTTTTTTCAAATGATACTTTCTTTTTTATTTCTTACTTCATTTGGTTAATAATGAACAAGATGCACTGAGGAAAAAAACAACTAAATATTTAACAAAATAAAGTTCCAGTCCAGTTAAATAGCAAGAATATATTTTTTCACATTTAGTTTTTATGCTTTGTAAAAACACAAATCATCATATTCCTTCTCTCATAAATACACAAATATATTTGAAGTTAAATGTGTTACATGTTAATTATGTACGAGGGATACAAGTCAGCACGTTGTCTGAAAGCTTCAGTATAAAAAAGTGCTAAATGATTACAATGTAAAAATCACAGATGAGGAGTTTTGCAGGAGACGCTGTGGAAAAATAAATCATTTCCTCCTCTAAATGTCAGTGCTTTGTAAGCATGTGGCCTCATAATAACCACAGTCACATCAGCTCCCAGCAGCTCTGTTTGCTCTGTACACACATGAATGTAGGACGATCTCGTCTCATGTTTGCTCTATTAAATCTGCTGATGACACACAGATTGTTAGCTGAAGTCAAAGCAGACAAAATGTTGTGAACGTGTGGATGATTTTAATAACTGTAATGATAGTTTTCTTCTCGTTCCCTTCAGGTCTACTTTAAAAAGATCTTCCACGGCTGCCCTCTTAAAATAAACTGCTCCACCAACTGGGAAAACCCAGCTACCAAAGGTTGCACAGTAAAATCTCTTTTCTCTCTCTCTCATCTTATAAATCTTATGTTTCCTCCATCTGACCGGCCTGTGTGTCGTCTCTCTCTCCCTCAGACCAGCATCTGATCCTGGGGGCAGAAGAAGGAATCTACACCCTGAACCTCAACGGCTCCGAGGCCACGATGGAGCTGGTAGGACCTTTTTTTTTTTAATAAATCCAGAGCTTAACCAGAAAACTTTGGGTTAGAAACAACATTTCAGTGGTGAAGAAGTTTAAGGCAAGAAGTCAGAGAAATTTCAGCGAGTCACGCTTAATCTAAAAGTCTTAAAAATCACAGCTGAAACAAAGAAAAAAGGAACTTTTGATTGAGAAACTGCAGCAGCAGCAGGCAGGCAGCGAATGAACAAATGTCTCCTCTGTCTCTTTCAGTTGTATCCTGGGAAGTGTACCTGGGTCTACACCATTAATAACGTCCTCATGTCCGTATCAGGTAAATTAAAACACTGTTTAGCTCAGTGGCTCGATTCCCCGTGAGCTGCCTGAGAGAAAAAGATAAAAAAAAGTCTCACTGGAAACTTGAGTTTGAAGAGCAAATTGAAAAAGCTGCTAACGACGAAAGCGGACGTGTTTTAATTAACAGCTAAAAGGATTTCTGACTCTCTTTCTGCTGTAACTCTTAATGGATTTGCTAACTGATGGTAGATA
Organism: Acanthurus lineatus; assembly: GCA_029814665.1. Lineage (NCBI taxonomy): Eukaryota > Metazoa > Chordata > Actinopteri > Acanthuriformes > Acanthuridae > Acanthurus > Acanthurus lineatus. Next base: position 24,801,910 of record JAPZDV010000024.1, on the reverse strand, counting down.
ACTTAAAAACAAATTAAGAAACTGTTAATGCCTGAATTAATCCTTTAATGTCTCTTTTCCTTTTAGGCTCAGAGGTTTTTATTCTTTCAGACTCTGCTAACAGATTGTAGTTGTAGAACTAGTTAAAATCTTGATAGAAATATAAATATTCCATCATTTATCACATTAGGTTTCTTTTGTTTTGATATAATTAAAGATGTGTGTGAGCCAACAGGGTTGCTAAAGCTGGCTGGTTCTCGGGTTAGCATGCTGTCTGCAGGGTCAGATGGTTTCGGACTCTGTTAAACCAGCTGTGGTTTTTTTAAAAATGAGTGTTTGCTTGTGTTTTCCCTCTGAGACTCTCAACAGGACGAATCTGTGAAAGAAAATCACCCTTCAAACTGCGTCTGACTCTGTGTTTTACAGGCAAATCATCGCAGCTTCACTCCCATTCTCTGAAGGAGTTGTACGATCAGGCTCGGAAAGACCAGCGGATGGTTGCCTTGCCGACTCACAGACTGTTACCGAGGTAACACGAGGCTCCTCTCGCTTTTTCCTTCCTTGTTTGTTTTGAAAAATCTTGTCTCAGAAAACCACATCTGCTCATGTCAAGTTAAACTGTGTTTTGTTTTTTTTTTTATCTCCAGAAAATGTGCAGTGACGTGTAAAATACCTGATACCAAAGGCTGCAAGACCTGCTCAGTCGGTGAGACAAAATACAAAAAATATGATGAATAAATCAGGTTTGATCATTTTTAATTATATAGATTGTTTAAGTGAAGCATTAATTCCTCACTCTAGTGTATTACAAGCGTGTTCAGCTGAATAGACATTGAGTTTAACGACAGGAGTAAAACTGAAGGAGACAGTTTCCTGTTTATTTCAGTTCTGGATGTAGCTAACTAAACTCTTGCGTTGCCTCTTGTCTCCTGTAGGGGGCAACCTGCAGCCAGGTGGTGTGTTCCTGTGCTGTGGTCTGGAGTCCAGTGTTGTGCTGCTGCAGTGGTACGAGCCCATGCACAAGTTCATGCTCATTAAGGTGTGTTCGCAAAAAACTCCAGTAATTTAAAATATTATTTAGAAAATCTCCTTCTTCTTCTTCATGTTCTTTCAAGACAAAACTTGAGTCTTCAAATTGAAACAGGAAATGTTTCACCAGAGGCTCAAACACCATTCAGATTTAGAAGGAGTGACTTATTAGCAACTCCTTCATAGTCTGACATTTATCAGTTTGAAGGTCCATTGTGAAGATTTCAGTGGCATCTAGTGGTGAGGTTGCATATTGCAGCCAACTGTTCACTGCCCTCCTCAGCTTTTCCCTTCAAAATGTGTAGGAGAGCCTATGTGGGCCATGAAAATCTAAAAAAAAATAACACTAAAGGAGAGCCGTCTTTACAGCCAGTGTTTGGTTTGGCACCTCTGGGCCACCGTAGAAACATGGCGGACTCTGTTGAAGAGGATCTGTTCCCTCTGAACACTAAGAATATGAAAACACAACATTTCACTTGGAAACTCAGATTTATTAGATAGAAAAAATGCAAAAGAACATCTGTGAGTAAATTTCTATTTCTAATCCAGATTATATATTTATCTCACATTAGTGTCAATGTGGAATAAATTCACATTTTAATGCATTGTTGTACTAAAATCACAAGCTTCTGTTAAAGTTCATAAATGTTTTGCTGCACAGGAGCTCAAATAGGGAACATTATAATATACTATGATGCAGAAAACTCAATGAATAAAAAACGTAAACGCTGAAATGATGTTCGGTGTGATCACGTGGGCTCGTCTTTGGTACGAGTCTGTCATTCAGTTTTTTTATCATTTTTATTGGACTGTTCACATTGACGGCAGCTAATAAAACAACTACTGTCTGGCAAATAGAGCATTTTATGGCCACTATTAAATTCAAGAGTTACCCTTAAACCATAAAACCATTATGGTTTGGAGAAAAGGCTCACCGGTGCCCTCGGTTACACACCACGCCGTGGCTGTGAGGTTCAAGCGTCCTTGAATAAAAGCACTTAACCTGAATGCCAGTGGATGAAAAATCACAGCTAAATACCCAAAAACATTTCAAAGATGATTAAACTCTCACGGTTTCTTTCTTTTTCAGCATTTTGACTTCCCGCTGCCCAACCCGGTGCGTGTGTTTGAGATGGTGGTGGTGCCTCAGCAGGAGTATCCGATGGTGTGCATCGGTGTCTCTAAGGGTTCGAACCCAAACATGCCGGTCATCGTAGAATACATCAACCTCAACTCCAACACGTCCTGGTTCACCAACTCCGGACTCGGTGAGTTGATGCTGCATCATTGGAAAAAACCTCAGACAGAAAGGAACTACAGACACACACACGTCTGTAATTACAGCAAACTTCTGTGTTTCACTTTTGACGCTGTTTAGTTATTGACGGTGTTGTGTGTTTGTGTGTGTGTGTTTTCTGCAGAGAAACCCTGTCCAGATGTAGTTCAAGTAAAACAGCTGGACAGTGGCTCACTTCTCATCCTCATGGAAAGTAAGTAACACCAGTTTTATTTTACATTTTTCCTTTAAACTCAAGTATTTTTTGCAATAACGTGTTGGTTTGCGTTAGATTGGAAATGTGTTCGTGATAAACGTCACATATGATGCAAAATGCACTTTTTCATAAACATGAATCCCCATTGTGTCAAGAGAGCATCAAAATATAAGCAAAGACCTTCTTCTCCCTTTTTTCTTGCTCCATTTATCAGGAAACGTGTTTTCCAGTTTGTGTGGGCTGACTTGGCTGTTTGTCATAATTTTATTTGCCATATTTGAGATAACACACACCCTGTTATGACATAATATATCATCCATTCACGGCATCTATCGTGTGTAGATTTAGGAGTAAATTCTTACAGCAAATTTGAAATTGAATAATTTAAAATTGTGCTGGACTTTAATTGGATCATCAGAATGAAAAATATTAAGAAAATTTTGTTTTGTTTGTGTTTATTCTTAAATAAGTGATTGTATGATGTAATGGGGATTTTTTTCAGTGTACAGATGTAACACTGTTTTATTTACTGTTTGTCGTCAGCTTCACTTCTGCTCATGATTGTGATGATGAGTTTTATAAAACCCTTAAAAACTCTGCATTAATTATTTGTCCATGTTCCTTCTGCCTCCATATTTTTTTATTTCCTCCTATTTTTAACTCTTACCTTCTCTCCTCCACAGAGTCAGTATATGTAGTCGGCCTGCAGGGGGAGCTGAAGAGCAACAGGCACCTGCCACACGACATCACCTTCTCTCATGAAGTGGAGTCTATAGGTGAGGACATCCGGTGAAAAAAAAACTGGTGATGGTTTATACTGGAGATAATAAGAGCTCAGAGGTGACCAACTGTCTGTCTGTCTGTCTGTCTGTCTGTCTGTCTGTCTGTCCGTCTGTTCAGTGCATTTTGAGGACACACTTCTTGCAGTGTGGCGTCACGGCTGGCAGAGAAGAAGACAAGGTTTCAACGAGGTGCTGGAGGAGACCACCGACCCCCGGAAGATCTACAGACTGGTGCAGTCAGACAGGTACAGCAGGCACGAGCTAAATGCTAACATGCTAATATTTGGCGCTTCTAACGCATTAATTCATAACTTAAATCAGATTAATAATCTAAAGTCTATGACTCTGACCTCCGACCTTCTCACTGCAGGATGGTTGTCCTGGAGACACGTCAGACTGAGGACCAATCAGGACTGTCCAACCTTTACGTCCTGGAAGTCGCTGAGAACTACGTCATGCTGCCCTGATCCCTCCGTCTGCTGGCATGAGGCATCATGGGAAAAAAACTCCCAGCTGAATGCCTTTAACCAGGACTTTCACCTACAGCACGGCTTGAGTATTGTATTTTCTAACGGGACGAGAGGAGGCGTGTCTGACGATGGAAGAATGTTGGAGATCCACACTGCCCAAAGAGGACTGTTGTGTTTAAACCTTTATCCCTCAATCTTTGGGGAGTCTGTTCATATTTATGCTAATCTCAACTTTGTGAGATCCAGAACAATCCAGACGACTGAGAAAACCACAACTGGATAGTGAAGAAGAAGAAGAAGTCTTCCTCTCGCACTAAAGGGGAGCACCCTCTTTCTTCTGCCACAGTATTGTTGATCAAAGCAGCAGCAACCTGCAGGAACTGAGACGTTTGGCTTCCTGAAGATGCTACGAGCAATAAAGGACAGGAACATGGCAGCACCGCTGTGTGTTTTGTAACCTGAGTTTGTATGTCAGTGTTGGATTAAAAAAAAATAATAATAATACACATTTCTTACTGCCGTTACACTGTAATAAAGTTAATCACCACAGGATGAGGTGAACTGTACTGACTGAGGGGAAATAAGTTACTTTTAATGGTAATAATCGGCTAACTTGGTGTTAAGGTGGTGTGTGAACGTCACATGTGACTGTGTGTGTGTGTGTGTGTGTGTGTGTGTGTGTGTCCATGCATGTGCTGCTATGAGAAGATGATGATAATTCAGCTTATTGTTCTGAATTCATCCTGTCTGGCTTTATGGAAAAGTATTGAAAGTTATTAGGGCTTCTGAAGAGATTTTAAATGATTTTTCAGAATTCTGTCTGATCATTTTTAAAAGTGCTGAATGTAAAACAAAGCGTTTCATAATAAATTAAACCAATTCAGCCTTTCTGAAGGTAAATATTGAGGCATGCAGGTGTTGGGATACAGCAACATTTCATTTAGAGCAGATATAAGGAAAACAGCATGTGCACCTAATTTAAAATTATGCATTGCAAATCTTTAATTTGCCTTTTAAATCTTTAATTTTAATTTACTCTGGGAAGCAATTTTCTTTTTTTTTTAATATTCACCACAGCTCAATATGAGCATGACAGTGTCAGATTACTGCAATTTAAATGAAGCTATCTTTAGTGGCACTAATCCTTTCCTACATTTAAAAATAAGACTCCTGTGTTTTTTTTTCTGTGTTGTATTTTAAAATGATGTCAAGAAAAACTCAACTTCCCTGAAGCAAAAAATTTCATCGTGATGTTTTTAATCAGGAGGGCGTGACTCTGAATAGCACGCTGGATCCTGCAGCGTGTTTATGAGGTGGTGCTGTTGTCACCGGGAGGTTAAATAAGGGGTAAGTAAAGCAAGTAGTCTGGAGCCGGATGCCCTCTCTTTACCCCCCCGACACATCGGTGGGGGTGTGCAGTGCCGGGTCGGGCCAGCAGCAGCAGCAGCAGCAGCAGCAGTCGACGCATCATCATCATCATCATCATCATCATCATCGCACGTATTTTACGCACATCGGATCCACGGATGCAGGGACCCCGGTCGAAGATGATGCTCAGACCGGCTAAGAAGGGCTTTCTCTCGGGGTCCACTCATCGGGTAGCGGCGGTGCGGTTGCCGGTGCTCGTGTAAGATGCACTGGAGCAGACCGGGTGTGTTAGTCGGCCTTGCTGAGCTCGGCTGCTGCTGCTCGCCTTCGCCTCTCCCATTTCTATTCTAGTACTTTTTTTTTTTTTCTATTATTATTATTTCCAGGTCAAAATCTCAGTTTCCTGTGCGGCTTGTTTGTACTAAAAATGGCCGGAGATGGCGGCGCTCTGAAGGATATCAATGAGATTAAATCCCAGTTCCGAACCAGAGAGGGTTTCTACAAGCTGCTCACCCTCTCGGACTCGCAGCAGCGGGGCGGGCTGCCGCGGGGTCCGTCCGCCGGAGCCACGCTGGGCCCAGGGGCTGGACCCGGTCCGATACCGGGCGGAGGGGTCGGGCTGCTGCAGGGGCCCGGGGCTGCCGCCGCCGCCGCTGCCGCCGCCGCGTCCTCCTCTTCCAATGCCGCAGCCAACTCCTCTCCGGCGGGCTTCCTGCCGCCGGTGCGGGTCTCCATGGTCAAACTGCAGCCCGAAGACCCGAGCGAGGAGTCGGAGCGGGTGTGCTTCAACATCGGCAGGGAGCTGTATTTTTACACGTACACCAACATCAAGAAGGTGAGCTTCCCACCCCCCCGCTCCCCGTTTTCCGCTTTCCGCTTTCCGCTCCGCTCTCGGCCGGAATGACAGATTGGACGGTCAGGCTTAGCTTAGCATGCTAGCACGCCGTTAGCTTCGCATTTCGTCATCTTTCCAAACTCAACCTTCCCCGGTTGCTCGTGCAGCACGGAGCTGGCTAACATGCACCACGTTAAATTATTTTTTGTATGTGTATGTGTGTGTGTGTGTGTGTTATGCAATGAAAGGTTGCAAGTGGCTGATCATTTGGCCGGGCAGACAGTGAATGGTGCATCATCCAGCTGCACGGTGTCAGTGAACGCGACAGGAGGGCAGCAGTGTTACTACAGGAGCAGGAAACAGGCAGGAAGCCCGTGACAGCCCTCCATTCACTGCGTGTCTCCGTCTGAAGGCTGCCTCTTCTCTCTGCTGCATTTTGAATGCTAATAATGAATCTTTGGGAGTCCTCAGTCATGCACACATACATGCAAACATCACGCTTTATATATATTTTTTTTACTGATGAGGAGGGATATTTGCAGGGTGAATCAGTTCCAAGCAGATGGTTTAAAAGATAGTCTTGATTTTTTAGAAATTAAAGCTCTTTATAGCACTTAGACTGCATCACAGGCTTATCTGTCTCCTCATTCCTTCATAGTAGTAGGTGATATATTATTATTAGAAGTCAGAATTCTGTTAGAAAAATCATTAAACACTCCTGATGTCAATGCTTTTAATCTGTTGTGTTATAAACAATATTTCTCATGACAGAAATCTGAGATGTCTGTGTTATCCAGACTCTTTCCCCCTGAGGGAATGTGAATTATCTGCATTTGTCCTCCAGTTTCTCCTTAAAGAGCTTGTTTTTTTAGCCCTGCTAGCATGCACCAAGGAATTTTTTAGAGGGCTGAGATTGCTTGCAGCTAGCCGAGCCACTTGCTTCCTAATGAGGAATGCTAATAACCCATTTAGGAGGAACTGGAGGACAAATGTTTAAAAAAAAACAGGACTACTCTGAAGAGGCATTGATCAAGTGAGGAAACTGACTACATTTTTAAAACGTCACAGCTTCTCCGTCACAGTCTCACCTTCAGCATCATTACTTTCTTTACTTCATTGATAAAAAACATGTAGCTAATGGCTGGGATTATATGTTTTATGCCTCGTACAGATAGCCTGAGTGTAGATGGCTAATTCTACATATGCATCACTAATTTGCATGCAAGTGACAGCATGAGACGTCCAACAGGCTGCAGATAGTTTATTATTATTATACTGCACATTCAGCGTTCAGGCAGTGAGCCTTCAGGCAGCATAACATGTCGTAAATCATATTATTACAGCGTACATAACCAAAATTCAAAGGTTCACAGTTGTCTTTAAATCAAGGAACCTAAAGAGAAGATGTTGTTTTTACAGCAAAAAGTTAAACTGTGAAATCAGAGATTAAAATTTATCCTCTTGAAAAATTTACATATTAACATTAATGAGGCTGTGAATCTTTTGCCATCTTACTATTTTAGTTTGTTTTTGGTCCTTGAGGTTGTGTGAAACAAAACTGGTGATTAGGTAAATGATCTGCAGCTATTTCATTTTTTTTAAGTTATTGGCATTTATTTATTACTTTTTAGTTTTGATTTTTAGTCATTATCTCTTTCCTGTAATAAGATTTACAGAATAAAGGGGACATGAAGGTTTTTAGGTTAAGCAGACTGAACTCTGGGATATTTTCTTCACCTCAGAGTTTATTTAAAGATCACCTCCTCTTTAAATCCTTTAAATAGACTATAATTTAATCTCATTCAATGCAGATTTTTTCACGACAAAATTAAGTTTGATTGGGTGCAATGAAAATTAAATTATCTACCTGAGTGTGTAATTAGTGTTGTGATTAATTATGACTCTCTTTATGTGTATTTAAGTATTGTCAGTGTAGATATCAGGTTTAGTCAGACCAGTAATACGAGCAAGAGTGTTTCCTGTAAAAATATTCCTGCAGCCATGTTGCTTCCTCGTCTTGGTTGGTGGGGACAAACATCAGAGACTGTGAGTCTTGTTTGATGGATTTCTCCCTGAACGACGGTTGAATGTCAGCTTACAAAATGTCTCTGGAAAGAAACCACTGCTCTTTTATTCTAACACCGAAACCCCGTAGCATTGAACTTTTGTACCAATGAAAAGTGTTTTTCGATCAAACTCTGCTGTTGCAACCATGGAAATATCTCCATGTGACTTTTTGCCATCTGCAGGTGATTATTGTTTGACAAAAGAAAGCAAATAGGCAAATAAGAAATGGGCCCAGACCTGTTGTCAGCAGATGTTGGTATTTGCAATAACTTGCTCTATTGTAGATTTGTGCTTCGATATCAGTCCTGCAGGACAAATGACCCCTTCAAAGCAGCATTATGTAGAAATTTATCTCTGTGCGACATTACATGTATTTTTCCTCGTGTCAAAAATTGAATGAGCCCTTCACACAACTGAGAACAGCACCAGTATTTTGGTAGAAATGCAGCAAAGTTAACACAACCAGAACTAAAAGGACACCAGGTTGTAACGTGCTACCATCTAAATGTGCCAAAACAGGCAGATCTGGCTTCAAAAACTAGCGATCAGACATAATTTCTGACGAGGAAACATCCAGCAAGAGCCACAACACATTACACACATCTATGCAAGCAGCTACTTTCTGCTCAACAGCAATAAGTCCAGTTTTGTGATTGTCCGTAGCTTTTTCTACGTAGCTGCAGCTACGGCACACAGCAAGAAACCTTCAGGAACCTCCGTATATCACGGAAATGAGGCAGAGCAGTCGCAGGACATCAGAGGGAAAACCAGAGGGCATTTTTCTTCATAAATATGACCCGGTTTCACCAAAATTACTGTTTTATGAGACGTAGTAATATGCACCGTTAAGTTTCGGTCTCAAAACCGTGGCACACAGCTCAAAGTTTCGTAGCACAGTAACAAACTACAGGAGGGCCGAGTCGACCTGCTACACTGCACCCTAACATTAAAATGATTTTGAAACTATTATTTTAAGGTGGAAACTTTACATACTGTTTCTTAAAGAACCTGTGAATGTTTCTCATAGTTTGTCAGCTCTTTTTTGGTGGATTTTTTTTTTTTGCACGAGTGCTTCATGGTTCTCCCTCTCCGATCTTTGTGTCTGCAGGCTGTAGACCTCAGTAAGCCGATAGACAAGAGGATCTACAAAGGGACTCAGCCGACGTGTCACGACTTCAACCAGTACTCTGCCACGGCAGAGAGTGTAGCTCTCATCGTGGGTTTCTCCGCCGGACAGGTCCAGTATCTCGACCCCATCAAGAAGGAAACCAGTAAACTCTTCAACGAGGAGGTATTATTATCACTCGTATCTGTCTATATGTGTTTTCCTTTGGTTGGGGGTCTCAGCTTCGTCTTGTTTTTGATTAAAACCTGCAACAGAACATCCGAAGTATTTTTTCATTCTTGTATTGATGTTTTGGCCTAGTTTGGATGCTGTGACGTAGCGGAGAGATTCAGACTCTGTATTTTCCTCTAACATGCTCGTTGTTGTTGTTGTTTTTACATTCTTTTACGGCGTTCTCTCCACCGCCTCACTCTGTTTAATGGCTTTCTCTTTAATGGGATTCCCAATTGAATTTGGGAGATTGGGAGTTTATGTGTGTGCTACTGCATGCGGTTTTCGTGTTTGTGTGTCTCTCTGGGATTTGCGTCTCTAAATCTTTCCTCGTCTTCCACCTCCTGGTTTTCTCTTTACCGTCTCTGCTGCAGCCTGTTTCTTGATCTCTACAGACCTTTTTCTCTCTGCCAAAGCTTCATCCCTGCATGTTTTTCTTCTCATTTAGTGTTTTTAGACACACGTTTAGCTAGCAATGAGGCCACTCTACAAATTTCATGAAAGAAGAACAGAATACCAAATCAAAGAATTTGTAATATCTTCAGTTTACTTCTTCTCTTTTACTCTTTTCTCACAAATTTCTGTACTTTTTATCTCCTTTTCTGTTTTATATTATTTTTCAAATTCTCTCCCTGTTCTCCTCCTTCACCCACCTCCTTCCTGTTGTCCAGAGGTTGATAGACAAATCCAAGGTGACGTGTCTAAAATGGCTTCCCAAGTCGGAGAACTTGTTCCTGGCCTCTCATGCCAGTGGCCACCTCTACCTCTACAACGTGGACCACCCATGTGGCACCACGGCCCCACAGTACTCCCTCCTGCGGCAGGGCGAAGGTTTCGCAGTGTACGCCTGCAAAACCAAGACGCCACGCAACCCGTTGTTACGATGGGCTGTGGGTGAAGGAGGCCTCAACGAGTTCGCTTTCTCCCCGGATGGCGTGCATGTGGCTTGCGTTGGTCAGGACGGGTGCCTCCGCGTCTTCCATTTTGACTCGATGGAGCTACAGGGGGTGATGAAGAGCTACTTCGGAGGGCTGCTGTGCGTCTCATGGAGCCCTGATGGGAAATATCTCGCCACAGGTGGAGAAGATGACCTTGTTACCGTTTGGTCATTCGCAGAAAGCCGTGTTGTTGCGAGAGGTCACGGCCACAAGTCCTGGGTCAACGTGGTCGCATTTGACCCCTTCACAACTTCCCTGGAAGATGAAGAGCCAATGGAGCTTAGTGGCAGCGAGGAGGACCTCCCCCAGGGGGCACCAAATAACTCCATGCACTTTGGCCGGGTCCGAACGAGCAGCACGTTGTCGCGTCTTTCTCGGCACAGTTCCAAAGGCGGCGGTTCGGCAGCAGTCACGTACCGGTTTGGCTCAGTGGGGCAGGACACCCAGTTCTGTCTGTGGGACCTGACGGATGACGTGTTGTACCCCCGCCTGCCGCTGTCCCGTGCCTTTACTAACACTTTCGGACCCTCGCTGTCCAACTCCGGCAGCGGCGTGGTCAACAGCACTTCAGGTGGGGGAGGCAGCGGAGGGGTCGAGGGGCACCATCACCCGCCGAACACGACCACCGGCACCTCCAACCCACCGACACTTCCCTTACCGCTTCCTCGCTCCCTGTCCCGCTCCAACTCTCTGCCCCACCCCGCCGTGGCAAATGCCTCCAAGGGCCAGGGCACCTCGGAGGGCAGCGGGGGAGGCGGAGGAGGGGGAGGGAGCAGCAGTGGAGGGAACAGCACCCCTTTCAGCATCGGCCGCTTTGCCACGCTGTCACTTCAGGAGCGCAAGTCGGACAAGTCTGGTTGCAGCGGCGGAGTGGAGAAGGAGCACAAGAGGTACCACAGCCTGGGCAACATCAGCAAAAGCAACGACAAGATCAACGTGGCGCCGAGGAGCAACAGGCTGGACGCCGCCAAGGTCCTGGGCACGACGCTGTGCCCACGCATGCACGAGGTGCCGCTGCTGGAGCCGCTGGTGTGCAAGAAGATTGCACATGAGAGGCTGACGGTCCTGGTGTTCATGGACGACTGCATCATCACAGCATGCCAGGAGGGTCTCATCTGCACCTGGGCACGGCCGGGGAAGGTGGTATGTCCTCAACCTGCTCTTTTATTAAAAACACTAAATATGAACTCTTTATAATACTTTATTATGCTTTATACTGTTTCGTTTTTAATACGGTTAGTTGTTAGTGCGACAGGATATTCAGTGATATACTGCAAACCAGTTTTTTTTCTTGTCAGATCGGTTAAAAGTTTGTTCTCTGTTGATTTTTTCACCTGGTGGATATTCTTGACTGCACGTCTTTTAAAAGCTAAAGAAGTGACTCAACAGTTTGAGATGATTTCACTCCTCTTCTCCTGAGCAACAATTGTTTCTTTTTTTCTTTTTTATCTTCCCTTCTCTTGAAAGTGGAGTTTAGATCTTCCTGTCTGTTTGTCCCTGGTGTCTAACTTTGGTTTATGTTTTGTCTTTCTGCTCAGAACTTGACAGCACAGAACGGGAACTCTCCGAGTGGCACAGTGGTATAGCTGGAGGAGAAGCTTTGCACTCATCCCTCCATCTCCTCCTCCTCCTCCTCCTCCGTTCTTCATCGTCTTCTCTCTGTCCAAACACCCTCTCCACCGGACCTCACATGTCAAATCAGAGGCCAACAATCAGAGACAGCCCCCCCCGCCCCGCCCGCCTACCACTGCAGTATTAAACCCTCAGTATTACTCTCTGTATCTGCCACGACCTAAATCCTGTTCCTCGTTTTACTCTCACAGTGGCCACTTTTGGTGGGAAACACTTCCCGAATCATTGACACATGCAGTAAACAACATTACTCCAACAGATTAATGAAGCCTGCAGGTAGATTTCAAGTTACAATGTCATCTGACAATCTTGAGAATAATTAAAAATGCCTGAATATAGCAAAGATGCTAGCTAGCTAACCAGGTTGTTGCCTTTAGTTTGGCTTAGACCAGGTAACAGTAGCTATTCCTCTATTATTCAATGATATTTTTTGTACATGAAAGTAAATTATCTGTCTAAAAAACGTAAGTTGTATCCTGATAAATCCTTCAGCTCTGCTTTTTCACCGACTCGTTTAGAATTTGTTGTAAATCTTTTCAAAGACACATTCAGGGTTGTTCGTCAGTGGTTAATGACTTTTAAAATGTGTCTCAGTTTAGTTTCACCTGTCAGAATTAAACGGTTATAGTGGACACCTACCAAAATCCAGAAACAACGCGATATATCTTCATATCTAAAGGCAGCACTTGTTCCTTTATGTTAGATTATTAAGAAATTTGAAATGTCTGATATATTCCTACTATAATGGTGGGAGAGTTTCCCACCTCTGGCCACTGTGGGATTAAAGTTTATTCCAGGTGCTTCGGCCCTTTTGCCTTCACCTCACCTGTCTGTGATTCTCTGCAGAAAGACTGCATCAAACAAACAGAGATCATTTATCTTTTATCTGCAACTCTGAAGCATCGAGGAGCGAAAAGCAGACCAGGCTCAGTCTTCATTCGTCCTGTAGTCCCCCCCCACCTTTATCCGATCCTTCCCATTTCCCCCTCATGCAAAGACACTGCAAAAGCCACGGCCATTGTATTTAAGTTATTTATTTTATCCCAAGACTGTGTAGTTATTTATAATGTAAATACTGAAAATACTCTATAAATACAAAAAGGACGAACATGTATGAAAATAACGACTTGACAGCAAGGAGGCGAGGAAAAAGAGGAAAGATGAAGAATATTAATATATGAAGATCCTTCTATTGTACATAGCGACCACAGTTAAAATTGAATGTCTGCTGTTTTAGGGAACTTGAAGATGTCAATGTGTTTTTAATTCGTGTGATAGAGTTTGTCCCTGAAAGCGAGCTGGGTTTGTTCTGTCGACTGAAGCAGAAGCATCTCGGGTCCAGCGTGGCTTTTTTTTTTTTTTTTTTTTAGACCCGAGTCGAGCACAGAGAGCAATATTCGGCGTGGCTGCTAGCTGTCCATCTGAGCTGACCGTCCAAGTGAGCAGGTCTGAAAAAAAAAAATACTAACTCTCCTGATCATCATGCTTGGACAAACAGCATCTTAATGAATAACTTGCTCACGAAAAAACAAACACACACTCTTGCACATTCCGAAGGTAAAACAGCTCTCTCTCTCTTTCTCACACACACACACACAATCACACACACACACACACACAATATCCCCTTATGGTGTAGCATCATATAAACTGTGTCTTGGACTCCATTCCTGTTGCACCTGAATTGCCTCTTGCAAGAATTTGCACAAACAATAAATCCACAGTCCATCCTGAGCTGCCGTGAGCGACACGCAGGCTGTTATTGTCTCGTTCGATCTGACCTCCGTGCAGAAACCGTTTCTTTAACTTCAGCGTTTACTGGATATTTTTTTTTGGTTCAGAGGGTTTAAAAAAGGTGTTTATCTTCAAATGAAACGGCTCTATGTCAAAGATATGGATTGATTTCCCTTGTGTTTATAATTCTGCTTATTGATTCAGGTGCTTAATGAGTCTTTGCTCAGATTCCTGATACATTATTCTTTGAAGAATCGAAATACGAATGTTGCAGATTTGAGCTTCCTGCCATAAACCTGACAAAAGATTTTGTTTTTTGTTTTTTTTTTTGACTGAAATTGGGTGTGCAAAATGAGCAGATTTTGAGGCATTATAAATATGGCAGGTGACGATATGAGCTCTGCATTCTAATACGATGCTGCATGAAATGCTGTAAAATATGCGACCGACTTTCTGATAATCAGACCGAATGTCCCTTATGGTTTTTAACATCATTATTCAGTCTGACACTGTGTACTTGTTAGCTGATTTCTTTGGGAGGGGTTGTTATTTTACTCTGTCTGTACAGTTGCAACAGAGAAGTTCATGTTTTTTTATGTTTGTACCGGTTTAAGAGTTGTTCGCTATGCTAGTGCCATCATCTCACAGAAGTAGAATTTGTCCAAATTCTTTGTTTTTATTATCAAAAATGTCTGCAAAACTGATGAGATTCCCATCAGCCTCAGCTTTGCTTTTTTTAATTTACTGCTAATTAGCTGTGCTGTGTTAGCATGCTAGCACGCCAAGCTAAGATGATGAACATGGCAGACCATTAACATCAGCATGTCAGTGTTGTCATTGTGAGTATGTTAGCATGCTGATGTTAGCATTTAGCTCAAAGCACCACAGAGCTGCTAGCATGGCTGTAGACCCTTTAGTCTACTTTTAAAAACTTTAACAACTTGTCTCCATATCACAGAAATTTTAATGGACCTCCCCATTTCAAATCCCACATGCAAAGCTCTGATTGGCTGGATGCTTTAAGACATAAATGAGTACGAACGCAACCTGTTTGAATCACTGAAAAAGAGACCAAGGCTACAGACTTCCTGCTGCATGAGATTTATGCATTTTTTTTATATATCTATTCTATTTCTAGTGACACTGAGATGTAAAACAAGATACATATGTAATAGGAGGTCCAAAAAGCACATTTAATGACAAAGAATTGGTATGAATTTGGAGCTGCTTTAAATTCAAAACCAGTTCTTTATATCTGACTCAAACCCTCACTGATAATCGACAAACCTTCACACTGAAGGATTTCTGTCCACCTCTAAAACTATCAACAGGAGAGAAAAAGCTGCCGAGGCGAGTCTTTTGTTTTGTTCCTCTTTAAAAATGACTCTTATTTTGGACCTAACAACCTAACAACCTGCTGTTTTCTGCCTTACAAGCGTGATACCTCAGTGGCAACTGAAAGTTCACAGTGCAGCAAGTTGGCAGTATTTTTTTTTTTTTATCTGCATTTATTTTTTTCTGTCCTTTTTTTTAAACCTATAGAGTTTCCTGTCTGGCAAAACATCCTATAAATAGCCAAACAACTTCCAGGACTGCAGGAGCCAAGGTTATGCCCTTGGAGCAACAGACGACCAATCAGGTTCCTCGTTGCAGCCCGAACTCTTGTCTTTGTCGTCATAGCAACGGCATGTCCGCCGAGTGCATCTTGAATGAGCTCATGAGCTCTGGGGTCAGTTTCAGCTTTAACGCCAAATTAATGCGTTATCTTTCGTGTCCGACATCAAAAGTAAAAACTAGATCTGCTCTCTGCAGGAGGGAGGAAGGAACAACAAAAAACATTCACTCATAAACTGAAAAAAACAAGAACAAAATGTGAAGAGGTGACTGTTGGCACCGATCCGTCCTTTTTCCAGCGTCGTTCTCAGTTTACTCTCCATAAACACATTTCATTTTAAAACTCAACAAACTGCTGAAAATCATATAAAAACCAGAGCATCTCGGTTTGTCTTGTCAGTGTTTCTCAGTCGGTTTTTGGAGGCTGTTTAAGTCTGATTGTGTTTCGGCAAACTGATCAGCTAATGGACCTATTAGCTTTGAAGCTAACTGAGCTAACAAGCTAAAAGCAGCTAATTAGCTAACAGCAGAGATTACAGCGAGCAGCAGTCTGCTGGTGTGTTGCCTCCTGGTTTTTTTTACACATTTCTCCTTTAAGTCGGTTAATTAATATTCATACAGCGTGCAAAACTTCCCAAACTCATCGTCCTTTCACTTTTTCTCTTTATTTGTTTTTCCATAACTTTTCTTTTTTTACGCGTTCAGAGCGTTTTCTGTGAGGAAAGTCTGTACGAGGGGGAAAAATCAAATAAACTTTGTCTGACCGAAACTGTCGATACACATGAAAAGAAAACAAATAACAAACCCGATTTTAAATAATTGAACGTGTTGTCAGATTTGATTCTCCTTTTATCTTTTTGGTCGGACAGGCAACCAAAAGTACATATGTATGTCAGTTCCTGATGAAATTTCAGTCCAGCAGCTCCTGGAAAAACTTTAATTTAAAACCGTCCTGCAGTTTAAACTAAAGACTGATGCTTCTTTCTTTGCTTTAAAAAGGACTTTCCTTTTCTATTTTCTACCCTACAAAATGTCTCAATGTCAGGTGTTCATTTTGAATGCAGCCAAAGTTTTAAGCGAAATAAAAATATATATAAAAACGTCCTGGAAGCAGTTCTGGCATCAGATAAAAGCCTGTCAAGTTTCCTTTTTTAAATTTCTTTTAATCAGGCAAATAAGGGTCATCTGGTCTGCAGCTCATCTCATCCCAGACGCTTGTTTCAAACACGGCCAAAACAAGATAACATGGTATTTTTCAAACTGTGAAATCATGCGAAGCTTCTCTAATCAAGTGACAGAATAAAAACACAGAGTTAAAAATCAGCTTTTTGGTTTCTTCTTTAAAAAAAACAAACAGGTTTTGTTTAAATTTCAGTTTTTTATTCTGTGAAAGACGGACTAAGTTAAACTAATTTCAGAGCAAAGATCTGATTTAAACAGATATTCATTTGGCTGTAAAAGGATCAGGACTAATGGGGCCCATGTGGTGTTTAAATCTCACAGATCAATGAGCTCTGAACCGAACAAAAGCTGCGATCGCAGGACCAGCTGGAGCTCCACGCAGCTGAGCGTCGCCACCTGAGTTCATTTAATAATTCACCTCTCACCTCTGCAGTTTGCTGCGTCCAGGCCGTCTGCGAGCAGGAAGAACAAAAAACAAACAGTGTTGAGTCAAACGAGCCAACTAAGTTTTAAAAAATAACGCCGCAGCACTATAAAAAAGTTTTGGACTTCACTTTAAAACTTTGTTATGCAGCTCAGAAACAATCAAGAGAACAAACATCGAGCGACATTTCAGGTTGAAACAAGACAGAAACACTTTGTTTTAAGGGTTGTTTTCTAAGCTTCTGATTTCTCTGTATGTATGTGTAAAATATGCATTCTCTATTATCACTATACAGTTACCCCAAGCACGGTCCCACACACACACACACACACACACACACACACACACACACACACACACACACACGCTTTCACACACTTAATGCCTGTTCTGGTGGAAGTTACAACAGCAGAATGACGTCACTGTATCCAGTTTGTATATGGAGATCTGTTATTAAAACGTTAAACCTGAAACAAACGTGTGTTTATGTGTATGATTAGATCCATATTGATCTTATTGATTAACGAATGTGGTATTATATTAGTTGATTTATCAGTTGAAATCCATCACCAGTGTGATGGAGGTTCCAAAATAAATGTAAACCCTGAATTTTTTTCAATTTTAACTATTTTATAATTGTTAAATTATGAGTTTGAGCTTTTAAAATGTAATTATGAAGTTATGTTGGTTAATTTATTTATGTAGCCCAAAATCACAACATAATTTGTCCAAAGATAGTTAATATAAAAAGAAGTATATAACTCTGAAATTTGTAATTATGTCACAGTTACATTTCTGCTGAAAAAAATCATGAATATAAAAAAATATTAGGAAAACTGTAGGCCAATTTGTTCAATATTTGATTTTTCTTATGATTGAAACGTGTGAACACAAAGATTTTCTGCTCAAAACGCTGTTTGTTGTTAAGAAGTCATAAATTAAGTTATTACTTAATAAGTTAATAATATATAATAACTTAATACGTTTCTGTTTTATTAAAGCGAGTTGTAAAAGTTGAGTTTTAATCAAACTACTTTTTTCAGACGGAACTGAGATATTTGAGAAGTTCAGTCACTAGAAACACTTGTTTTCCCTCAGACGGCCGGTAGAGGGCGGTACAGACAAACAGCCGCTTTGACCTCCGGCGGAGGAAGAAAATGACCCGAGAAGACACGAAGCTTGTCGACGTGTCGCCCGAATGGCTCCGTCGGTTCGTCATTAAGCGTCAAGTTGCGTCAAATCCGGAACAATCAGTGACACCGGAAGTGCATAAAAATAAAAGCTCTGTGATGAAAAGAGATTTAATGATCTGTTTGCCCACTTTCATCACAAGGATTGGCAAAATATTATCCGATGTACTTTTACTTATTTATACCACGGCAAGTTAATATGTGTATCATTAATGAGTGATGCAAATATTTACTTTTTATACCTTTTTTTTAAGGGTATCGGGTTGCTGAACAACTCAAAGGTTTGTTTAAATTAACATGTCCTCACATTTGAGAGTATTTTTCTGAAAACAAAACTTCAGCTCTTCATCAGTTGTCAATTGTTATTAACTGCTATTATTAAAGTAGTGTTTAAGGACTAAGAAGTTGTAAATATCACACCAAACAAGACACACAATCAACAGACTGTATGTGTCCAAAGCAGTATTGCACCTTGATATTTATATAAATTTAAGATTATTTCATTTTTTGTAAGATCCCAGGGATTTAAAGCAATTTTGAAAGTCAAAAAACGTGGAGTAAATACTCACAATATACATAAAAACTTAAAACTAAACCAAGCGAGAACCTGTGCTGTCCGCCGACTTTTATTTTGGAAAGGACCGGAAGCAGCACATTCCTGCAGCTGTATATTTGATTAAACTCCGTATCAAATATCTACAGTCGACATGCCAGAATAGAGAGAAGAGTCAAAGCGAGAAGCTCAGCGTTGAGTGTGAACATGGAGGAGAGAGAGGAGACCGTCACGGTCAAACGGTAAGAAACATTTATTTAAAATGCAAAATAAACTTGTTTTTATTTCTATTTATCTTTTGGGCTCAATGTTTGTTTACCGCAACTTTCCGACACGAGCCTCAGAGAGCCATTTAAAGTGTGTGAGCGTGTTTCAGACACTGATGGAGAAATCACAGATTTTATGTTTTAAAGGTTTAATTTACGTCTTTGACGCATCTGAGTGTGAAATATTTGAGTTTAAAGTGAAGTCAAGTGAGTTTTTACTTCCTTAAAGACGCTTTTAGAAAAAAATACAACAAAGATTTTTTTAGCATGTTATTTGGAAACACTTTGATTGGAAAAGCTGCAGAAGAAGACCAGCAGCAGGTTCATTTATACATTTTATGAGGTTTATATTTGCACATCCAACTTTCTCACATGCATGTAAATTAAATAGAGTCACTTCAGTCTGCAGCAGAAAATCCTGCAAGCTGCTTCTGCAGATCACAGTTTAATAAGGAAGAGCAAACACTGCAGATAAAGAGCAGTGAGTGTAAACTTTAACCCTGAACATCAGGAGATTTCAGTTCATTATGGTGGTCAGCAAGAACAGCATGCAAGATTTTTAAAGTTTAAATTAGGTTAAAATATTAAATTAATAGCAAAAAATAAATGAATAAATATGAGATAAAAGCTCCAAACTTGTGCTGCAACTTCATCTAAAGAACTTTAACATGCGTTTGAGTGCAGATAGTAAAATAATGAAATCTAAATGACCAGATGCTAAAGCTAACGGAGCTAACTCTAAAAATGTGTCTGTGGTTTTGGTGCCACAGACACATTTTTGTTGAAACCCAGAAAACGCTGAGGTTTTGGTTTTCAGCCGCTGTGACCTGAAGAACTTCTGAACTCCATCAGTCCAAGATGGAGAAGTCTGAGTCAGCGTTCAGCTCTGATTCAGGGATTTTAACACCAGATGTTTGTTCTTTTTTTAGTTAAAAAATCCTCAACATGTGATAGAATATGGATGATAAGAAAAAAAGACAAGAAAACTGAAGTAAAACTGATGTTTTTCTCTTTTCAAACTTCTGTTTAACATTCGACTTTGACTTCTCAGCGTGAATCTCATCAAAAACTCAGTTTGGTTTCTGCACATTTACTGCAGAAATGAATCAATACAGCAGCCCGATATGATTATTTAGTTTGGATCTCGAGCCGGTGGAGTCGAATATGATGATAATCTGGTCTTTTCTTGGTTCAGACCTCCTGTTTCCTGCCTGTTTCACATGAATATTTTCACTATTTCTGCCTGTAAAACTTCTTGGAAGTCAAATCCAAACCTGCTGAAACTTCTGATTATTCTCATCATTGATCAATCAAAGATCAGACTGAAGAGACACAGCTCTGATCTGATGCGATCAATACTTTTAGATACTTTTTTATCTGTTTTTTCCAAAGCAGAATATTGTTAAATTTTGAAAAAATCATTATTTTTTGTGGCTTTTTTAAATATTTGAGAACTTTTTTTCACTCTTGATGTCTTTTATCGTCCAAAAATCTGTTTTAATGAAAAAAAAACAGCTGCTTTCAGTCTCAACGTGTGAGGTCATGTTAGGTTGTGTGCATTGACTTGTGTGTGCGTGTGTTTGTTTGTGTGTGTGTTGTTTGTTTATGGTAGACTTCGTGCCATCACACACACACACACACACACACAAAAAACCCCACATGGACCCTCTCTGTTTAATTGAGCAGATTGTTCCAACAAGCCTGAGTTTGATTTATCGGTCAGAGTCAAAGGTACAAGTCAACAGTGTGTGTGTGTGTGTGTGTGTATTTGTGTGTTTGTGAGTGTAAACGTGCGTGTGGTGCGGCACACACACACTCTGGACGTGTGCGCCCATATGTCTGTCACTTTGTGACTCTACCTTGCATTGATGTGGTCACAACAAAGTGAGTGTTTGACTTTTACTAGCGAGACCAAATTGCTCTTGAGGAAGACCATTTGGCTGTGGGCAGTTGACTCAGCCTATTGTAATTACAGGAAGAACAACTAGACGTCTCTATGCAGATTCAAAAGCTCTAATAACACTGGTTAGACCAAAGCTAATGATCCTCATTTTGTTAAAAAAATGACGCTGTTAGTTTCCTTTGGGAAGGACTCTGTTACTGTCTCACTATTATATTGAATTATGCTGTTGGCACCGGCAGCACAAGGCAGCACAATTACACTGCAAGTTGAGGCCAAGCTGTTTGTCTCAGGAGGAGTTTGAGAGGAGTTTCTGGCGACTGAAGTGTACAAAGATGTGGTTGTGCAGTCTCTGTGTTTTAAGACACCCTGCGTCTGTGTGATTTTTTTTTTTTTTTGTAGACAATGTCATGTGCTGCTAGTCAGCTACAGTCTTGTACAGTGTTAGTCACTTGACTTTAAAGAGAAATGGATCATTGGCTATTAAAACTTGCCTCAGCCTTTTTGCTGTTTTGCTTCTGTGCCTTAGGGTGTGTAAATCAAATGTACGTTTTTATGTTACGCATAGACATATTATTTATTTAACAATGATTCAGACCATAAAGTTAGTAAACGGGTCAGGTTCACATCACTTCAGTAGACAGTTATGGATAAATTCATAATAGAGTCTAGCTAGGACAAAAATACCCCAACCCAAAAAATCCCTAAATGCCAGCGTTTCTCACAGGATATACCTTGCCTCTGGTTTTCCTCCCATTATGTGGTTATTGTGAGTGATCGGGTCAGTGCAAAGTTTGACCTGATCACATTCCTGATTACTGCTGAGCCGAGTCAGGGCAAGCAGACCCTGGAAAAAGCACAACGGAGTGACGTCTGCATTTCTCTGGTGTGTTGTCAAGTGGCAGCTCAGGTCATTGTTGCTATGATCATCTCTCGATGCTACGGCAGCCCTCTTTTCCTGGAAGTGTGTATGTACAGTGGCTTTGGTGACCCATACAAAGCCGAGAGAATAGACAACAGGTTGCACGAGCTGGGACATGCTGGCCAAACAAACACTGGGGCCTCACGCACAGGAAAGCCTGACAGTCCGCCTGGGAGTTGAGAGTTGATAGACATCCCATGCCTACAGATTTATTAGGGTTTTTTTTTTAAATTATATAAGATTTTTCTTATAAAGTCATGTAATTACATCACATTTTCATCGCTGCCTGTCCTTTAAAATATTCATTTCAATTTGGGGCTATCAATAATTTTATGATTGTGGCTAGTGTTTAGTAATGCAAATCTAATTTAGCAATTAAACCTTCACGCACAAGTTAAGCCAAGTGCGAGCTGACGTTTTTTTATTTATTGCAGCACATCAGCTCCAGCAGTTTTAGTCCAAAGAATGTCCTCATCCCTCTTAGTTTGTCTTTTTCACTTGGCCCGCTTGCTTGGTATCTGTAAGTATTTATGACTAAGTGAATCTCCGTCAGCTCTGTGACTGTCGACCCCCAGCAGGGTGGATGAAAGGACAAAGCAGTTCAAGTGGAACCAGAGTCTCGCCTCACCGGGCAGATAAGAAAAGGCCTCTGTAGCAGCGCTGATATCTCTGAAACACCTGACAGGATACCAGGTGTCCGGCTTCACTGTGGTTCTTTATGGTTTTTTGGTGACAAATTGTTGAATATGACTCTTTCTGCACCTATTTGCCCATCACACCTGGTAGATTCACAGAACAAGCCGTCTGGTTGAAGCTTCAAAAGCTTTTGTTCATGAAAGAAAAAAAAGCCAACAGACAGTTTTTCACACCACTTGCCCTTGGAGCTCTTTTTGGAGGTTTTTGAATCAAACCAAGGCTGAGAGAGAGAGAGAAGATGTAGAGGTAAGGATTGTGCTTTGTCTGTGGTTGTTTTGGCTGGAGTCATCCTAACTCAAAGAGGTGTGCAGGGCCGACTGTGTGTTATGGCTATCATCTGTGTGGTTCATGGAGGCTGAGACGGGGGGGGGAGGTAGAAAGCCCCGGTTGGTCTGGCGTCGCTTATGGCCAGTAGCAGTGTCCAGAAACATACGAGTCTGTCCTCAAATGCAGAAAGGATAAGGGGACAGACTAGGTGTGGTCCTGTAATGGTTCGTCATGATACTGCCCACATTACAGCTGCCACTGCCAGCTCTAAAGTAGTTACAACCAAGTCGCCGTCAGAGCAAAAATATCTACCGAATGCCATATGTTTTGAGCGAGTCTGTTCAAGCTAAGAGGAAAGCTGCAGCCTGCCAGTTTATGTTTTTGGCAATCAGACACACTGGAGCTGGTAACATCTATGCACTTAAATGCAACTGTGGCGTTCATTGGCAGTGCGTTGCTGTACCAGTGGAAAGTCTTCAGTAGAAAAAAAAAAAAGAAAAACCTCAGTTGATTAATAAACCAGTTGTAAAATGTGCAAAATAAATTTAATGTGTGTGTGTGTGTGTGTGTGTGTTTTTTAAAAGGGACCACCTTAAGAGCCGCTGAGGGAAAACTCTGCCATGAGGCTGCAAAGAGAAAAAGAGCACAGTTTGGGTTTTTGTGGTTGTTTGGACATGGTTGAGCCAGTCCAGACTTTTCCTGTCTATACACTTGTTGGCATTGCACCTGCATTTTGTTTCCACACCGCTTGATAGAAAATGAGAAATGTTGAAAATCTAATTGCCAAGCAAAGTTTTATTTTATACTCAAACAAACAGGCGTCTTGCTACTCATATAAATAGTAATTTTTTTACTCTGCTGGATATTTTACCACCCAGGTATCCATACCAAACATCACCAAACAGCTGGAATATGCAGCTTTTAAACAGTATGCGATTGTCTCTTAGTTTTATGCAGATCTTTGCTGGACTGCACTCCAAGACAGTAAACTCTTTACTTTTATTTAATGGGGCAAACTCCGATTCATGCAATATATGCGACCACATGATCCCGCTGATCCTGAAAGTGTCTTCAGTGCATTTACATTCACAAACTCTGAAATCAGGGTGAAGGATTGTAGAGAATGGTGAAGGCAGTGAGCCTCCAGCCGGAGAAACTTGATTTCTTGGACATGGACATGCTCAAAATTAGTTTCTAAAGGAATTTTTACAAGAATGCATGTGCATGACAAAAAAGCGTCAAGTATCAGAGTGGCTCCAAGCCACAGGTTGAAAGGAAAGATTACGACTTGTAAAAGTGTCTTTTTTTATCCAAAGAAATTAAATCTAAAGCCAAAACACAGTAAATCTGGCTCTGAACAGGGTCTGAAAGGCATATTTCTTATATTATGAAAGGGACAGTTTCCTCGAGCTGATTTTAAACGGTATTGATGTGTAACAGAGCAAGATTTATCACTTTTACAGCTCTGTAATTGAACTTGAACTTTGACTTTATGTTACCGTAACAGATATCGACTTTCACCTCCCTGCACGTTGGCATGGACGGTACATAATAAATCTCTTATCAAATTGGTGTCATTACAAGATACTGTCTGCTCATTGTAAGCTTCTGTTTCGGATAAAAACAAATTAATGGTAAATGTTCTAATGTTTTGACTAAATGAAGTAAGAGAGAGCTGGGGGAGGGGGGGGGGTTTGATGAAGGTTTTGTCTCAGACCGTCAGGGTCAAGAAAACCTGTTTGGATGAAAAAAGAGATGCTCTGTGCAGAGGAGGGTCTTTTCTCTTGTTCTTGCTCTAATCATTGATCTGTTGGGACCCCTGTGATTTTTATTTGCTGCAACTTGTCCTACTGTGTGGGTTGTGTACACTTGATGTTGTTATATATATGTATTCCTCTTTGTCGAGCTCGAGTACACACACACACACACACACACACATAACATATAGCTGAGAGGCTGGTAGATCAAAGAAGACACAAGTGAAGGGAGAAGATAAAAGACAAAGGACTTTGAGATGTAGAGGATTAATAGGTCACTGTATGCTGGTAAAGTCTATTTTCTTCCTGCCAGCCATGTAACATCTTTGACCGTTTGTAGGTTAATGTGTCTTTGGTGGAACTGATCCAAAAGCAGGGATCAAAGCCACGCCTGGATCTTCATTTGGTGTACAGTTCACCGTTTTGCATGTCCAAAGTCACTAAATTTGGTTTAAATTATTCCTATTTAAATGTCCCACCATAATAGAGTTATAATTATATACATCTGCTTTGTAAATCTGCTTAATTAAGACAAATTGTCCTCTATGTAAATAATTCTGGAAGCAGACATTTGCACATCTGTAGTTAAAGCAGCTGCTTAAACTGTTGAAAGGGAGTGTGGCGTTTGAGCCTGTCTTGTTAGATGTTTCAAAGGTAGGTCGTAAATCACACCAGTGATAAGAGTAGCACCATTTGATCAAGAGCAGCACCATTATTAAGCCTTAAAGTTGGGATTTATTCAGACCAAATCCACCGTTGCAGAGCGGTGTGTGAGCGTCGTTAGATACCGTATTTGTTTGAAGTCACGATGTCAACTTGAAGGTAGCAGCAGGGCCACTGTGTGTGTTTTTGGGCTTCCCCTACAAGACTCGACTCTTTGCTTGAGCAATATGATGAATGGGCCATATGAAACAAACAAAACGAAGAAGAAAGAATGCTGAGGCTGAATCATCAACCGCTGAATAAGAGTATTCCTTAATGTTAAATTTGTTAAATTGAAAGTGCTGCCACGGTTCATTTGTTCAATCATGATAAATAGATTTGTGACCGATTCGCCGTCCAAGTCGCTCGTTTGAAACCCCCTGAAGTCGATGTCAGTGACGAATGAGTCGGGTTTCTGTTTAATTGAAACGTTAAAACCAGTTTAGTCCCTCAGACACTCACTCACTCATCTCACCCACTCACAGCATGCACACTTTATTAGGGGGCCTGGACCCCCCACAAGCCAAGTGGGTAATGTCTGTCTTGCATTAAAACACACACACACAGAGACAGACACACTAATTTTCTCACTACAGCGAGCGAGCGAGTGAACGCGGCTTGCTCATTTGGGCTGCCATCTCCCTGTGGTGACGCCGTCGTGCCTCTGTCTTTAATGTTTTTTACGCAGGGAGCGAGCCACTCAGTCTAGAGACTGGAAGATCCAGCTTTAATGCAATAGACTGAGGAATTAAGACTGCGGTGGCTCTGCCAATGAGGAAAGGCTGAGTAACACGCCCAGACATCACACATGCAGAAAAGTCCCTCGCTGGCTGGTTCATATTGTAGGAATTTCATGGACACACATTCAGTGCGAATTACTGTCAGTGCGACTCACGCTTTAAGCTACAAGTTAAACCAACAACATTATGAGCCAGCATTAATGAACGGCGGCTCAGAACCGCTGTGGTTATGATAAATATCCCTGCTAGACGTGAAGAGAAAATGTAGACAAAAAAAAAGTTTCTTGCTTTTCAGTAACATCTGTCAGCATTAGTCTGCAGAGCTGAGAGTCATTTCAGAACAAATCAGGCGTTCGGTCGGTCGGTCGCTGCAGGTCTGTGCATCAGTGTCGAGTGTCTTTCCTCTCATGTTGATCAGCTCTGCTCACTTTGATTGGCTGATGAGCTGATCCGCCGCTGCCACAGCAGGATGTTGGCTCTGCTTTAACTTTGGCCCCAGGGTACAGGGTGTCATAGATGGCTGAAGTTCAGGAAATTGTTGAAGTTCAGGGTAATTAACTGTTTTTGGTTTCTCACAGTTGGAGCCTCCAGCATTTCTATCAGAGATGAGTTGAAACGAAGGTTAGTTGGACATAGATTTAAAACATCAGACATGACTGATATCACTGTTATCCGAGTATTAACTTGACTATCCGAAGAACATCTCTCATCAGTTGTTCCTTAAGCGCCGGGCCATGATGTGACCATTTCACATTAAATACACTTTTTGTCAACATCATAAATGCAGTGTTTTCACTATGAGTTGCTTTAATTAAGTTACAAAGGATGCTGACTCACGTTATAATGCCGAGTGAGTTACAGGCAGTTAAGATACAGATTTTAAATTGTTTTGCAAAGAGGGAGAGTTAGATTGGTGTATTTTATGTTGTCATTGTTTAGTGTGAATATTTTGGCCCTGTTAATCCCAGATAAAGGCTTTTTTTTGGAGATTAATATTCCTACTCAAATCCATAATCCGGCTATGACTGAAGGTTTACATCACATCTCTTAACTGAACTCTAGCGTTGTTGTGCTGGTTGTCCCGCTAGTTATAATCAACAGTGGAGCCTCTTTGTCTGTGTGGAAAGATGCTAAAAGGAACTCGGCATTATGGGAAAGAAGGAGGGGGATAAAAAAAATTTGATTGGCAGCGAATACTAGAATGAGTAACTTAACCAGCTCCCGGGATTCGGAGCTACGGTCCTATTTTGGGCTGCGGTGACACGTGTATGCATGTGGTTTTGTGCACGTACACATGTAGACTTGTGTTCAAATGGCTCAATCCGACAGCTGAAGTCACCAAATTTTCGCTTAGCTTAGCCACTGCACAGGCGTGTGTGTGTGTTTTTGTGTGTGTGTTGGAGGAAAATGAAAGTAGTGTGGTGACCAAACCACAACACCAAAGCCAGATTTATATGCATAAATTTTCTTTCTCTTTCCAGCTCCCTTCTGCTAAACCACTATTATGCAAATTACTCCAATTCTGTCGTTGCCTTTTTTATCGGTTATATTTACCTAAAGGTTGTGTCTAAACTTCTTTATCTTCACTGATTTTCAGAGTAATGGTCTTTTACTGGTTGATTAACATGAGCTTTTTCAAATGCTGATGTTAGTATTTAAAGAACAACCGCTCGTAGAAAATAAACTGTATATATAAAAAAGTATTTACACAAAGAAAAATCAGTTATAGCTCTATTTTTCCATGCACATTATAATCTAACAGCAATTTATCTCAATATTTTCCCAAAAATCACAAAAAGGGGCCACTAGAAGTGTTTCTGCCTGCAGAATTTTTTAGTTATTGGTCAGTTCTTGGTATCTCAAAATGCACTAAATTAACTTGCCCATTATTTTGTTTCAGTAACTTCAGTGGTAGTAATCATTTTACAGACAGGGGTGCAAATACAGCACACCTTATCTGATTGTGTAATTCAGTCTTTATGCAAATACTTTTTGTGGGCAAAGCCACTGAGGTGGATTTCATTTATACACTTCGGGAAAAAGAGATTAACTTGGATTCGTGGTCGTGTTTCCTCATACCCAGATTTACTGGTCTTTCCTTCTCCTGAAACAAGGTTTTCAGTGTCATACTCGGTGAACTTGTTATGATGTTATTAATCAGCAAAGTAACTGCCTGACTCAGGAGCTGGCCGGTTTGTTGGGCTTAACCATTGGTTGACTTAAATCTGCAGAGTGTTAGCAGGCTTTTGTTTCTGCAGAGAGGAAGAAAGTCAAAAAATTAGGTGTGTTACTGTGCGCACATTAGTGTGTGTTGCTCTGCAGCAGATGAACCAAATGAGCGGTGCCTCAGTGCACCTCTACATATAGATAATAGTCATGTCTCACTCTCTCCTGTCTTTATTCCTGTCTGTCTGTCTGTCTGTCAGTCTTTTACTCCATTTCTCACCTTCTGTAATTCACACACAACCACTCAGTTCCTTACAAACAAATTCTGACCCTAAAAAAAGGAAGCAAGTTTGAAATCTGTTGTGACAGTCGGGTAACCAGTAGCTCATTACGGCTGAATGTTTTGCAGGGTTGTCATTTTCTGGTAGGAAAGCATGCTC
The DNA here is from genome assembly GCA_029814665.1 of Acanthurus lineatus. NCBI lineage: Eukaryota > Metazoa > Chordata > Actinopteri > Acanthuriformes > Acanthuridae > Acanthurus > Acanthurus lineatus. Next base: position 24,773,428 of record JAPZDV010000024.1, on the reverse strand, counting down.
AGGCGAGTTTCACAGCAAGTGTGCATGCATGCATGTGTGTGTTTTTCCTCACTGAGAAAACAGGCCTGAAGCTCATACATCTCCAGAACATAGAAGTTTGAGCTCTGGTGGGATTATTTATTGTGTTTTTCGGTGACACCACACTGACTGTCCCTTCCTGTGCTGTCTGGTATTTAATTTGACTTTTTGTCTTTTCTTTTGGGCTGCCAGTATTTTAATTATATGTCTTAATGAGATTAAAAAGTGCATCCTTTAGGCAAAAATCAATGCAGAAAGAGCTGCAGCATACTGCAAAAATACATTACTGTAGAAGAACTCTTTTCTTTGTAAAGCACTGAAGGTCTTCTACATATTGTCATGGAAGAAAAATTTTGCAGTTTTGCATGACTGACCTTTGTGAATTGTCCTTTGAACATCGTTAGTTTGGCCTGTACTTCTCACTTTTTTCGTATTGTGTTGCTCCTACGTCTCGTTTGTCCTCCAACATGTAAATTCTTTCTTTCTTTCTTTCTTTCTTTCTTTTTCTTTGTGAGGCTGCTGAATGTAACAGGAGCTTCCCTCCATGTTGGAGTATAATAAGTGACTCTTGACTGCACACACTGACACACACACACACACTGACACACACACACACCGAGCCAGGGCTGGCTTAATCACAGCCTTGGCTTCCTCCTAGGTGCTGCAAAGTTCTCCAGGACGTGACAGGTTTCTGTCTGGCGAGGTTCGGGCAGCACTGTGTCACAGATTAGAGTGGCTTAACTGTCTCAGCTGTAGCCGAGATGGTTTATACACTTAAAGGCTTCGCTTTGCAATCCAAGGCTTTACTGCTGTGGCAAACGGTCAAACCCCCTACTTTCTACAGTGTCTTAACTCTTTTCTGCAGGCTCGTGAACACAGCAGTGCAGCTGTCTGTGCTCTGAAACTGCTCATCCCGAATGGTGAGGCTTTGTTTAGTTTGGATTGCCTTCAGTCTACGGGATGCTCCACTCGCAGCGCAAGCTATTGAGAAGATGGATTCCTGGGATGGAAAAAAGCCACATCATCCCCGGGAGAACCAGTGGCCACAATAAAACCCATACGGTGTCACCTCGTTGGTGGCTGTGCAAAGCTTTAAAGCCAAAAACATCTGCCTACAAAGATAGCGTTAATCATTATTTTTTGCATTAATCTAAATCTTAAATAACAAATAGTCTCCTGTCAGCTCAGCTATAAGAAGTTGAGCATCTTTAGAGTTTCACTATTTGAAGATTTCAGCCATTGAACTTATCAAACTTGACCAAACTCCTTGCAGAGCACATTTGTGCGTTACGCCTGCTGTTGAAAGGATCATATTTACTCTTGATCCAGTTTTTTGTGGGTTTTGTCAGCTGTAGGGATGTGTGTGTTTAACAACTTATTGATTAAACACTGCTTTCAGTGATCAGTCTGCACCAGAAAAATATTATTAATTGATTAAAAATGTATTTAAATTAATGGCTAATGTACAATTTGCTATCTTAGGAGTAAGTGTATATGATGTACGAATTCAAACGGCTCTTTCAGGCAAATTCAAGTTGTGCTAATTTCTCATTGTTTTCTGAGTGTTTTGTGTTTGTACTTCTGTTAAGACATCATGGAAATTAACTTTTAGGAAAACTCTCAGTCAGCGTTTCTTCTAAACACTTCCGAATTCCTCCAAATCAATTGTTCCTACATACTTTTATTTACTTACGTACTCCAGTTTAAATCATTTCTGTTTTCTGTTTCCCTTCCTTTTTTGTAAATCTACTTTTCTTCTCTCTTCCCGTGAAGCTCTCTCTTTCTCTTTGGCCTCATTGTACACTTTGAGTGTCTTTGGCCCTTTTTAGCCATGTTAGCCTTAGCACAGATTTTAGCCTCGTTTCTTATCTCTGGTCTCTCTGTCTGTCTGTGTTTCTCTGACTTTATCTCTCCTCCCTAACACTGACCATATCCTTCCCCCTTTCCTCTCTCCGCTGCCTCTCTCTGTCTGTCTGTCCGTTCATCCATCTGTCTGTAAGCCTTATGTAATGGAGGGATCATGTGAGAGCTGAGGTGAGGGTTCACGCCATGCACCTGCAGACCGCCATCCTCCTTTCCCTTTGATCTCTGCTGGATTGCGTTTTTTCCTTCTCCTTCTGCCCGGCTCTCCCAGTTTCTCGCTCGCTTCCCCTCCGCTACCTTTCCACCTGATTTCCTCCTCGTCCAATCTGTCTCTCTAACTCCTCCCTCGCTTTAAGCCGCTGGCTCCTCAAACCTAAACTCCGTTCTTTAAGGGTAATTATGAGATCAGCTCAATGAGGAGCATAGGATTTTTTTAAACAGTAGTTTAAGGCTCAGGACTCCTCAATAAAGCAGTGTGAGATTGTCTGTTATGATGCCAGCGTTGTAGACGGGTAGTTTACACAAACCCAGACAACCAGGTCAGCACGATAAATAGTTCATCAGACGTCAGGTTTGCTGATTTATAATTTACCTTTCATTTTTTTTACTAATTGTTTAACGTACAGGATTTAATCAGAAATTCATTTAAAAAAATCAAAAGTAGGGATGTTAACTTTAAGTTCTGCAGCAAGTTTTGCATTTGAGTGTTTAAGTGAAGTTTTAAGCTTTTCTTTTCTTTTTTTTCCGCTTGTGTGTTTTTTTTCTCCAGAATTTAACTTTATGCACCATTTATGACCAGTTGCAGTTCCTCCTTTTCCTGCTCTGTACCATTTATTTTCTGCTTCTCTGCATTTTCCTGATTCCATCTCTGATTAAACATCCCCCCCACCCCCCGAAGCCGGGCCTGTTACCTCAGTGCGTCGCTCTCTGTGCCCCTGCAGACAGACACAGACCGACCTTTCCATCGGCTAAATATAGGGCCACCAAAGAATGGGAGGAAGGGTGGGAAAAATAAACGGGGGGATAGATGGATAGATGGAAAAGCGAGTTAAAGGAACTCTTATGGGGGGGAGAGAGAGAGAGACACGTAGAGAAGGAGGCCGTTTTTGTTTTGTCTCAGCGGCTGCAGGCGCTCGGGACAATACTCCCAACGATGGCTATCGGTTATTATGAGCACTATTCCAACCGTGGTGACGTCAGAGTCCCTAAGAAAAGCAGACCTGCGTGTTAACCCCCCCATCACCCACCGGCTGTGGCTGCACAGATCCTGTGTTTCTTTTGGATGGGAGAACACAGGTGGCTTGGGACTTCGGCCTAATAGTAAATGAATTTTTGTACCCTGTACTTTGCTAAATATAGAGCCCGGTGTAGCCTGAAATGGTGTGTTTCACCTTCGCCTGACAATCAGAAATTCTTCCTGTCTGGAGCAGAGCTTGCCAAATTGCACAAAAGGGCTTCGGGTTTGTTTCTTTACTTTTTTTTTGTCAGTTTCCTCTGATTTGCAGCTTTGCATCCCCACCTCTCCTGCTGTCGACTGGTGCTTTACATTCATTCGAGGTAGTTAAAGCCTACAAAAGCTCTTCCAGTTTGAAATGTCAGCATAATATCTGAAAAAAAAAAACCTCAACTCAAATAATTTTTCTTTAAGAGGTGCTCTGGAAGATTGTCTATTTACAACCCAGCAACAATTCTCCAACACTTTCTACTCATCTCAGTGTAAATAAAAAATAACATCGCCAATTAAAGCACATTAAGTGCCATTAATTTTCATATTTGTGATGTTTTCAGATGCAAACCTAATACAGAGACAAGAAATGCTAGTCATACAGCGCCTCAAGCTGATAATTCATTTTAAAGCTGCACATTTGACAGCTGCAGGCTAAAACAAAACGGTCTAATCTTCATTTCAGGAAGACTTGTGACTTGTATATCAGCTTTTGTAATAAGAACAACTGCCATGAAAGTAAATTGCTTGCTGTGTAAACATATAAAATCCAGCGGCGGCTCGATGGGTGTCCCTCTCTTGGTGCCTAGAGGCCAAGATCACCAAACGCTGCAGGTTTCTTGTAGTTGACACTTGTTGTTTGTTCTTGTCTCACTAATCTTTTACTGTCCTCGTCTCACTCTTTCTGTCTGCGCCTTCTTGTATCTGTTAATCTTTGTTTTTACTCACATCACATTAACCACCAGCTGTAGCAGATGCACCTCCAACTGGACTCTCGGTGCATCTGTTAAAATTCAACACCGACAGCTGTGCCGTCTGACTGCCTGTATACGTCTCTCGCACCACAAATATGTTGCTTCCTGATACATTTAAAAGACATGCGATGAATGTGAATGAACGTGCTTTCAGGAACAAAGTGAAATCATTGCAGAGAGCTGTAGTTTCAGATTGATCAGAGAGGTGAAAAGCTGCTCCTTTCGTGCTCGCAGGACGAGGCGGCGTGTTGTAAACAGTGTCTGACAGCAGAGCCCGTGCTGAAGTGTGGTCTCTGCTGGTCAGTCATCCCTTCGACCGATCGCACCCCGACGCTGCAGCCCTTTGGATCCGAGCCCAAACTCTAAACTCTTTTGGCAAGTTTCTGCGATTGAATCATATTTTGTCTTGTCTGTCGTGACTCGGCCATTTATTTTTAGAGCTAAAAAGCTTTTGTTGCTAGGAGACAGTGTGTCTTAGGAGAGGCTGAGCGAGGGAGGGACAGAATGAAAGAGAAAAGAAAGAAAGAGATGGCAGTAGTGTTGAGGGGGAGAAAGGCGGAATCTGTGAAAGCTGAACGACGAACGAACGAACGAGCGAGCGAGCGAGCGAGCGAGCTATGAGTCAGCAGGGACATCTGCACCACACACACATGGAGTGGGCATGGTTGCTATTCCTGTGTTCTTTGTCTGTGTGCTATGTGCACCCACGCATGAACCCACTTACCTCTCCCCAATAAACCTGTGTTGTGTGTATGTGTACTTCATGTGTGTGAGCAAGTTATTAGCTCGCCCACTTTGATTTAATCCAGGCCTGCTGTGTTGTGTGTGCGTGTGTGTGTGTCTGTGTGTGTGTGTGAATGTGCACATGTGTCCTTTTTTTTTCTTTTTTCTGTACCCCATTATTCAGCAGTGTGTTGTGTCTGTGTCACAACGCCTAACCTGTCCCCGGCGACAAGAGCCTTATTGTCTAATGTATGAATCATATGCTCGAACCCCATTAGTAATATGCCTTCAAATGGCTATTATCACCAATCACAGCCAGCTTGTCTGTCTTCTGGCCCACTCTTCAAGCACCATAGGAGATCAGAAAGCAGCATGCGGTTCATTAGTCATTAGAAACCAGTCTGTTTTTCGGGATCTTTTTTTTTTTTTTTG
>JAPZDV010000024.1:24756327-24768093 GCA_029814665.1 Acanthurus lineatus | reverse complement strand
GAAAGTATTCACGTGTCTGGCAGTTCTCTTTATAGCGTCAATGGTTCTCTGAGCGCTTTGCTTTGAAACACGAGTCTACACACACTCTCATTCAAGTTCACACACACACACACACGCACACACACACTCTCATTCAAGTTCACACACACACGCACACACACAAACACACCGTGCCAAGTTTTTTTTTAAGTGTTAATTGATGCCATGTGTGAGAGTCTAGAGGAACATTCACTCTGAGTCCTGATAAAACATTTAATTCCTTCACATAAAGATGAGCTGCCTCTTTTAACTCGACTTTGAACTCACAAACTTTATTCTAACAAAATCTGCAGATGAACAAAGTGCACATAAGACGGAGACAGGTGATCTTTGCAGAGCCTCTTTGGACATTTGACTCTTATTCTTCTGCTTTAATGAGCTTGTGTCAGAGGACAGTTCAGAGCTTTGAAAGGAAATGCAAATAAGCATCCAGAGAGCTGAAACTTGACTTTTGTCTCTAAAGAGATGCGACGGGACTCAGACTTTTCATGAGTGACTTTAATCACGTTTCCTGAGTTTGCTGTTTTGTTTGGAAAAAGTTTGTGACGTGTTTAAGTGTTTGTTCAGCATAAGAAGGGGACAAAAGTGTGTTGAGTTCAAGTGCATCAGGACAGAATTTTGTTTTGGTTGCCACAAGTGAGTTCAGGTGGTGTGTCAGCTGATCAGGATGCTCAACTCGTCTCTTCTTCTTCTTCTTTGGTTTCATGATAAAAAACAATAAAAAGAAGCTTTAGACAAAAACACACGTTGATCTCTGTAAACTGTGGATTCATAAAAACATTCTGTTTGAACTTCTGCTCATCTAAACTCCTCCGTCTTTACTAAATCTCGCCTCTGCTCCTTCAGGTTCTCCACTGTACAGGTCACATGCGACCGTTTGCCGGCGGCTCCACGTCGCCCCCTGCAGCCCGAGTCATGACCCTGCTGTGTGAGCCCATCCCTCACCCGTCCAGCGTGGAGTTTCCTCTGGACGCCTGCACCTTCCTCACCCGCCACAGCATGGACCTGCGCTTCACACACTGCGAGGGCAGGTAGGACTGACCCTGACCCTGACCTTTGACCTCTGACCTTTGACCCCTGACCTCTGTGTGGTTGTGAGGCAGGAGAATGCAGAGAAACAGGATAAAAAGACTTGAACGAAAAAACCTCTGATGCTTTTCTTTTTTGTTTTTCATTTTAATTTGATTTTCTTCCATCTTTCTGTTTCCAGGGTGACGGAGTTGGTTGGATACAAACCTGACGATCTGATTGGCCGCTCCGCGTTTGAGTTTCATCACGCGCTCGACTCTGATCAAATCAACAAGAGCCTTCACACATGTGAGTTTCAAAGTGTGTGTGTGTGTGTACTGTTATAGAAAACACACTCTGTACATGTAATCACATCTCCAGTGATTCATAAACAAAACGGTTTCATTTATTTGAACTGAATTTAAACATATTTGCTTCCTGAAAACGGTTTAAATAACAAACCAGCTGTTAAAAACCAAACGTATCACTGCTGTTTTTACTTCAGCAGGATCTTCTGTGTGTCTGATGTTTGTCTTTCTTTAACCCGTCTCCTGTCCGTCTGCGCAGTGCTGTCCAAAGGTCAGGTGAGCACCAAACATTACCGCTTCCTGGCGAACCGAGGTGGCTTCGTCTGGGCCGAGACGCAGGCGACCGTCATCTACAGCAGCAAGACGTCGCAGCCTGAAGCCGTCGTCTGCCTCAACTTCATACTGAGGTATTTTAAAAAGCTCGAGGTCGTGAGACAAGAGTCTTAAAAAGAGCTTCACTCTCAGAGACGTCGTTTCCTTCTCTGACGTCGTCGTCTTCTTCTGCAGTGCCGTGGAGCAGCCAGACGTCGTTTTCTCCCTCGAGCAGACCCGCTGTGGTGGGGCTGAACCAGTGCTCGCACCAGAGGATTGTGGGACATCTGAGGTCTGTGTCTTTGACCCTGACAGTGAGCGTCTCAGCAGCTCCCCCTGTTCGGATCCCAGCAGCTCCGCGGAGCTTTTCTTCAAACTGAAGGAGAGTCCGGAGGAGCTTCTGCAGCTGGCGCCTGAAGCTGGAGACACTGTTGTTCCTCTGACAGGTGAGACGGACGGGGGGCTTTTAAATCAACTGAAAGCACTGCTGATGAAGAAGAAAGATGAATTGAGTTCATCTTGTTGCCTACCTAAAAGACAAACTGGCTTTTGAGTCATAAAATGTGTCAGAGTTTCATTTTTGTTCTTCTCGTCTCGTCTTGTTTCTGTCAGATTTTGCCGAGCTGTCGTTCTGCAGCAAATCCAGTCCAGATGTGCTGCCGGTCGACCCGCAGGATCTGTGCAGTCCACAGCTGCGACAGCTCCTCTCGCCCATCTTCAACCCCATCACGCCACCTCCATCAGTATCATCTTATTCATCTGAAGCACCATCAGCCTCCTCAGCTGATCCTGAGCCGGTAAACAGAAGCCTTGAATCTTTTTAAAACTCTGACAGAATTAGTTTCTTTGTCTGATTTAACTTTTCACTGTTTGTTTTCTGTCTCGATGTCCGTCGTTCTTCTTCCTCAGAGCTCCAGTGAGCAGGAGGTGATGATGGACACCAGCGAGGTGGAGAAGTTCTTTGCAGATTGTCCAGAAAGCGATCAGAAAGGAGAAACACTGGAGGTACAAACACTAATAATCCTCATCGTCATCATCAGGTTTTATTTGTTTATAAGTGTAGTCGAGCTTCCTGTGTGTCGTCTGTCAGGACGTGGAGGGGATGGATCTGGAGATGTTGGCTCCTTACATCTCGATGGACGACGACTTCCAGCTGACTTTCCTCAGCAGCTTTGCAGACAAGGTGGACAAACCTTCATCTGAGCCGTCGGCTATGACTCCTGCAGCCACACTGAGCAGGAAACGGTGGGTTTGTTTCCCTCAGAGGGAGAAATTTAATACCACTGCAGTCGCACTGAGCGTGTCTGTTCCTGCTGAATTTATTTTGAGGAGACGTGAGTGAAAAAATGCACCTTTATTAAATAAAAAAGGATATTTTACAAAGCAGGAGTAACAAGAGTTGACGAGAGCTGCAGAAGTTTGAGCATTTTATGATCCTTTTTTAAGCTTCCATCATGAATCTTTAGACTTTTTTCATAGTAAATAAACAAACAAGTTTAATAAGCGTGCATCTGTTTGCATAATCACACTTTAATATATATTTAATACTAATGCTATACTGTCTGAAATACTGACATATGAATTCAAATTGTCTGATATTTCAGTTTTTTTTAGATTTTACCAAGGGAGAGCTTAATATGAAGATGTAGTTTTCACTAAATGTCAGAAAAAAATCCTCTTTGAAGGATTTAATGCAAACTTTGATCCCTCTATTTCTACAAAGTGTAAAATATGTCCTGAAGGTGGCGCCAGAGTAAAGGCCAATCCTCTGTCAGACTCAGCCAGGGTTTCTTTTAGACTAAAGCTTAAGGATTTCAATGCAAACATCAGCTGCTTACCTGCATAAAACAGTTTGATTAAAGAAGATGAGATGAATCTTGATGAATCTGATCCTTCAGAGGGGAAATGCAGCTGTTCCAGCTGTGCAGGTGCAAATATAAGAGCAGATGTAAAGGATGCGTGTACTTGAAGATTTCTGTATTAACATCGTTTTGATGCGACAAACAGTAGAAGAAGAAAAGCAGGTTTTCCAAACGGAGTTTAAACTGTGTGTCCGTCTGTCCTGCAGGACTCACGACTCGGACGAGGAGACGTCGTCCCAGCTGATGATTCAGGACAAGAGACGGAAACAAGATGCTTCCTCATTAGAAGAGGAACTTCTGCTCAGCCACAGATTGCTGGTGAGGAGAAGAAGAGGAAGAAACTGTGGATCCATTAATGTCTTTAACAAGTTTACAGAGACAGAAAGGAACCAACTGCACATTATTTATGTTTAAAAAAAAACAGCTTCAGCGTCACAAAACAGCTCAACTCAATAAAGTTCAGCTTCTTTTTTTTTTTTAACTCCATCTTCAGGGTTGCCTGGACGGAACCAACCAATCAGATTTCCTCCTGGACGCTGGACCAGGAGGGCGGAGCCAGCTGCTCACAGACAAAGACCCGCTTTTAGGAGGCATTCAGGGACTCTGTGATACTGCAGGTACATTTAAAACACACACACAGACACACACACACACAGACAAACACACACACAGACAAACACAGAACTCAGCAAAGTTAAAACAAGTTTGAAGTGAAAGATCGCTGATCAAAGTTCAGTGTTCAGGTTGTTGTTTTTCTGTTTTATTAAAGGGAAACATGTTTGCTTTAAACTTTGAAAATGTTTCATGAGTTCAAGACTTTATGATTTTCTCACATTGACAGACAGCGATGCATTCGTTGTGTTCAGAGACGTTTGCTTGTCACATATTTTCTCGCCCTGCAGCGTCTTCGCTACACTGAACACTGAACTGACAGAACAGGATGTTTCTAGATTAATTTTCCTGATAAGATCATGAATCATAAAGCTTTTCCTCGTCACACGAGTCTGACTGATATCTGATCTGATCTGATCTGAATAATCAAAGTCCAGCAGGAACAAACATGCGTCCTGTTTATCAGGCAGGTGACAGAAGCTCTTGGGTGATTTTTTTTGACCTGATTTTATTTGACGGTCACAGTTTCTGAAGACGGTCCGTTCATTATTCTAACCGATTATAAATCCAGTTATTTTGTGCCTTTTATTCAAACTTCTTTTGATCAGATCGCATGTTAAAATGAGGCCTTGAAGGTTTTCCAGACCAAACAAATATTTGCTTTGTTTTAATAAAACTGATGAAATGATCGTTCAGGTTTTGTTCTCACGTATTTCAGCTGTGATTGTGAGAAACTTGTGATGTGTTGAAAACACACATGTGGAGGACAGAACGGACTCGTGTTCACGTGTGGTTATAAAAACACAGAAGCTGAGATTTCAACACGAACACACCGAAGAGTGACTTCATCCGTTGCTCCACCGCGTCTTTACATAACGGACCGTTTGCTGCTGTGTTAACGTTAACGTGTTTGATCTCACGGTGTTCGTCTCTTTCTGTCTTCCAGCTCTGATGAGGGACATTTTCACACCTCGTCCTCCTGAACTGTCGACCTGACGCAGACGCCTCGTCCTTCGGTCACATGACTCGACTTCTAAGCAAAGAAAAAAAGTCATGGTCGGATCTGAAATCACAGCAAACTTCAGCACAACATGTACGCACACAAATATAAACTCACGCCGTCTGATCTGAGGTCAGTCGCGACCTCGCTGCTTGCAGCTGAACCTGGGTGGTTTCTCATGTAGGGTGACGTGTTGCGAGGCAGGTGGGAGGTGCTGTTGGCTTTATTTTAACCCATCGCCGCTCTGTAGCTTGTTTTCCTTCCATATTTACACTTTAATCGCTGATTCAAAGTGAGATTTTTATCATCGTGGTCAGTCTGGGTCAAAATCTTTGGTGCAATAGATGTGAGATTATGATTCTAACCGTGAGACGGATGCAGATTTGTATTTTTCTGAGCAGCTAAACTTCACTTATCGCAGCTTTTGTCACATTTAATCTGTTTCAGTGCTTCTGTCATCGTGTAAACGTGTTAATCCTGAGCAGAAATTCCCATAATGCTCACAGAGACGTCCGCCGCCGTGCTTTTCTTCTGTGCGACGATTCAAATTTACACCGACAGACGAACAAACAAACAAACAAGCGAAATCAGTGGCATCGTTTATTTCAGTGGCATCTTTCTACGTCTTTTTATACATTTCTGTCAAAGTCCTGAACTGTTGTTATTGTCAAACTGTCAAACTTTAAGAGTCAACAATCAGCGGGTGTTTGGTTTAATCATCCTGAGGTGTCGGTGGAGACGGGTGGAGTTTACCTCATCCGACTCTCCCTGTTAGCTAACGTGAGGCCATCAGTCAGAAATAAGCTCAGTAAAATAACTTTCAGACACATAAAAGTGAATTTTTCATGTTTTAAACGCATGTATGTCCCATAAACTTTTCTGATTTTAATAAATTTAATTCGTCTTTTTATCGTATTTTTAAACGTAATTGACTAACATGCAGAAGTGAAGCTGTTATCATTGATGAGAAACAGAGTCTGAATTTGAACATTTGTGTTTTTGTGATTCTGACTTTTACTTTAAAAAAAAATCTTCAGCATTTATGAGCTGAAGTTGAATCTGTTTCAGTATTTTTCAGTCAAAGTGTTTGATGAAATCTGACGTCTTTAATCTGTTTGAAACCACAAACTGTCCTGATCAAACTTTAAGACATGTTGACTCTAAAGTTCTCGGTGCCTTTTTATCATCAAGTACAAGAGATTTTATTAAAGTGTTTCTTCATCCTGGTTGATGTGTTTCTCACACACACACACACACACACACACACACACACACACACACAATCTGCTGTAAAAGTCCAGTAGTTTAAATGAGGGAAAGAATCAGTGCTTTCTTTTGTTTGGACTCTCTGTCCTGTGTGTATCCTGAACCCAAATAAAACTCGTTAAAAACAAAGAGCAGAAGCTGCTGTGTGATCTGTGTGCAGAGGGGAGGAGCAGCGCCACCTGCAGGTGATCATCAGTAAGTTATTGACCTTTTCAGGAACAGAGCTGCAGGTTGGATCATCGCTGTCAAGACAGAAAAATCTCATTTTAACTGAAACAAAACAGCAGAAATGTGTTTTTGAACAGCTGCTCAACATCTGCAGAGGCAACAAAATGTGCTGTGTTGTGTTTAGACTTCAGTTCTTTAGTTCAATAAAGAAAGTAACTTAGCAGGTACTTAGTTACTTAAGGTAACTCTTCTCTCTTACATTTCAGATACAAATATTGTGCTTTTTTCTCTTCAGAACAGTTTTCTGAAATCTGAAACTCCACATGATCGATGACTGATGTTTGTGTTTCCATCAAAGATATTTAACCTTTAATCCTCCCACATGTTCTCACTTTAACAGCCGTTCAAAAGCTTTAAAAGATAAGATTAAAGCAAAAGCAAAAATTAGAGACTTTAAAACACACACACACACTCCTCACACACACTCATCACACACACTCTCATCACATGTGGGAAAACCTCTGAAGGTTTCTGTCACAAGTCTGACCTGAGCACAGAAATCCCGCAGCCTCTCCCCTCTTACAGTAGTATCATTTTGAAACACTGAGGTTTTTTCTCACATGTCGACCTTTCTGGTAACAGCTGCTGGTTGTGTTTCCTGTCTGCTGTAACTCGGCCGGTCAGAGTAACTTCTCGTACTGGGCGTCCAGAGGATGTTTCCTGTCTGCCATGTGATGCCATCAAACACCACAGAGGAGTTAAATAACTCCTGATGACACAAACACTGACTGACAAATGACTTACAGCACAGTGTGTGTGTGTGTGTGTGTGTGTTCATGCCGGGCAGTGGTGACAAATTTCCTCACATCAGCCCAATGATGCAAAAATACTCGATTACTTTAAGGAGTCCTGCAGTTAAAAACCTACTGGAGTAAATATACAAAAGTTTTACTTGCTAAATGCTGTTTAAAGTTTAAAGAAATATCATAAAATATAAAATAAAACGGCCTGATAGATTTTCATAGTATCCATCTGTCTGTTAATCCAGAGGATTGCAGTACTTTAAAATGTACTCTTTACTTTTACAACACTGTAGAATTACTCTCTCATGAGTAAAAGTACTGCATTTCATATTTTTAGCATCAAACTGTCCAAAAAGTATTAATTGTGCAGGAAGACCCTTTGAAAATAAAGTACATTAAGGTTCCCAGAGTAAAATAATGTCACATATTTTACTATTTTACTGTTTTTATTTTTAGTTGATAACTTTCCAAGCTAACAGATAAATGTGGAGAGTAAAAACTACAATATTTACTTCAGAAATGTAGTGACGTACAAGTAAAGAGAGGGACAAAAACAAAAGAAATACTCAGTCAAGTAAAAACACCTTGACATATACACTAGAGTAAATGTACTTAGTTACTTTAAAACCCGCGTTACAAATTAGATTTTTAAGGATTTGAATCGTCTCTTTGTGAAACGCTGAATAATTCCACATCTTTAGGTCCTGAAACAAACAAACAGACGACAAACACAGATTCACACTTTGTCACGAGTCAAAAAGTTTCAGAAAACTTCTGCTTCAATCTATAAAAATCAAAGTTTTGTTTCACAGAATGTAATCTGAAAGGTAACTTGTTATTTAAATTACTCAGATTAAACTAAGTGAAGTTAAAAGTACAACATTGTTTTTCCTGAAATTAAAGTAAAAGCAGCAGAAAATGGAAATAAAATCAAAACCTCGAATGACACTGAAGTACTTGCATGAATGTACTCGGTTACTTTCGGCGGCTGCTGTTGGTAAATACCGGTTTGTCTCCATCAATGACTCGTCCTCATCCACCCATTCATGCGCCTGAAACCGCAGCTGACTGATGGAAAACAAACAGCAGCAGCTCTTCTCCTTTTGTTTTCTGACAACACACTCGTCCAACCAACTTCTGCTATTCTTCAAACTGGAAAAACCTCTCAAACCGAAGCAGGAAGTCACACTGTCGACTCTAAATTCCTAAAGACTGAGAGTGTTAACGAGGCCGTGATCATGACTCATCAAAATAATTAGCACTTATCGTCAAAGGTGGAACTAAAAACTATATTTTGAATTAAAAGGTTTAATCAGCTCGAGTCAGAAATGTGAAGAAGTGATGATTTTCTTTTATTATCTTTAAAAAAACTAATAGATGTGCTTATAAAACTGTGGCAGGCTGCACTTCATCTCATCTCCTCTCATTAAGGAGGATTTTGACACTTAAAAACGAGCTGTTTCTGCAGATTTCTGCACATTTTGAAACGAGGTAACTGCAGGTCGTTAAACACATGAATGTGGGTCGTTAAAGGAGAAGTTGATCTCTTATGCAATAAAATCTGCATCTGCATTTCTGTGCAAAAGAGGAAAACCTCAGATTATTCTAAAACACTGTGATGATTTTAAAAAAGGCTTTGTTGTGGTGATGTGTGTGTGTGTGTGTGTGTGTGTGTGTGAGTGTGTGTGTGTGTGGACTGACCTTGCTGCAGGCAAAAAGAAGTTTTCATCAGATCAGGAAATGTTTGACTCACAAGAGAAAAGAAAGGTTTACAGTTTGGGTCTAAAAGGGAAAAACAACATTTACACACTTTCTAAAGAAAATATTGAACCTTTTTTTAAAAAAACTGTCAGATTTTTTGCAGATTTTTGCTGTTTTTGAGTCGAAAACATGAATGAAATCATCAGCTTCATATTTGTTTCTTGTGTAAAACAGGTTAAGATAAATGCTGCAAGTTGAAACAAGCTAACTGCATATGAGAAGTATTAAAAAAACTGAATTAAATTGCTGTTTTTTCTGACCTTTTTTAACATTTCTGTGCTTCTGCAGCTCTGAATACATCAGCTGCTTCACGCTGCGACACTGACGAACACAGGTGATGCACATTAACTTCAAATTAAAACCCAAACAGGCCGAAACTGTCAAACATCTCAACATTTATTCATCATATAATTCTGTGCAATAATACAATGTACAAATAATCTTTATATAAGTATTACAATCCATATAATAGTTAGATTTGAGTAGAACAAAGTAGAACATTAAATACATTCATGGTCTGTGAAGGCGTCTGTGCTCTGCAGGGGAAACCAGACTTGTGAGGACGCAGCTGCTCAAACGTTCTACTTTCGGCTCAAAGTGAGAGTTTGTTTTTTTTTTCTGCAGGTTGTGGAATGAAAATTATCTGTGTGAAAGCACATCGTGTCTGCATCGATGCCACCAGGGCAGAAAAATGTTTGATCAGAGATTCGTTTTGACTTCACGCACTGAAGGAACACGACGAAAACACTTCAACACGGTTTGGTTTCTGAGCATCTTCAAGTCTGCAAACAGCTTCTGTACACATGATTAACATTGTTTTAAATGAACTGTTGGTCCAAACTGAGCTTCACACAGTCGCCAAGTATTCTCACAGTGTGTGTGTGTGTGAGTGTGTGTGCAGGAGTCTGCTATGGACACACTCACACACACACACACAAACACACACAAGGGTTTCTGCAAGAGCCTCATCTGATCAGCCCTGTAACCCTCACAGACACGCACACACACGTAAACACACACACACACACACACCGGCTGTCTTGTGAAAACCTCAAATTTACATTTTTTAAGATTTTTTAAAGTTTTTTTTACATTCTTCTGTAAGAAAACAAGGCAGTTTTTTTATTTTCCTGAAGATTTTCTGGATTCAAAGTTTTCACCCGACAGCTTATAAACTCTCGGCGTTCACACACATTCAAACGACACACACACACTGTACAATCAACATTTCATTTTAAATGGACTTTAGTCCCCCCCCCCCCCAGTCGGGTCTTTTCGAAGAAACAACTGGCCAATCAGAGCTTATTAAAAATAGCGTGTGACAGGACAGAGCGTCCTGATGCTGGTGAGGTGCAGGCGGCGCCGTCAGTCTGCCGTCAGTCTCTGTCGTCGTCTGCAGAGGAAACGCTGCACTGCAGCAACCAGCTGTCAATCAAAGTCGTGCCTTCATTGATAAATAACTGCAGCCTGGGTGTCACTGTGAGCCCCCGCAGGCCGTCGATCAAGTGTCCTTGTCGTCAGAAAGTGCAACGTGCAGCTGTCGGACGTCCTCGTCACTCATCCTGTCTCTGAGACGTGACGACTGGACCTCCTCGTAAGGGGGCGGGGGGTTGTCAGGGCTCTGGTTGGACAGGAGGGGGCGCTGACTGCCGTCCGACTGAGCCGACTGGTGACAGCCGGGAGTCTCCTGAGCCAATAGGAGCTGGGTGGGTCCGGGCGCAGAGCAAGTGGGGAGGCGCTGCCCCCAGCTGCCGTACACCGCCTCCTCATAGGAGGGGAGGGAGACAGGAAGTCCATCCACCATCAGGTCCAACTGGTCTGAGGAACGACGGCTGTGAGACAGACAGAGAGAGAGAGACAGGTGAGGGGGGTGAATGCACTGATCTGGGATCTGAAACATGAACATAATATAGAAACTGTCTGTTTGAGTTCAGATTCATTTGTTTTCATGTAAAATTATCCATCAACCTGTCACATCTTACCTGTAATAAGTTCAAACTGAAGTTTAAACTGCTGAGTTTCGACACTTTTATCACGTTAAGGTGGTGGTTGTTTTCAAAAAAAGACACAGTGATCATATAATCTTTAATATTAAAGCTTGGTTACTTTTTTAAGCATATTTTTTGTCAGTTTTGCATTTGTTCTGTTTTAGTTGAGGTTGGTTGGATGTCAGAAAATTTTGGTTTTTCGCTAAAAAATAGTGAAAAATGAGGCAAAACATTTGCAGCAGGATGTATGAGAATCATTTAAAGGGCTGAAAACTTTTTTCACCAGCTTCATAAATCTCACAAAAAGCAGCACTGACGTCGCTCCACAGCAGCTGCACTGACAAGGCCGTATGCAGATGTGTATACAGATGTGTATATACAGATGTGTCTGCAGACATTTTTTGGTTACTGGCCTTTAAAAAGTCTTTTAGACTTCTTCGCTGCAGTAACTAGATTTCACAGACTCCCCGTCGTTACATCTGTAGCTCAGCTGTTACAGCAAACAGCAACAGATGTGCAAAAACATCTGGCGAGTTTAACACATGTATGTTAAAGGAAGTAAATGTTCTCTCTCTTACCTGTGTGATTGACAGGGGTAGAGGCGGGACTTGACGACCAGGCAGGCGGTGGTGGTGAGCA
>JAPZDV010000024.1:24706538-24721533 GCA_029814665.1 Acanthurus lineatus | reverse complement strand
CACA
Organism: Acanthurus lineatus; assembly: GCA_029814665.1. Classification (NCBI taxonomy): domain Eukaryota; kingdom Metazoa; phylum Chordata; class Actinopteri; order Acanthuriformes; family Acanthuridae; genus Acanthurus; species Acanthurus lineatus. The sequence continues at coordinate 24,721,529 of JAPZDV010000024.1, read as the reverse complement.
CTTTAAAGGATAAGTTATGATTAAATCCATGCATGTGACCCCATAGTATCATCTGTAGAAGTAATATTCAGTGAAGAGCAGCCTGATATCTTGACACTGACAAGGCCTGACAGAAAAACTGACAGATGAGAGAAACTCTGGCATTGCTGACAGCAGCTACTCTACAGCGCAACAATATAATTTCAACTCAGTCAAACTGGATAACACTTTATTAAATTGCATCAATTGCTTATCGAATTAGTTTTAGTTTTGATTCAACAAGTCTAAAAAAAGTAACTTAACATCAATATTAAACCGAAAAGAGCCACATTGTAAGTTTTGAGGACAGCATTACGGCATCTTTTTGTTTTAGTTTTTAAACAAAACTAAAAGAAGAGAGGGGACATGAAAGATTTGTGGGACACCTGTGTCAAACTAAGTAGGTATTGGATCCAAAATCAGCTTTTAGAACCAAATTCAACAATAACAAATGTGAATTTAAATACATAAAGCAAATATTTGTATCCTAAACAAGCTTCATTTTTGAAAAATTACCAAGCAAAAAGTGTATTTATGCAGTGGTAACCCCCAAACACTCCCATTAACTCCAACCTGCTCCTTACTGTTAAATAACATAAAATGCATTAAACAAACTTCTATGTACAAGAACACAAGTGCTCAACTTTCTGCAGAGTTTTAACTAAAGGTCACCTGGTAACAGTAAATCACTACCAATATCTTCTCCCCCTCCTCTCCATGTGTCACCAACACTTGTGCAAAGAGAGACAGATGACCGGGATAGCCGAGTGCAACAGCTGTCTTGACATTCACAGATATGAGGAGTCAGTAACAGGTTTGAATGATAATAGTCAGGGAGAGGAGGAAGGAGAATGAAAAGAGACAGTCACAAGTCACTTCCCAGAAATCCACCGGGGCTTTTTATGTGAAACAGAAAATCATCACTCACTCCCGCTGCCTCCCTTCACACACAGCAAACAATAAAGTTATTGTGTTTGTTTTTTTTTTTTTTAAATTCACTCCAGTTAATCCCTGCTGTGAGATTTTAACAACAGTGGTGTTTTGTTGTTGTGGCCCAGATTAACTTTCGCTCGGTCCCAGTAAAGCAGCACAGCCTCACCAGAAGTTAAAACTTATCACTGTAAACGCTGAACTTTTGTTTTTACTAAAGACAAACAAGTTGATAAACTGAATAACAGCGACATAAACAATAAAAGAGTCTAACACCCTGTGTTTAAATACGGAAATACTCACTTTTAATCACAGGTATTCCTTTAGCCAGCAGCAACACACTATCCACCTGATCTCATGTCGGAAACACAGCTGAGGACGAGGTGAAAAAACACACACACACACTCACTCACACACACACTGCCTGCAGCAACAAAGTTGTTTCCGCGAAGAAATCCAACTCGTTATTAAAGCGTCGTTATTACGTCTCCGTTAATAATAAAAAAACAACACGGCGACAGATAACGAAGGTTAGCGTGAAAACAAACGGGAAAAGTCAAAGAGGTTTTGGCTTCGGGCTGTAAATACAAAGTGTGTCGCATTCCTATGGTTTCAGCAAAACGCGGCCCAGTTTCATGACGTCACCGGCGGAGGGAGAGCGCGAGAGAGCGAGAGAGACGGAGAGAGAGACAGGGGAGAGAGAGGGAGAGAGAGACGGGTCTGGTCTGTCAGCACCCGTCTGTCCTGTCAAATAAAAGTTAAAAATAATAAAAGACTCTTCCCTCGTCTTTCCCTTCCCGTCGCGCGCAGTAAATCTGCCGTCACAGGTGTGTGTTGTTACCTGTGACGTCGCTCTGCCTACTTCACTTGTTCCTCTTCCTGGGTTGTTCATTGTCAGCATTAATGAATATATGACAATTATTTTAAAATAAACGATCGATTGTTTGATTCATAAGATTTGATTGATTTTCTGAAGCCAAAGAAAATTTCTTGTGATGTAACTATGTTTGGCCCAAACTACATCCTTGAACCTAAAATATAAACCAGCAGTAAATAAAAGGCCTTACAGGACACCAAGAACCAAACTATCAATTAATTTGGGTTATTTTTACTTGAAACAACTAACCTAAAAACCGATTAAATTAAAGGTGGATCCACTCGTGCAATAAAACCTTGAACAACTTTTAATGCAACATTGCTTCAATAAAAAACAGCACACCAATACCAAAAACACAAATATTAAGTTATTAATTGCAATTAATTATAAAAATGGATGTTTAGACATTATTACATGTTGCATCTCCAGTCAGGAATTTAAGTTTTTAAAAAAAATATTCTTTTAAATTTAATTTCTTTGCTTTCACACGACTCACTTGAACAACAGAATCTCACAGCATTGCTGAAATTATTGCTATTTTTGGAGCCTGATGGAGACAGACTACTATGAAATACCATGTCTGCCTGCTAATATAAACATGTCTATCACCAAAGACATGACAGAGGACACACAGATAGTGAGTCACGGCTAAATGACAAAACATAACTCATAAACGCAACAAACCTTGAACCACTCTGTCAGAAAAACTTAACAGTTGTTGTAATCAAATACTTTAACACACTTTGCAAAAAAAAAGAGCAGATTTTTAACTCTGCCCTACTTAGATATTCATGGTCCTGGGAGTAACTAATCAAACAGCACAAATATTTGCACAGTTTTAGCACACATTTAATTAAAACAGTCAAATTAACATCTATTTCAGAGGAATGTGATCTACTGTGATGATCACCAGATGCTTGAAACTGATCTTCATTTTATTCTGTGAGGTTTCCAAAATAAAATGCTGATTTATAGACAACTTGGTGCCATATAGACAAATGTTTAACATTAGAAACATCACAGTTATTTTAATCTAATGAAAGGGAACAAGTAACTTTTAACAAATAAAATGCTGTTTCAAAATCTTGTGATAACCTTCCTTATTCTCTTTTCACTTTCATCTAAAACCGTAATCTAACCCTAAAAACATACATTTAATCACAAATAATTCATTTTTAATGGTTGTTCCTTATCAAAGCTAGCTACGTGAGTCTATTTGTTTCTATTTGCACAAGACAAGGTGTCAGAAATAGTAAGAAAATAAGCCCATTGACATTCCTGTGAGAGTAAAAATACAACAGAAACAGTTCCTCTCAACGTACCACAGTCAGAAACACACAAACCTGCCAATGCCGAGGCAGAGTTCAAACAAAGCCTGCAATGTTACAGCCAATGAGGGCTGACTTCCAGAAGCAGGTTGTGGAATGTGGAAAGGTCAATGATAAAGGCGGCGAAGAGTGCACTATGTAGCACACACAAGCTAGCTTACACACATTACAGCACACATGCACACACAGTGCAGTTTGACAGTGAACAGCACCTACAGACCTTTGCTCCTGCGTGATTACACCGACTGAAACACAGAAATAGCCAAACAAGTTCACTACAAGGAGTTCATCAGATACAAGTTCAAGGATAAATGGGATGTTAAAGGGTTACCACACACAAAAACATTAAAAAAAATCTCAAGATCAGTAAAAACAATTGTGAAAGCAGGCTAAAGTGAACAACAACGCTTGTATGCAGGCACGAGAAAACAAGGACAGCAACATGCGTTTAAAATCTACAGACTAGACAAAGTATTCAAACCAATCATATCCTTTAAGCAAACTGTTTTTAAACTGATCCAATACTGCACTGTAACTTTTTATCTTATATATATACAGTGACACTGCAGTAACCATGACCACAGCTATGATGTCCATATGGTAAACACGGTTTTGCATACAAGAACAACCTGATGAAAGGTGTTGCTTTCAAAGTAACTAGTGTTGATCTATGCTTTTCACTCTGACTGCATTGTTTGTTATTTTTCATTCTAAAACATTTATAAAAAGATTAACAAAGGGAAAAAAGACATAGAAAAAAATGTCTTTTTGATGTTTATGACAAACCTTTAATCTGAAGGAGTAAAATCTGCGTAATGTTGTTTACAAGTGCTGTTGCTACTCACTCACAAGATTACACAGTAACTAAGCATCATGTTGGAACAGGTTAAGTCCTGAATGTTTCATCTCAATATACTCCTAATTTTTTAATCCATTACATCCAGAAATTTTAAATTAAGCCTATCAGACAATCTGATCAGTAATCTGACACCAAAATCAGATTACAATTGACACTCAGGTGATTTAAAAACAAATATTGCTTTATTTTGTGCTCACTTATTATTGCAAAATGTTAGCGTCATGTTATCTGTCCACTTATCCAAACTGTACACTGACACACTATCATTACATGGTGATGGCATGTTGTCCAAAACAGAAAAAAATGAGGCAATGTTGTTGTGAAGAAGTCACACATCAACACCGATCTCCCCCGTCATTAGTGAGGCCAGTCATCACTTCATCAACATGTCTGAGATTTACCATCTGCAAGATGGTTCTGCCAAATACAGCAGGCTGGTGAATGCATTTCACACTAGAAAAAATAGTGGAGCTGAAATGAAAAATTGTGATTAGATGACTTGCCTGGTGAATATTCATGTAACTACCACTAGCTTTGAAAAAAACTGGTCACAAAGTTATCAGTACACAATCTTTCACAACAGTAACATCTGTAAAAACTCCTCGAAAAGCATATCTTAGTTGTGCTGTATTTAATTTACAGATTGATTAGCAGCCCAAAAAAAGTGGTACGTGTTCATTAATCTTTATTCACAAGCAGGATCCCGAGAAATAATCTCATACTTACTTATAATGCACTGCAACAAAAGTCCTGCATATGTCATCAAGACTATTCCAGAGTAATGGGAACGCAAAAAAACATCAACAAAAAAAGGCAGCTTTTTTTTCCTCTTGTTTCACCTCCCTCTGTAACACACTGCCATTCACTAGCACTGCAGCAGCAGTACAACTGAGGTCAAAACCAGTCATGATCCAGAACTCTCTTTGTATTGTGCGTGTGTTTGTGAAACCTCCATATCACTGCGAACATGCAGGCCCAAGCTTGATTTTTCTGCTCTGAATGAAACAACTGTACGTGCAAATACAAGAAAAAAACTCCTCACTTGGCCGCTTTGTGCAAAGACAGAAAAACACACGGAAGAACAGCACAGACGTTAACCAAACAAACAAGGAAGAAAGGCTCCACTGGTGGTTAAAATAATCACCTGCACTGAAAGAGGCCATTTTTGACCATAATGTTTTTTTCATTATTGATAAATCTGACCATAGCTTTCTTGAATAACAGAGGAATCATTTCTATAAAATATAAATGCAAAATACAAAATGGTGCTTGTCTAAATCTACACTACATGTTTAAAAAACGAGAGGAAAGTAGAGAGACCCTTTTGGTATCATGAGGTTTTGTTTATTGGTAAATATATGGCAGAGGATAAATTGAGCTATGAACAGCATATCATTAACATAACTTAGATATTTTTGGTTAGAAACAACGTATGATAACACAAATACAAAAGAGAAGTGAAAAAAATGTTTCAAGATTTAATGTTTCAGAGTTTTTATCGATGTGGCCTTGATAACAGATAAACTCATCTCTGGCTACATATCAAATTCTTCTTCTGATCTTTTTTCTTATTTTTAACTCTCTGTATCTCTCTGTTTTTGGCCTGAAACCTTGACTTACTGGTTTAAAGTAGTTCTCAAAAGTAGGCTGTTCTTATGAGATTGAATATTTACTTTAATCATACAGTATTCTTGCCTTCATTTCTGAGCACCTAGAAAGTTGAGTTGATTTTGGCTGCTGCAGTCATTCCAGAGTGGATTTTCTTTCCTCTAAGGCAATAAGCCTGGCCCTTTCTCCTTGTTACACTGAGGAATGATGTGTCTGATATGACGCTGCACTATAATGTTGTTTTTCTTTTTTCCTTTCCCGACATAAGGCTATTTAATCCAGTCAGCTTATCTTGATTCTTGTCTCCAGACAATTTTTAAGTTTTTTTTCTGAGGAGTTAAATGCTATAGACTGGGGTTTGCTTTTAGTAGTGCAATGAGCAACCTTAGCTGTTTCCATTGAAATATATTGCTTCTGCAGTCAAAACTCTCATATGTAAGGTCTGATAAGCTCTTCTGCCAAAAAAAAAATCAGAAAACACAGAAAAACCCAGAGAGAAACAAAGAATGAAAATTTATCCACCAAAATTTATTCTTCTCCTCCTCCTCCTTCAAAACTTTTTTTTCTCCAGCACTCCCCTGACATGAGGTGGAGTCGGGGGTTTTCACTTGCAGTGATCCACTGCTGTTTTTTCTGCAGAAGTGGTTGGCTGTTAGCCTTTAGCTGAATCTGGTCCATTGTTGGCTTTGCTCCTCGCACTCTCTGTCTGTCTTTAGACTCTTCACTGACACCCAAAACTATACCTGCATGCAGGAAAAAAGTATTCCCTTTCATTTTTGCTCTCTCTCTTTCTTTCTCATTACTTCCTCCTATATCAGTCTACTCTATTTCTCTCTCACACACACACAGTCTATGTGCACCCCCTTCTTTTTAAAGCCAATGCCATCTTTTTATGTGAAACCTGATACCAGACGAAAGATGAGAAACTTTTGATGCTTCCATGCTTGCTCATCCACTGTAACATTAAGTCAACCAGCTAAGACACAAAGAGGAGAGAAGAAAAGGGAACAAAATAAATAGGATGGCATTAATTATTGATGATTTTCATTTCATTTCACTCATAGCAGGGAAAATAGTTGCTGTTGTTTTAGAAAGTGTTTTTTGTGGGGGAATGTGTCTCTACTCGCCCTGCAGGCCACATTGGGGAACTACATTCTCTCTTTTAACAGTCTCTTCATAATAAGAAAAACCAACAACAAAACTTGAGACTATAATTCAATGCTTGCTGATAAATTACTACACAAAACTAAAGCAGTAACAGGCACCAAAAATGTACAGGTTGACAGTGATGGATCTCAAAAATTATTGCAAATACGACCATTTTCAGGCTAGCTTCTAGCTGACACCTTGTATATCGAGCTGTTTCGGTTCACAGAGTGTCGGGACAGCAGCTGTGTTTGTCTCTCTCACACTCCTGAGGTACCCTCAGATCAGTTTACGTTAAACTAACAACATTCATCCATCAGCAAAATGGCAGGACGGATATTGTTGTTAGTTTGAAAGCAAGCTGCCCCCTGCTGGGCAATTCAATCAACACTAATGAATATCTTAATAGTGTTGCCTTTAGGACTCAGTTTCCTAACTTTGATCCATTATGAACAAACACATTATAAACATCATTTACATAATATGTGAGTTTAAGACACAGAAGGTCTGTAAAATGAATCTAATGTCATCATGATCACTATTTTGGCTTCCAACAAAAAATGATAATGACTGACTGCAATATTGCAATATTTAAAATGAGTGCTCCACTCCTAGAAAACCATATCTAAAAAAAAAAAAAAATCAAGGGCTTCCTAAACTAACAGCAAGCAGCCAGGAGGATCAAGATGTTTTGGCTTCACTTCTGAGATCATGCTGCTGCACACACACCCTGTCATGGCAGTTCACAGCAGAAGAGCTTAACAGACAGAATGAAAATCAAATGTCTGGTGCAAAAGGCGGAGAGTAAGTCCCTCAAAGTTGATCATCATCTGATGTTTGGAAGTGTTTCAGGATAAGAGCAAGTGATGTAAAGCAAGAAAAAATCATCTGAAAAAGTGTTACAGACTTGTGTCTGAACCCCAAAGCAACACAGCTGGAGGGGAGGACAAAAACAAACAAACAATAAACCCCGGAAATTGCAGTAAGATGAAAGCACGAGGGTACAAGGTATAAGGCATCATAAGTAAATGAAAGAAATGCTCATTGTTTTGGTTATGGGTAAAAAAAATTGGTACCATTTTACTTATTCTTTTCTTTAAAGAGAAGAAAAGTAAATAATGACAAGTTTTATTGTGAGCAAAGATGTGTATATTTACAGGAATGTAGCACATCATGAACCTGTAAGCAGGGCTCTTTTTAGTTTTTTATTAATTAAGCTATCATTAAAAGTAATAATAAAGTTAATGAATAAACATTATGAATAATCATGATCTCAATATTAATTTTAAAAAATGTTGTGATTTTTAGTTTTGGCCATAATCGTGATGCCCTAGGTACAGTTGACTGTGAAGTCACATTAACGTGTGTGGTCAGCAAAGTTCATCCATCACAGGTAAGAGACAGTGTTGGGTGACATGGGGTTACTTTTGATAAGAGTGCTCACTGCTCGGGTAGTCTGTGAGGGGAAAAAGTAACCCCTCCACAGGGCAATGGCATCCCAGGAATGTGTGGTGTGCCCAGCACTAATCACACAACCTTGCTGACTAACTAACTGAAGTGAAAAATCTCCTGTCTATTCACTAAGCCATACACTGCACACATATGAACGCCTCAGGCATTAACATAAATGAACACATCTCCCCGCTGAATAAGAGTAAAGAGTGCGATAACTAGTTAATAAGATGTGGGGGAGAGATTAGGGAGCATAGAAATCAAATCCATGCAGACATATCTTTAACTTTTACAGTCTGACCAGACAAAGTGCTGTAACTCTCAGCTCTGTGCCCGCTTCGCAGATGAAAAAATAAAATTTAATATTGTAGGGAGTAACAGGAAATGTTATTATGATGGTGATTAATGCATTGTAATATCAATGGCAATGCAGACAAGTCGATGTCGGCGACTCATAGCAAGTTCACAGATAAGAAAAGCTAGTGTTACCAGAATCAGCTTGTCTCTTGGATTTTCCATTAAGCTGTCCACTGAGCTGAGAGGGTCTTAGCAAGGAAACACAGCTCTAACGTAAAATTAGCTTGGTTAGGTGTCCAGAGCGGCGGTTTTTAATTGTTTAACAACTTTCTCAAGTGACTCATCACCTTGTGCCTCGGTCATGGCTTAGAGACTACAAGCTTTACACCTCAAGGCATTCGTCACATAAACACAAACAGACCAGACAGACGGAGGGTACTCCTTCCCTCAAACACTGGCTTGCCAGACTTAAAAAAGCAGCTAACGTTAGCCACTGTTAGCAACTTATCAGGGAGCAGAGCCGCGCCACAAGCTAGCGTACATCAAGCTTTAATTACAGTTATTGTAACCGAATGTGTTTACTCACCCAGAAACTCCCAGATAATTTTATTTTCTGTTGTCAGCGCGGTGCGGAAATTAACTTTCCTCCTTTTGAATGAGCAGACGCGGACTAACTCTGGGCAAACTGTGTAACATTAGCCGAAGTCTCACTTTCCTGACGCCATGTTGAACGGGAAAATACTACATCCGGGAACTGAGGCAGAACACCATGGCAACCGAGTCCGCGGCTAGCCGCTGGAGAGAATTAGCTAAATGTAATAAATTAGCATTACATTACAAACACCAAATATACACTAAATGTAATATATATTGTATATGTATAATTATTTCAGGGTAAATTTTGGTCAGAGTTTATTCAAATTTACTTTAAAAATGAAATTCTTTTAGTTTTTACACATTTTTTCTTTAGTCTGTTTGATGTTAACATTGAAAATTAAAGATAAACACTTTATATTAATATGTAGTTTTTTTTCCCTTGATTAATCTTTTCTTACGTGTTTTTCCTGGTTAGAGTATTTTTTGTTTTGTTTTGTTGTTTTCCCCAGCTCTACATATTGAATTGTGTCAGGGAAAAAAATGTCAATACCAAACTAAAAAATCTGACCTCTGATTAATATTCAAACACAAACTTGAAAACAAGGAACATGTTCTACACATGCGGGTTGTAACCTTTTAAATTTTATATTAATGGTGCAGGCCAATGAGGTTAAAGAAAAACAGAGGTTTTTATCTGCCTGGGGTTGTTTCCATCTAATCAATTTGTTATTAGGTCCCATGATAGATTGACCCTGCATCAGACCCACTAACACACTGAGCAGATCTGCAGCAATGTACTAGAAATGTTCATATTTTAAAATGCAGAGATTTTTGGTTTGCTCTTTATTTAAGATAGTTCATATTTTATCCCAGTGTAGTTCTGTCATGCTGTCCAGTCATTATTTATCCCAATCATGTGTATTTAATACATTTTTTTTTGTGTGTTTAAAGAAGAAAAAGAGACATTTTCAAACATAAAAACAAACTTTTCTCCTCCTCAAGCAGAAGAACCAAACTGGCATCATGAGTTCATGAAGGCAGCAGCAAGGAGACAAAGTTCAGCTGGCAGGTTTTTATCACACTTTCACTTCACCAAATACAACTGTGATTAAATATACACCACCAACGCTGAAGAGCTGCCAGGGCGGGTTATTGATTGACCAGGAGGGACTGGCTGCCCTGCAGGCCCTTTGAGGACAGATATTTGGATGCAGGTCAGCTTGTGGTTGTGCACAGAGCAGATGCAGATCTGGTGGATCGTGGAGGAAGCAGCTGTGGAGAAGTTCCTCCTGCCGAGCTGAAGGCAGAAAAGAGAGACGCTCTGCAGATGAATCCAGATGTGGCTGCTCAGTGAGGAGGAACAGCTCAGCTTCAGTTTAGACCACCGATGGAGTTCATTGAACCAGAGAGTGAGCAGGAGTCTCTCACTGTATTTGACCATTCAGGTTGCTTCCTGTGTGAAAAAGATGATCTACTTTGGGTCGAGCATGTGATCTGCAACCCCTGCACCTCTGAAACTGAAGGGAAACCAGGCTGGGGAGAGAAAGAGCAGCAAAACAGAAGTGAGGAGAGCTGGAGGAGTCATACCACCTCTCCTCCGGCTGCCTCCTCTGTCTTCATCCACTCTATTAAAAAACAAATCACCACAAATCCTCCGCTGTCCTGCCAGGATCAGGCTGGGAAGGAGGAGGAGGATCCTGACTCTGGACCAGGCTGCCGAGTCAGATCAGGCTGCACAAAGTGTAAAATGTCCACAAACCCAAGCAGGAAACTTCTCGCTGGTTTCTACAGGTGGTTTTCTCTCAGACGTCTGCTGCTCCAGTCTGGTTTAGGTCATCTTCAGCTCGTGGTCGGCGACCATCAGCACACCCGTCAGTCTGATGGTGAGTCTCTGCAGCCTCGCTTCATGATGCTCCAGAACAGATGTTTCCTGGATGATGGAGAGCTTGCTGGGTTGCCACATGAGGACAGAGTAGTTGGGAGATCTTTATCAACAAGAGTAAACCCTCCTGAAAGTCCTGCTCCTGGTACAAGTCGGAGAAAGAGGAGACGAGGCTCCTGCAAGATTTTCCATCGTCACACTGCTCTTGAACTGAGAGTTAACTCCGGGAAGGAATCAGACTCTGACCTGGAGGAGCTGCTGGTCGGGGATGAAGCTGATGCTGAAGATGATGATGCAGATTGAGCATGAAAGCAAGGAAATAACTGTTTCAGAGCTGTTTTATAACCTTTAGAAAGCACAAATGTAACTTTTTTAAAGGCAAATATGACTTAGGAATCTTTCAAAAACTTTATATAAAATTATTTATATTTATTTTATTATTATATTATTATATTTTATTATATATTATATTTTTCTAAATATAAAAGGTGAGTGTTGTAATGGCCAATACCACGTGTTAGATATCATAAAAGCAACCCAGCAACGCCCTATTTTTTTACCCTCTGTTGCCTTTGTAGGTCAACAGGACAGCTGTAGTTAAATTGACTGCTGCCCAGTTAACTGAATCAATAGAGTAATGGAGATAATGAACCAGCCACATGATTTCAGACTGAATATCACACATGTTGAGACAAAAAAATACAGTATTGGTTGTTGTTCTGTTCACAAATCAAATTGTTTAGAACTGAAAACAAATTTTCAAACGTGTACTTGAGGGTTTTTTTCATTGTTTTAATGCCACTTCACATTTCTACATCACTGCATTTATTTCTCCAGAGAAAAAAAATCCTGTGACTTATTGCTCAATTATCTTATATTTCCAACATCACAGGAAGGCAACATTTAAATCTCAGTCCCTGCAGAATTTAACCTGCGCAACACTGACCTCTAGTGGTCAAATGCACGTACTGCTCTGTGATCCTTGTGTCCAAACAGCATTCAGCAGCTCTGTTAGTTTAGTTTAATGGTTGAATATCTACAAATGAGTGAATTTGTATTTATTATGTATTTATAAATGTAATGGCATACTTTTATTTTGAAAATTACACATTTTCGTAATAATAATTATAATAAAAATAATAAAGTTAGCATTTCTTATAATGTTATAAAACTATTCGCCCTCTGTATTTGAAGACATGTAATGATTATTCTTAAAGTGTGTGTGTGTTGGTGTGTATGTGTGTGTGTGTGTGTGTGGTCAGTCCTGCTCTGGAAGCAAATTTGGAAAATCTCAAGTATCAGCGACTTTTTTTTTCTGTCTCTGTGTAAACTGGGATCAATAAATTGTGAACGAGCTGAAACGGCTGATTCTTCGTGTCCATTCTGAGTTTATTTCCAGACTTATTTATCCGGGGAGATGTTCTGCTGAGCTCGCTCGCTCTTTTTCCACTTCCTTTCCTCTGTCGTGTTTACTTTGCTGCATCCTTTTACTCTTTGATGCCCCTTTTTACTCTGCGAATCATATTTGTCCTGTCAGGTTTCTGCGTCTTCTCTTGCTCTTTTCTTCCAGTTTATATTTGTTTTCTTGTTTTCTCATCAGTGTAGAAAATTGTTTTGTTTGGTTCAACATAGTTTCTTTTTACTCAAAGCTGTTTTTATATAAAATAATTAAATGAAAGTCATTTGTCTGGTTTAATTAAGTTCATGCTAAATGTCAAAGGTGAAGCACTTATATGTATTTAGAAGCTTTAAGTTTTGAAATTATTGGCCAAATCTGTGTTATTCCCCTACAAAAGTTTAAAAATCTGTCCTTTATGAATCTAGTTTTCCATATTTATTTTAATCATAAAGGGAATTTCTTCATCTTCATATTAAACAAGACAAATTATATAAAATAAAGATACTAACATTGCAGACTGCAGGTTTGACTCTCGCTGAGGTCACCTGGTTAAAGTGGGAGACGATTTTGACAAAACAGCTCTGACTGGAAATTCCACCTTAAATTATTCCATCCACAGCTCAGCAGTTTGGCTTATTGGAGCAGCCTCACCGGTTTCCATCCGGCCTGGAAGTAATGAAAGTTTGGATTGGATCGTACAGAGCAGAGCTTCATCATCAATCCTCCCAGTGATCACTGATCAATTATTCATTTAACATGAGGTCGAGTTTATCAGGAATTACTGAGAATTTACTGTAAAATAAAGCCTGTTGTGTTTTATCATCGTCACAGATTTAAGATTTTACTGCACAAGAGCATGAAACTCTTAAAATCAGACATTTACTACTGTTATTGTCAAAAATCAGTAAATTAATTCAACTTCACATCTCGACTTTCAGGCAGATTTTTGCAGACCAAAGTTGTTTGCTCATCATCACCAGCAGCTGAACTGAATCCACAAACAGGAGCTAATTCACCGCAGATACATGCTCCTCACTCTCGTAACCTTTTGCTGACAGACGGTGTGTTTACATAAATTTGTCTTTTTGCAGCTTCGTGCCTGAAGGTGACTGAGTTTCTGGCTCCGATTCAAACCTGCCTGAGGAGACGCAGCAGCAGCAGCAGCAGCAGCAGCATCCATCGGCTCAGTGCACTGCAAAAATAAAGTCCATCCTCACCCTCCTGACTCCAAGTTTAATGTTTTAAAATAAATTATAAAAAAGTTTAATCGTCCAGCGGGGTAAGAATATTGCACTTTTCAGATCTGCCTCTTTTTTTCTTATTTAAAAAAAGTGATTTCAAGAAATTGTTAAGAAAGAAAATTGTGTCACCAGCAGAATTACTTTCTGATTATTTCCCTCATTTTTTTCTGCTGGTTTCATTCGTTTTAAAGGGGTTTATTGTTCCTTAGTTGTTGTTCTTAGTGTTAGGGGATCGTCCTCAGACTCGGTCTTCACCTGTCAGGTGTTGGTGAGGCGTCGCTGGCGTCTTCACCTCTGCTGATGTTCATCCATGATGTCCATTCAACCTGCTCTGCACCTGAACACATCACCGTCCTGCTGCAGTTCAGAGGCCTGAAAAGGAAACCAGCTTTATGTCGATTCAGAGGCTTCACAGCTGCTGAGGCCCTCAGAGCTCCAACCTGCAGGAAGTCAGCAGGAAGTCAGCAGGACGTCAGGAGTTTCTCCTCTGAGCAACAGAGTTTATACGTGAATGACAACGAGGATTTCTGCTTCAGCATCTCTGCTGCTTCCTCTCCGGTTTGTTCAAATTGGATCCAGAGACACTGAGGCAGACAGACAGGCAGACAGACAGACAGACAGACAGGGAGACAGGCAGGCAGACAGACAGAGAGACAGGCAGATAGACGGACAGGCAGACAGGCAGGCAGGCAGGCAGGCCGAAAGATAGACAGACAGACAGATAGACAGGTAGACAGACAGACAGGTAGACAGACAGACAGACAGGCAGACAGACATACAAACAGGTAGACAGGCAGGCAAGCAGGCACGCAGACAGACAGGCAGGCAGGCCGAAAGATAGGCAGACAGACAAGCAGACAGACAAGCAGACAGGCAGGCTCAGGCAGGCAGACAGGCAGGCAGGCAGACAGACAGGCAGACAGACAAGCAGACAGACAAGCAGACAGGCAGGCTCAGGCAGGCAGACAGGCAGACAGGCAGACAGGCAGACAGACAGACAGACAGACAGACAGACAGCTCCTGTTGTTTCAAACAGCAGTTTGTTGTCTTGGACGGGACGGTGCAGCTCTGCTGAGTCATGCGTCGCTCGTCTTCAGGTCGCGGCCGCTGAAGCCACGAAGAAGAAGAACGACTTCAGCTGCAAACTTAATTATTGAAGGAGGCACAGCGAGGCTCTCTCACACACACACACACACACACACATACACACACACACACTGTTTGTGCTGTGGTATAACAAATAATACATAGAGTCAACTCCCTGGAGTTCACAGAGGAGGTCGTGTGTGTGTGTGTGTGTGTGTGTGTGTGTGTGTGTGTGTGTGTGTGTGTGTGTGTGTGTGTGTGTGTGTGTGTG
>JAPZDV010000024.1:24691654-24701810 GCA_029814665.1 Acanthurus lineatus | reverse complement strand
TCCCTTCCCTCCCCAACCTGCATCCTGCATGCGGAACACTGAATTATCCCGGCAGCACTTGCCCCCCTCCGTCCTCCCCCAGGTCCTCAGTCAGCATCCCAAACTCCGGACGCAGTCATGTGTCTCTGTGTCGCGTCCTCTCCCATCAACCCCTGCTGCAGCCTCGTGTCAGGTGTGTGCAGTCACCTACATAACGTGTTGTAGATGCGCGCGCGCGCGCGTGCGTGCGAGCGAGCCGCGTAGTCATCCAAAGCTCGGCGCGCAGTCGGTGCGGTTGGGCGCCTCGGTGCTGGTGCTGTTGCTCGGCTGGTCCGGTGCCCAGAAGAAGGCATAGTAAATCACCAGGATGACCGCAGCGACGGACACGCAGAGGAAATACACGATTGCCATGGCCACTTTCACCCACAGCTTAGTTGACATGTTGGCGTGCTTGGCCCGCAGCTCGCCGGGATAGCTCGGCCTGCGCTTCATGTCCCCGTTCAGCTTCTCCGCCGTCACGCTCACTTGCCTGCCGGCCGCTTTCATCTTGGTTACGGAGCAAAAACGTTACGAGCCGCTGTTTCCTCCGCGGAGTGTTGCGTGTTCATCTGAGTCCGGACAGCACATCCAGCTGTCCCCCCCCTCCTCTCCTCCTGCCCGCGGCTCCGCTCTCCTCCGGTGCGGTGACGGGATGCAGTGTGAACCGCAGGGCAGCGGCTCCGGTCCCGCCGCCTCCTCCGGTGTCCGCAGGACGGTAGATGTGCCTGACCCTCCGAGTCCTCGGTGCGCACCGGGCAAACTGAACTCAAGGAGGCTGTTCCCAGCATCAGCTGGATGGGACCGCTGTCAAGCTGGCCGCGTTTAAACAGGCCGCTTCCGGTACGCCCTT
This sequence comes from Acanthurus lineatus, assembly GCA_029814665.1. Classification (NCBI taxonomy): domain Eukaryota; kingdom Metazoa; phylum Chordata; class Actinopteri; order Acanthuriformes; family Acanthuridae; genus Acanthurus; species Acanthurus lineatus. The sequence continues at coordinate 24,700,942 of JAPZDV010000024.1, read as the reverse complement.
TCAAAATAATGCAGAATGTAACTGCAACACAAGGGAAAGTAATTACGATACAAACAAAACAAAGAATAAAAGAAGAAACAGAATAATCGTCAACGTGCCCTAAAAGTTCTCCAGTAATAAATAAGATGCTGATGTGTCTTTCAAATAGTTTAAACCAACTACACTGATATTACTGCAGATTAAAATAAGTATGTATATTTTCCTATGTCCAAAATGCAAATGTGTATAAACTATTTCATTTATCTCACATGTGCTAATAATTCTATTTTTAGGGCAGAAACTTGCTTATTTCTTAATATCCAATATGCTTGATGCGTATAAGTTATTTGAATTTATTTCACATGAGCCAGTAACTATTTTTTGTGAAAGAACTTACAAAATACCTGCACCCAAACAAAACTGGTGACAGGTAAAGATGGGAATATTACAGGAGTTTATGTAACTTATCACCACTGCAGAATGTTGACAGATTAAAGCTTTTAACATGAAAAACTTGTTGAAATTTAAGGCTTATTTAAGCAGCAAATACACATAAGAAGTTAAAGCGTCTGTCTTTGGGAATTTAAAGTGCACTGGTGCATCATGACATTTCAAGAATCTTAATCATATTTAACACACTGCTTAACATTTAGGTCAAACAACTTAAATTTGAAGAATTTATTGGCATTATTGTTGTTGAACACAGAGAGAATCATGAGGGTGCAGTTTGCATCTGTGACACAAACTCACTATTTAAAGATGTTATTTCTGTCAGAAATCCTGCATTAGAGCGAGCCATTTCACAATAAACCATTTTAAACTAAAACTTTCCCTCAGACTAGTCAAACTTTAAAAGTTAAGTCATTAATCAGTATATATTTTTGTCACTGAGATGAGTGAAACAGGCCTGCTCTTAAACCTCACTCAACCCTTGAGATGGAAAAAAAAATCACTTATTTTGAAAGGAAAGCTGCCCCGTTTCCGGCGCCGCTCCGCGTGTCTCCGTCGGACTTGACGCAGCTTCGGACGAGGAGGAGCTGAAAGTACGCAACACACGACGATTGGGTCATAGTTTGAGAGAAACGTCCCGCAGCAGAAGATGGGAGAGATGCGGGTTTCATCCACAAATTATCACCGCCTCGGATTTTCTCCTCGAGCCTGTAAAACCCGCACCGCAGCTGCACGCGGAGCCCAGAAAGGAGACATCAGAAACCATAAAAAAAAAGCTTTTTTTCCCCCCCTCACAGATGAGTCACAGGCTGCAGCCATTAAATGTAGGCTGTGCATTGAGGAGGGGGGAGGGAGGGAGGGGAGGAGAGGGGGGGGATTTCTAACCTTCATTATGTGCTGTTAACAGGGGATGAAAGGGAGAGCAGAGGGCCATTCTTCTTCCTGTCCTGCAGCAGCCAAGGTCACAACACACACACACACACACACACACACACACACACACACACACACACACACACACACTCAAGGCAGGATTCAAACACAACAACGCAGCACTCGGGCTTTTCAGTGTGTGCACGGGGGCAGAACGGCTGCATGCTGCCACCCTGCATGGAGAGCAGGACATAAATCCATGAGTCTGCGGCGGATGGAGGGACGAACACACACACACACACACACACACACACACTTCAGTGGGTGTGATCTGCACAAAGTATTACGAGCATCAAGCTTTTTTTTTCATCAGGCAGAAAAGCCTCCAACCTGACACTAAACATTATTTTTATCCTTCTCACACCTACAGCAGCAAATCAAAAAAAAAAAAAAGAAAAACACACACACAGATCTGACTGAAGACATCAGAGGAAAACGTTTATTGGCTAAAATGAGAAAAAAAAACAACAAAAAACTTGATGTGTGCTTTACATTGATGTCGTTACACGTTTTTGGAAAGCTGTACAATCATCAGGCCTCTTCCCTCTGATGGAAAGGGGAGGGTGTGTGTGGGGGGGTATTTATTTCATCGATGGCTTTAACAACATTAAAAAGAGAAGCTACAGGTTCAGATTCATGCTAAGTCCTCGTCGTTTGTATGAAAACAGCTGAAACACGCCACTCCGGAAAAGGCAAACCTCGTTAGTCCTCAGAGCGATTTTCACGTGTCCAAACAGGAAGACGTCGTAGAAACAGATGCACGTTTGAAACATCGACCGCCGCCTTAAATACAATCAAATCAATCAAAGCTCGAAAAAATAAAACACACACACACAAAAATCCATATGCATGAAAAGAAAACATGAAAACAAAAAATATTCTTCTTTTATAGCTCGCAGGCTATTTGCACAAACAAACACCCGACTGTGGAATGTTCATTTCCGTTTTAAAAACTGTACATAATTCAGCTCCTTTCAACCAAAAATGCATCGTTTTTATTCCTCTGACACAGAACACACAAAAAAAACCAGTAAAAACCCATTTTTTCTGCATGTTTTTTTTTTAAAACACCACAGCCGCTACGACTAACATGATTCAAAGAGCCGTCTGCAGGAAACAACAGAAGCACAAAGCGAACTAAAGCCCTTGATCTGCTGAGGTATGAGTGAAGGCTTCATTCCAAAAGAAACTCTCTGATTTAAAAAAACTAATGTCCAAAGTTCTTTGCTCGGGTTGTAATCGACATTTCTGAACTTCAGACACTCAAACACGAGGCTAAATTTCCAAATATGAGCAGAATTTCTCCCTCAAACATGGCTGTTATTAACAAAAATGTTCATATTTCATGTAAAAACAGATTAAATCTTTAGAGCAGGTTTTTTTTTTTTTTTCTTTCATACCTGTAAGCATTTTTTGGAATGAGACCCTCGATTTTTAAAAAAAACAAACTTCCCATTGAAGAGGCAGTGTGTCATCTCGGGGGGTGGTGGGGGGGACAGACGGATATGACAGATTTCTCAGTAAAATGATGATTCATAATTCATCAGAATCACAAAACGACAGCACAGTCGATTAATGGCAGACTCTTTCTGACCACAGTTACCTCATTAAACCTGCGAACCGAGATCATGATCATCGTTTCTGATTTGAGATGAAGAGGAGACGCGAAGGAAGTCGCATGTTCTGTCAAAGTGCCCTTCAGCGAAACACCTGAGCCCGGCAAGTTATTCCAGGTGAGAGCATCCGCCGAACGACAGCAAAGTCATGCAACAGCCCGTCGTTCAGTGTGAGTCCCATCTGACCCACACGGTCGCACAGCAGGCCTGCACAGCTGTTTCTACGTGAAAACACAGAAAAAATTACGCTTAAAAACACGCCGACCTGCCTGCAGTTACGCTCGTGGAAACAGTCGGGCTGAAGGATTCTGGTTTTTTAAAGATATTTAGTGTCTTTAGAAGTTTTCTTGCACATGATGCAGAATAAAAAATCAGCGTCGGTGGCGTCTGATATGAAAAAGAAAACATTTCAGTGTTCAATCTGACAAACAGAAGAATTAAAAGCCACAAAGTAAAACCAAAGATTGTGAGCAGCTGGAGGCTGAAGCTCGGTTTCTACATCACGGCCACTAATGGAGCTGAGATCACTGCAGAGGCGAGGACACAAAGATGGCCGCCAAAGCTTCTCACAACAGAGGATTCAAAGCTGTGGCACAAAAATGAGACAAACTGCAGTCGATGCTGTGATGAGTTCGCTTTGGAAAAGACTGTGAGAGTGAAAACTGACGTGAGGAAAGATGGATTGTTAAATTAATCCATCTTTCTTCTGCAGGAAGTTAAGTCTCATGATGCAGCTCACACAAACAGCCTTTTTTAGAAATTGTTTACAACACTGCAGCTTGTAAACTAGCTAATTAGACAAGAGGCCAAACGACTGATGTTAAAAAACTCCACCAGTTTGAATCATTTAAGTCTGTTTAAGGTGTTGGGGGAGAATCACTGCGTATGTGAAAGAAGCTTTTTGTGGCTCCAAAGGAAACTGAGCGAAGAGGCTTCAGGCTACATGAGTCACTACGAACAGAAACAGCTGACTGTCAGACCCGACTGTCCAGTTTAGGTAGGATTTAAAAAAAAAAAGAAAAAAATCTGGTTCTGCTGCATCAGATTTTTCTGGAAGTCATGAGTCCGAAATGCTAAATGAGAGGAGAACTCCTGGTGTGTGTCTCGTAGCACCTGTTAACTCAGGTTTCATGTGAATATGTGAGTCAGGATGCAGCTTAAACATGTTGGTTTGATCACCACAAGGTCATTTAATCTGACAAGCTGCCACTTTGACAAACTGAGTCCCGTCAGTGATCGAAGAAATGACTGTTTTCCAGATGAAACTGACAGAAATCAGCAAAATCCTTTCAGCTCAGACAGCCGAGTGAAAACTGTCCTGACAAGACGTGGACCCTCAGCATGAGCAGCTCAGAGTCTGGACTCGTTTCAGACCAGTTTGGGCTTCTCGTTGTGACTTTTTTAAATACATCCTCATCTGTTTCTTTAAAGTTACAAGATTTTTCCTCAGTTCGTAGCTTAAATCATCTTCTGTCAACATTTTTACACACGTGGTCTTTTGGTTAAAAAATCGGATGAATTTCCAAATGCAGAAAACCAGTGAAAGAGAATTTTTAACAGGTTTTTCTTGATGAAGTGAAACCAAACGTGGCAGCAGCTAAGAGCTGAGAGCTGAAGAGAGGCGGGTCCATGGAAGTGATGCACAGCTCCTCCTCTTCCTCCTCTTCCTCTTCGTCATGATGGTTTAAGTCATTTATTTCCTCTTTGTTTCATTTTATTTGATGTGTGATGTCACTGTGATGAGAAGTGTGATGCTCTTCGTCCGTCTCATCTTTCCAGCCTCTTCAGAGGTGAGTCTGTTTGTTCCCAGCAGCTTCAGCCTGCAGACACACACACAGGAAGCGGTTAGTGTTGTCATACTCTGTGTGTGTGTGTGTGTGTGTGTGTGTGATTGTGCTGGATGCTTTTATCCGAAGCACATCATGGTACCATCAGTGTGTACGAGGAGAATCAGCCATCAATAATCAATACTGATTCATGCAGCTCAAACACATTCCTCATCTTAAAATCTTTACATCTTTACAGACTGAAACAGTTTGATATTTTTGGAAAAAGTGCTGATTTTTTAAATGTATTTACACTAAATACGAAGCAGCAGCCAGCAGAGTTTCTTAGCTCGGCTCAGCAAAGACTGGAGACTGGAAAGAGTCGGTCTGCTTCAGTCTGAAAGAAGAAAACTCCACCGACTGACACGAATCAGATTCACTAAACAAAATGTTGTGTCCTTGTTCTGTCTGTTAAACACTGGGGGTGCTGGATGAGTTGTTGGTGGGGTTGAGGATGTTTCCTGCTCGTTGCCTGGCAGCTGGTCGGCACAAATAAACAGTCTGGCGTGTGACCTCCTGTAAAACAACGATCTGTTTTTTCTACACTTCAGTTTTTAACCCAGATTAAACAAACGAGACACGAACCGCGGTTCAAAAGTTTGGAACGGCCTGCGACAGAAGCTCGATTCAGCGCAGGCAGATGGCTGAAGGACTCGTCTATATTTAGAGCCGGATTTCATCCTTTCAGGTCGTAGAAAGTCTTTTTATTACAAATAAATGTTACTTTGCACAAGAAGTTATGTTACATACATGAAGAACAAGACAACATTTAAAGGTTCAACCAAACTGACTGCAGAACAGCTCAGTGAGAAAATAAGAAACCAGCAAAAAATATGAAGCTTGGAATCAAAAATAAAATTTTAACATCAAAGGTATTTGAGAAAAACTGAGCAGTCTGAGTACGAACACAACAGAACGGTTGTAATAGTTGTGTTTGATTGATCTGCAGATCCACAGTCAGATATTTCACTGTGGATCCTCACAAACATCACAAGATTTAATCCAATCAGACTTCAAACAGCCTCCGTTCTGTCTGCCTGATCGTCCGTCCGTCCGTCCGTCCGGCTGCTGCTCATTTCCTCTCAAAAGCCTTTTAAATACTTAATTGGCCTCTAATTTCTCTGGTTTCCTGATGTCCACCCTGACACCAACACACACACACACACACACACACACACAACCACTTTAACAGATGTGTGCACGCACGCACACACACACACAGTATCACACAATGAGCTCATCTGATTTCTGCTGTTTATCACAAATGAGTCACCAGCAGAAGTGTAAAAGCGATCACAGAGAGGATTTTACACCCAAGGACAACAGCAGACAGCAGCCATCTTGTGTTCACACAGAAATGTTTGTCCTCATCTGGTACATTCAGAAAAAAAAGGACTTCAAACGTTTTCAACCACGAGTTTTTCGTTAGAGAGCGCGAGTATAATAATGTTCATGTTCACACAGTTTACAGTCCTGACAGTGACAGCATCTCTCAGTGTGGATTTGATTGAGTTTTGATTGATTGTTTGGTCTTTGTGATGTCAGAAAATACTTAATAGAGCCAAATGTGAAGCTTTTAAATGTCTCATTTTGACTCAGCAACACTCAACTCAGATGTGTTTAGTTAGCATGAAAAACAGGAAACCATGAGATCCTTTCAGTTTTAACTGATTTGTATGAACAGAGATGTTTCAAGGGGTCACTTCCTCACAGGTCAGTCTACTGGCTCCTCCACATCTGTACGAAAACATCTGGCTGATGAAGACATGTGGCTGAAAAGTGACAGCTTCATTTTAATTCTCTGTTCTGGTGTGTAAAATCTTTGTAAAGTCTCAGAAATTGAGTCCTGCTGTGGTTTCTCCTTCAACCAAAGATCATTTCCCTTCAGGAAACAAGACACGAGTTGTTGTAAAAATAAAAAAAAGAAAAAAGTTTGCTTTTCAAAACTTCGCCATTTGCCACCGCAGCCACGAGCTAAGTGGCTGTAATGAGTCTGATGGCTGGACTCCCTGTCGTCTGTGGTTCAGTCTCACTGAACACAGGACGGACGGACAGACGGATGGATGGATGATGTGGAGCTCAGTGAGGACAGAAAAACACTGTTTCCAACCACAGCGAATGGTTTTTATTCCCACCGGTGGCTCCCATGATTCATTGCTGCACACACTAATGAATCATGGCACCTCGAGGAGTTTCTTGTATATTGTTTGACAAATTTTCAGGATGTGCTTGTTGGCTTAATCCGCCGCATCAAACTCAATAACAGAAAGGCTTTTTATGGGTCGGCATGAATAAAAAACAAATTCACATCCATTAAGTCTTTCATCAGGGGAAATAAATCAGAGACATAATCAAACCGGACTGCAGCCAGGATTTTAAAAAACACAGAGTCCCTCTGGAGTTTCTCTGGAGCCCAAAAAAAAAAAGAGAAATCTCACAAGTTTGGAAAGATGATAAAGCTCTTTTTTTTTTTCTTTTTATCATTTTCCTAAAGTTGGGCAAATATGCAACTGATTTCCTGCTCTGATGCACACGGTAAACACGGGCGCTGATCTGTGAGCAGATCTCTGCATGCTGTCATCCAGGCCGGCTGAGGCTTCACCCCCCCATCAGTCTGAAAACCGTCTACGATCCAGATCCGTTCAGGACATTCAAAGGTGCTAACACATCAGCAGCCAACGCTCTGAGTCCGAAACATAACAGGTTTATCTCCTGGGATTGTTACTGAAGATCTAGATGCAGAGATATTGCAGGTAAAAGCTTAAATGCAAAGATGCATCACTGTAGATGCGACTGATTCGATTCAATTGTTTGGTAGAAAAACAGGCAAACGCAGAGTTTCCTCTGATTCCTCTTTTTCTAGCTCATCAGGACTAAAAGTTCAGAGTTGAAAAGTGGAGGAGTGAGAATGAGAGCTGTTACACTGAGGTCTGATCAGGCAGGTGGGACGCGCTTTCATCACAGCAACCACAGGTAGAGAACAGAAAAAGTAAAAGCTCTGCATGATGAGGAGGATAAAATACGAACAAATGTTACAGGAGGAGAGTTTGTTCTTTCACTCCATCACAGGAGGAGCAGGAAGGCAGAGAGGAGGGGCTTAAAACGGAACGATGGGTCCTGATTGGCTGGAGGAGGCGGTGAGGCTGTGACAGGCTTGTGACAGATCGTAAACAAGGAGAAAGGCTGTGTGTGTGTGTGTGTGTGTGTGTATAAATACATCTTTTGATCTGTCACGCCACCAAACAGCTCCCACTATTATTTATTTAGACGCAGAGAGAACAAAAAAAGAAACCGAAAGGTGAGCGAGCGAGAGAACCACATGAAGCACAAAAAGAGGATTAAAACATCAAACCGACACGATCACAGAAACATAAAGACGAGTCGAGCGTGACAGGATGTTACCGAGCAGCACATTTTCTCACAGAGAGCCGTGATGTGAACCCACCTGAGGACGTCTGCTCCGAGGTCTCCTCCGCCTCTGCAGTCGCAGCAGCGTCGGTCCCACCGGCTGCTGTGTCGTCATCTTTCCCTCCTGATGCTTCAGAGGTCTGATCGGCCTCCGGGGCAGCTGGGGGGGAAGGAGGGTCCAGTTCGTCTGATGTCAGAGGGGAGAAGAAAGGACAGGTTTGGTTTGTGACTGAAACACCTGAAAAGCTCAGCTCAGAGTTCAGTGCATCATCAGTCTCGGCTCTGCTGAGAGTTTAATGCCTGTTAGCATGCTAATAGAACATGCTAACAAGCTAAACCTGCATGTTAACCATGGATAACATTACACAAAATTAAACCTGAAATAATTCTTTTCTGGCCACTTGGAGGCAGAAAAAACAAGCTGTCAACAACAACATTGGCATATTATCACATTTTAAGTTGATATTGTGACCATAAACATCAATATTTTTCATCATTAATCACTAATTTAAGTCCACTCTCTTTTAGCTTCACCACCTCCTGGCAGAAATATGTGTCTCTTTAGCTTCTTAATGTTCCACCATGTTCACCAGCCGATTGCTAACTCTGTTTTTCTGTTTTTAGAGCTTTTTCTCAGAAAGCAGCTGCCTTCTGTGGGTGAACACAAAGCTTTCACAGCAGCAGCCGCTGTAAAGTAAAGTTATGACAAGGACGTTGCAACAGTGAGCTGAAAGTCACCAAAAGCTCTGAGAAAAAGCTGCAGATTAAACTGATAATTTGTTGCATTCGTTGCACTGAAGCATCGTTTTGAAAATATCAATTACAGCCATTTTAACATGAGTGTTTGAGCAGCACTGTGCCTGTATTGAGCCTCACAGAGACAAAGGGTTTATTACCTGGTGATGGAGCAGCAGGTGCATCCTGGTCCTTTGTAACGGCAGCCTCGCTCACCTCAGAGGGGGCGGGGTCAGACACCTCTGAGGGGGTTGGACCAGGTACCTCAGAGGGGGCGGGGTCAGACACCTCTGAGGGGGTTGGACCAGGTACCTCAGAGGCAGCGTGGTCAGATATATCAG
>JAPZDV010000024.1:24670281-24683002 GCA_029814665.1 Acanthurus lineatus | reverse complement strand
CAGACATGTACCTGAGGGGAGACCCACCCCCCCCCTCTCCAAACAAAGGGGTTGTGCACCAATCTGCTGCTGGAGGATGTGTGTGTTTGTGTGTGTGTGTGTGTGTGTGTGTGATCTTGAGACAAGCTGCCATTTCCAGCCAATTAAAGAGCCACAAACCCTTCAGCTCGACTGAGCCGCCACTGTCTCATGCCCTGCAGCTGGGGGGCGTGTCCGGATGACAATGATCTGAGGGTCAGGGGTCCGGACGGCAGGCAGGGAGGGGGGGTGTGGAGTCATTTGGGATGCTAATGGTATGCAGGGTTGTCACGCTAAAGGGTGTAAAAGCCTGAACAATCAGGCTGCTGTTGTGACTTGTAACGCCGCTGCAGGTTTAATGAGAGTGAGCACTGCGGCCTTCAGCCCGAACATCAACATGGCTGCTAGTTTGATTAAATAACTTTCATATATTCAAAACGAGTAAATTTAAATAAAGACAGATGCACACATGTGTAGATACTCCTGTAATGTGTCTTTACAAAGAGAAATCTGCAAAAATGATGCACGGATTAGGAGCATCTCAACTGCACAGCACCATTTTAATTGCAGTCTATTTAAATGCAGAACAAGAGGATTCTGGGAAATGCTGTTTGGACAAAACTGGGATCAACAGATCCAAATCACTTTATCAAGTCAGTTAAAAAACATATAATACAACATGCATCCTTGAGGCAACATAAATAACTAAAATGGACTTAAGTTGTTCCCTGAAGCACACACAGAAGTTTCCACAGTAAACTTAAGGAATCTGACATTTTAAAACTTTTCGTTCTTGTTGTTTGTCACATCAGAGTTGTTGTCATGGATGACTGGCGAACCATCACAGCTTAAATCTCTCTTTGCATGAATCACATGTGCAAAATAAATCAGAGGCGTCAGAAGTGATTACAGGAGCGAAGACTTCTGACACTCTCACTGCAATTTCCAGTAAACACAGCTACTTCACACCGAAGGGCTGAGTCAGCTCGTCTCTGCACGGGACCACCCAGTGTACACATCAGGCTACAGCTGCTGCAGATGTGTCGAACTGAGGAGGAAACAGCTGGTTGTGGGGGGGGCATGCATGCATGTGTGTTTGTGTGTGTTTTGTTGACACTTATTTACAACCATCACATGATGAGGAAGTGTCTTTTGTTCTGAGATGTGAGATAAAAGAGGGAAGAGATGGATGCACAGTCGACTTCCCTTATCTCTGAAACGAGACACTTGGTAATAAAGTTTGCAGTTAATAAAAAAAAAAGATAAATGTTGTTTTAATGCAGCTGCAGGAAGTTAAAGATGGGATGTTTGATACAAAATGAAGACAAGAAAAGCAAAAAAAGAAAGCATTATGGGGGGGAGGGGCTGTGGAGGAGGGGGTGGGGGGGGCAGCATCCTCGAGAGCATGTCAGCACTTGTTGAGGAGGAGGAGAGAGGCGTGGTGAAGGCGGTCAAAGGGACCAGGAAAAACGGAGACTCAGCCTTCAAAATAAAAGCATTTGAGAAAAAAGTTGTAAAAGACGCAGATAACCGAGAAGAACTGGAGGAAGTTCAGAGAGATAAACTGATGTTAAACAAATTATTAATGGATATCTGGTGATGGACATTTGATCTATGATATGCATCCAAAATAAGAGCAAATATCTAGATGTGTGATTGACCATGGGCGTTTAACATGTAAATATTTCTGTTCGTGTTTTTAAATGTATGTGAGAAACAACAAAACATACAAAAAAATCTGCTCTTATGTAAAACTGAAATCAACATAGGTCCATTTTCCGTCCTCATCTTTCCTAATTCGTTGATAATATAATTTTTCCTCGTATTTGTCCTTATTTTTACACCGATAGGGGTGGAGTCAGGGTTAAATCGGGTCACTCGGGTTACTTACCCCAACTCCTAAAAGAGATATGACCACAGCCGTAGTGTCATGTCCATTTTAGGACCTTTAATAATATTTTTTTTAAAAAAAGTCCTCTGTCACAGTATGAATTTATTCCAATATTTTTATTCACCTTGCCTAAATATCAGAAAAATCACTTATTAAATATAAATGTCGCTGCTTATTCAGTCACTTTTTTTAAATCATACAGATGTTAAAATGGTTTTTAAAACATCAACATTTGGACTAGAAAAAAACAACACGATAAATACTGTATCTTCGTTACGTGCGGTTGGGTTTTTTATTTTGAAAGCTCTCCCGGAAACCCAACCGGAAGCCGGAGATCGTATTAAAGCAAGAGGGAAGCGGCTGAGTCTGAAGAGTCTGCACAGAGCGGCGCACAGAAAACAGCGCAAACACCGAGCTCACCCGCTATTTCTCACGCGTTGCGTCGATATTTTTGCTCGGATGGGTTAACATTAAAACAAGATAAATCATTTTTTATTTTGAGACAATCCAAACCGGGACATTTTTTAGTTTTGGAGGAGACATGCGATGAATCCGTTTCCTCTAAGTGGACTTTATACGATCTCGTGATCCGGTGAACATCAGCTGCTCTTTTTTTTTCTTTTTTTTTTGACGTTTTGATTCCCGCCGATGTTCATCTGTCCCGGTCACTTTCTGAGCCGCTGACAGCCTCACCACGGATCGTCAGATTAACGCAGTGAGTCCTTTGTAATCTACATTAAAGTGCGTAAAGTAATCTGTTCATGTGCGTCGGCTGCAGAAGTTGGTCGTGAGTTTGACAGCTCGATGTTGCATCATCTGCACAGCTGTCAGGAGGAAAAAAAAAACGCTGCTTCTTCACTTTGTATACTTGCATTTATTCTGTTTATTCTCTGCCTTTATAACACATTTATAGCAAATTATTACATATAGATTATAGTTTTAAGTTCCCATTTGAATTGGCGGTGAGTCGATCCTCCTCCGGTCCTCGTGTTCTTAGTTTAAAGTGTTAAATCTTTCTGAAACATGTCCAGACTTGTCAACCAGCGCTGCAGAAAAGTTATCATGCTTTTTAACAGCGAAAAATGTAAAACATATATAATAAAGTTGTCTTTTCAGAGCAGAAAGGTGATGCAACTAAAAATCTTTGCAAGACCAAAGAAAGTGATGTTTCGTCTCGCGATGATGTAAACTGTATTAAACCCGACGTTAACGATAATTTTCACAAATTCACGATTTATAGGATAAACTTTAAATTTTTTCTTATCAAAAATGATCCACACTGCTCGCATTTCATTTAATCACTCGTCCAAGTTTTGCTCCGATGTCATATTGCATTTTTTTTTAAATCACAACTTGTATCCAAAAAAAATTTAACGAGAATCAAGTTTTTGTGGAAGATTTTCTTGCTTTTTTTGCTTCAAGTTTATTTTTTTATTCTGTTACTGTCGATGAACGACTGAAAGTTTTTATTTGTCTTCATTTCCTCGTTTAAAACTCGTCTGGCTCGAGCCCTTCCTCGTGCCCGGACAGCACGGATTTGTTTACAAACACTAGTCTCGTGCTCTTAAATGTAAGCCGTCACTTCTGCCCCCTAGCGGTTCATGGGAGAATATAGGTTGGTAGGTCAAAGTGTCGGAGGACGGAGGGTTAAGTAGGAAACAAAGTTTAAAAGTTCAATCTGTGGATTTTTATGTTTTACACTGTTACAGACTTTTTTTAAACACATTAATTAGCCAATTAGTTGTCGAATAGCAACATTTAGATGGTCAGCTTTATGAAAATGTATATCAGTATCATGGTTATTATTAAATTGAATTGTTTAAAATATTTAACATCTAAATAATTCCTTAGACATTTCAGTTTTTGAACTTTTTCTATTAATTTGTATCATAATTCCAAATATATGTGAATGACAGTGTGTTTAAAACGTGCTGTTGTATTGTTATCACTGATTTACGGCTGTGTATTTACATACGTGCATTCATGTTTTCCATGTTTGATTCAGGCCAACGCTGAGATGGCCCGTGCAGAGACCATCGAGAGTGTCGGGGAAACCGGAGGAGGAGGAGGAAACGGCCCCCTTCCTCGTCACAGCACCTGCCGCATGGAGCGGCCTCAGCCCCTCCACTGGTCGGGGCTGCTCCACACTACCATCATCACCTCCGGCTCTGGGTTGGGCTCCAACGCCATGCACCTCTACCACAACCACCATGTGCACCCTTTGCAGGCTGTCTGTCTGTCTTACACGGCGCCTTACACCCACCCTGAGGGCCAGGACGAGCCCCAGTCTCACCAGCAGTTACCCGCGGCGTCGCCATCACCGACGCCTCCCTGGCTTCTGTGCAATCGGAGGGAAGAGAGAGGTGAAGACTTCTCAGGAGAGCAATCAGGTAAGATAATCAAGAAAAGCAGTGTTTGGTTGGGAGTTTTTAAGTTGTTGTTGTTGTTTCCTTAAAACCATCAGCCTCACATTTGTTTTAACAAGCACACAAAGGTTTATATCGGAGCGATTCAGTAATCATTAAGCCTGCAGGAATGTGCAGCATCACATTTATTTATGACAAATACTGGCAGAAACAAGCTGTGGATGCTGCAGATGGAGCAGTAATGGATGCAGACTCTGATGAAAAAGGTGGAAAAACTGCAAAATGAACTTCAAAGTTATCAGAGAGCGATTGGTCCTATACAGTTGTTTGTCAGTTAGAGATGGAGGCGGGTGGAGAACATGGTGAGGAGATATAGAGTAGATATATTACAGCTGTTTCAGGCACAAACATGTGACCGCTCTGCTGCAGATCGGTAACCAGCAGGCCTTCAGGAAGCAACACAGGACTCGAACAGGAAAAGAAGGGGTAGGGTTAAACCGGTTTTGCTCAGCAGACGTAATGAAGTCTGTGTTTTATTTACGAGGTGTGAGGAGGTGAGGCTGAAATTTGCAGAAGTGCACACAAGTATGTGTCTTTTATTGACTCAGATCTCCCTTCTGTCATGCAACTTGAACCCATTTCTTGTTTTTTGGCTGTGATTAATCAGAGGTGTGAAAGTGGCCGTTGCTCTTTCACAGTTGAGTTACAGATTTGGATTTTAGCTACAAAAACAATCAGGAGTGTAAACAAGAGAGTTGCTTACTGATGTCTTAAGCGGTTTTTGTCAGTGAGTGTTTCTGTTAAATCATTTCACAGTTTGTTTAATTCGGCCTCTTGTGTTTAGTCGAAACAGGAGAGCTTTGAGTTTGGGTGAAGAGGGAGACACCTCGTATCATCAGCATTATTATGGGATGGATCACGTAGAGTCAGTGTAAACACTCGAGTGTCCTGCAGGGACAGAAAGGGAAATTTCATGTGGCAGCAGCAGCAGCAGCAGCTCGGCTCACTTCAGGACGGGCAGGTTTACACTTTGGCACCCGGCCGCCGTGTTGTGACAGATTTATAACAATGTAAACAGATAAGTCCCCCCCTCCCTCCCTCCTTCCCTCCCTCCTCCCTCCTCCCTCCTCCACCACCTCCTCCACCGCCTCTCTCAGCTGTAGGTCAGCTGTGCATTTAGGGCATGTTCAGACTTGTCCTCTGTGCTCTGGCTGCCGCAGAGAAAAGGATGTGCTGCTCTTCCTCCTGCTCTGAGCGGCTCAACCAGGCAGCACAAAGCCAAGTCAGTCAGCCAGCCAGCCAGCCAGCCAGCCAGTCAGTTATTCCTCTGTTTGTCAAAGGCTGTAAATGTGACGACAGACTTCTCAGGCAGCTCGTTTTTAAGCTGTTTATTGTTTAGTCAGTCGGGAAGGTTTGTTGGTTACACACTCAGATTTAGAAAAGCCAGTTTGTCAGAGATGAAGTTTGCTAATCAGGCTTATCGGTTGGTCTGTTTATCACACAGTCAAACAGTCAGTCAGTCAGTCAGTCAGTCAATGACAAGAGTCAGTTTGTTATTCAGTCTGTCAGTGAGCTAATTAATCAGTTCAGCAACCTAGTTAATCGATTAGCCAGACACTTTGAATAATCCATAAGTCTCTGAATCAATCAAACCAGTTATTAACCAACAAAGCAAAGAAACAGTCAGTCAATTGATGTAACTAGCTAGTTAGTTAGTTAGCTTCTCAGCCAGTTACTCATTATTAGTCTAAATAATTAAATATGAATAGTTTGTGTTTTACTTGGTTGAGATTTCTCAGGTTATCAATTAAGTCAATTAATCGGTTTATTTTTTACTTATTTGTTTTGTCGATCTGTCGGTGAATTTGTTTGTTGTTGGTAAAAAGAAAAATATTCAGTTAAAAAGTCACAAAACTGCACAATTTATCTAAATATTTCTGCTTTAGTCTGTTTTGATTTTTTTATGCCCCCCCCCCCACTGACGAGCCAGCAACAGACCCCCCGTCCAGTCTCTCCTGCCTCCCTCATTGAAGTGGTCAGGGTCTCTCTGTCACCTTGTCAGGCTGTCGGCGAATCAGCCGGACAGGTTTATCCTCAGTCCCGCCCCTTTTCTCCTCCATCCGCCCTATCGCAGCTCAGCCCGAAGCTTTGTCGGCCAATCAGGCGCATACGTCTCCAGGAGTGCTGCCTCAGAGTTACCTTGGCAACAAGCCAGGGTTTTCCATTTGTTTTTTTTTTTCTACCGCTCTCTCTTTTCTCTCTCTCCGTCTCTCTCTCCGTCTCTCTCTCCGTCTAGTCACCTGCATCCTTAAAGGATCAGTCGTAATCCTCCTAGCAAAGCAGATGCTGTGGTTGCCAGGGGTGCCCGTTTCTGTGGCAACTAGAGTTGTGGTTGCCGCGGGCGCTCAGCTCTAGTTGCCGGGGACGAGGACGGGGGGTCACCTCACTGAAAATCTAGCTGGGGTGTGTCATGGAAAGGATAGATCAGGTCATCTGATGAAAGAAAACTAAAGATATTGATATTTTTCAGGATATCATTCAGTATAATAAAGCACTTTTTGAAAAGACGACCCGTAGAAATAATAAAAACAACTGGTGTGTGCCGGCTGGTTAAATTTGGGTCATATGTTTCAATGTGTTTTGTTTTGTTTTTCATTTTCAAAAAAGAAAAGAGAGAAAATGCAAAAGAGAAAAAAGAAGAAGTGTCGGTGCTCTGATGTGGTTTATGATGCTTCAAGTCTTTTACAGTAAAAATAGTGTTTATGAGAATGAAGAGACTAAATTAAGCACGGAAAATAATCAACATGCAAGTAAATAAATTCTAAATGAATAAAACAGTCGGACAGCGCAAAAAAAAAATCAAAAGAAGCGGTCGTGTGTTTTAAAAAAGAAAACAGAGTATCCTCAGGAGTTTACTGCCTGTTTGTCACACTGAAGAAACCAGACAGACGTTTCAGGTATCTGTCCGTTTGAAAAAACAAACACAAAGTCTGTAAACAGAGCAAACAGAAACACACACACACCCACACACATACTCACACACACACAAACACACACACACACACATACAGTACCTCTCCATACCAGACTTATTAAGCAGATTAAGAGATTATTCTCCCAAGTTCCATGAAGAAGAAAATAAGTCATCCCATCAGGCTCCTCAGGAAATATGTGTGTCTGTGTTTGTGTGTGTGTGTGTGTGTGTGTGTGAGTGTGTGTGTGAGTTAGGACTAAACAACTTCATCTAAAACCACAGCAACTATTTCTGGGTTATTTTTAATGTTAAAGGTCAGAGTGGAAGCTTAAATATACATATTTTTGCACATTTTTTTGTGCAGGTTTCTAATGTGAACTTGCCCTTTTCACACATGCAGCACACAACAGAAGACTGTCAGTGTCAGATAAGTTTCCACCTGCTGTAAACACGGCAGAGCATGCAGGACGACTGTTTTTACACTCATTTACATATATTCAGATGTGTTCACGAAATCAAAGAGTGGAAAAAAGTATACAAGCAAGAGAAGAAGAGTAAGAAGTCACTACAACATCATCAACACGCCTGATCACTTGCTGTGTTTTTTTAAGAAAAGCCCCGCTCAGTTCACACATGGACACACTTTTTAGTTTAAAAACTGGCAGTTTTGAGTCCATCTAGCTTCTGTAAAGTCAAATTGACATTAAACTTATGATCAATTAAGGCCTGAAAGGACACGACTTTATGGAAGTCAGTGTTTTTTATGACATAGTGTTTGTTTTCGGGTGTGTCCTGGTGTTTGTGTCGCTCGGCAGCCTGGCCTGTGTGTTATGATGAATGTAGAAAGCCCCCTGACCCGATCTGTCTACATTAGAAATAAAAAAAGGAGGTTATCAATATGTATTATCAATGTGTGCTGCATATTGAGAAACAAGAAAGCACAACCAGAGACTAAGTGTTTCCATTTTCTTTCTGCTTTTTCTGCTGCAGATTCTGACAGAGAGGAGCATGGGAGGGCCCACAGTCAGGGACCTCTGCCCGACCTGCTGCCCCAGAACGAGCACCCATCCTGGGCTTCACCACAGCACAGAGCCCCCAGGGAGGAGGTGGATGTCAGGAGGGTGGCCAACCAGCTGAGGACCATCGGAGATGAATTCAATGCCACAGTCCTGCACAGAGCGGTGAGAGGAAAGACGGGACTTCAGTGTGTGTTTTATTATTGTGTTTGGCTATAAATCTTGATTAAATAGCTCAATAGAGTTGATTAAAACCTTGAGAAAAGTAAGCAAACCTTTACTGAACATAAATATGTGTTTTGGATAAGGAAGGATGAAAAGGAAAATGAATTAGTCTGAATCTGTTTCTCAGTGGCAAGAAGTCCTTGTTTAGCTTTGCTACACTTTTTTTATAATGTTTTTTTTGTTTGACTTTGGAAAGTTGTGCGATAATGGAGATGAGATGTTTACTGTCACACGTGAAGTCAATTAGCTGATAAAAGAAAGTGCTGAAGGGACAGACAGTCACATAAAAATCCAAAGGTAAACAGCACCTGAACCTGAAGTCACCTCGCAGAGAAGCTGCAGGCGGTTTGAAGGCATTTTGTTTTCCCTCCACATGAGTTGAGCTGAGGATGAGTGTGTGTGAGTGTGTGTGTGTGTGTGTGTGTGCAGAGTTTACTGTGTCCTTGAATCCAGCACAGTCACATTGATTCTTATCAGCGCTGTGTGTTCCTGCATGGATGAGCATGTGTGATTACACGTGTGTGTGTGAAGGCAGATCAATACTTGTGTATGCATGTGCGAGTTTTTTCTTTAATTCCTTTGTTTCTTTTCTCTCATTTCACTTTCTTTTCTTCTCCTTCTCTCCTTTTTTAATGTTTTCTCTCCTTTTTATCGTCTATCTTTGTAAAAAATTACTCAACTCTTAATGATTCACTACAATGATTCAATAAAATTTAATAGTTTGACAGTTTTTCAGACATAAAGATGTAAAAACTGTGTAAAAGATGTAACTCTTTACCTCAAAACAACCAAAAAGACTTTATTTTATAAAAACATTAATATCAAAGTGAATCAAAGGCGTTTTTACCACAAACAGATTAAATGACAGCATTTTTCTCTCTGCTGTCTGTCTCACTTTATTGTTATTTCTTTATCTCACCCTTTCTCTCTCCCCCCTCCCTCTGCACTCTTGATCGCGTGAGGAGTTGGCAGCACACACACACGCACACACACACACACACACACACCTCCCCTCTTCCCTCTCTCTCTTGCCATCCCACCTCATGCACATAAACAAAGATGACGTCACCCACTCTTGGCTCTGACTCAGACCTGGATTGCACACACACACACACACACACACACACACATTGTGAGGATGTTACATCCCTTTTACAAATTTGTGTAGAAGGTTTGCTGCCCTCGTTGAACTGTCTCCTGCCTGTCTGCTGTGTGTGTGTGTGTGTGCATGAAAAAACACAGATATTTAATTCTCATGGGGAAATTGAGGAAATAGTGTGTGTGTGTGTGAGTGTGTGTGAGTGTGTTTACAACCCAGCTGGGCCAAAAGCTCAGTTAGACACTTTTTCTAAACAGGCAGTTTGAAACAAAAGGAAACTGAGGAAAGGAGGGATGAGGATTGGAAAGGAAGAAGGAATGAAAGGAGGGAAGGAGGGAAGGATTGTTTCACTACAGGAGTGTGAAGGTTCACAGCAGCATCCTGAACACACACACACACACACACACACTTGTTATTCTTTTTGTTAGAGCTGTGCTGAATGTTTTCAATAACTCCATGCAAACATTAAATCGCTCTTTCTCTTCACTAAATCCCTCTGCTGCCCACCTCTCTCCCCCCAAAAAATATGACGTCATGCTACTTTTTTTTTTATTCCTTTGAAGGTTGAGTCCTGTTCTTAAGATACGTCGCACAATCAGCTTCAACAAAGTCATTCTTATGAAGTTTTAATAGGTTTCTTTTTAAAGTTTTTGGCACATTTGACCCTCTGTGTGCTCAGAAATAATGCAGAAAGCTGCAGAGAACATCACAATCCCACGTGAACTCGTATAAACAGTTGCAGGGCTCTGGTTTCATTGTGGAAATCCAAGTTTAATTCAAACCATTTCTGCTCTGCAGCCACACACGTCAGCAGGAAACAACACTGACTCGCATGAAGTTGCATCAGTGTGATGAAGTCTGTTATGTTCCTAGAGCTTTTTGTGGGTCACTTTGTCAATAAATGTGCATTTATTGTGCATTTTTTAGCATCTTGGCTCGCTTAAAAAAGGTCAAACATTGAATAATCAACCGTATTTGTGCTAATTTGGACCTCATTCTCTCTGTTTCACAGCACGCTGCCCCCGTTTGGCAAGACTGGAGAGACGCCTGCAGAGGACTCTTCGACTTCATCAGCCAGACTCTCAGCACTCTCTACAGACACACGTAGAGAGCCGCCTCACCTGCAACCGCCTGTTACCATGGCGACTTTTTATTTTTAACGTTCAGGACGCGGCCGCCGCTGTCTGATGGGCGGCGGCGGGCGAACAGAACAAACCTGCGAATGGTTGCTGCACTGTCGTTCGTTTGAACCTGGAGGATTAAAGTGAACGTTTGCTTGCGAAAGATTTTTGGGTGGATGAGACCAGCAGCTGGAGGTGTCAGCGCCACCTGTGGGTCGAGTCAGGGTGCTACCGGTGGGAACTGGGCCCTGTCTGCCTGCCTGCCTGCCTGTCTGTCTGTCTGTCTGTCTGCCTGTCTGTCTGTCCGGTCAGTCAGTCTGCTGGACAGACTGATGTTCATTTCCTTGCCTGTATATTTTGTAAAATCGACTTGCTTTCTCTGTCTGTCGACATGTCGTTTTGGGGTGGGGGGGTTTAGGGGGGCTGGCTCTTTTTGTAGCAGTGTGTGTGAGTTTGTGCGTAAGTTTGTGTGTGTGTGTGTGTGTGTGTGTGTTTGCACATCGCAGACCTGGGTCAAACAGATAATTTTTTGTTTAGCGACTGAGAAGTCAATGCAAAAACCGTTTTTGTCCATTTTAGGAAACGCAGATAAGTGTGTTTGTTTGGAAAGGGGGGGCGGGGGGGGTTGTCATCAACGTTTGTGCTTTTTCATTTAGCTTTAATATGAGTCACATGTGAGATGTTCTGGTGATTTTATCTTCACCAAACATCCTCTGAGTTGTTAAAACCGGTCAGAAAGAGAATTTTAACAGACATGATTTGACCCTCGTCTGACGTGTGTTATAACTGTTGGTCTTTATTTTGCATCCTGAGCCCCCCCCCCCCCTTATAAACTGTGAAACTGGACGCTGTGTTTGCATCGCAGGGAAAAGTTGGGTGTTACTCCACTATGGATTGAAGCACAGAGCGAAACCTCTCGCCCAATCTGAAACCACTTCATCTCATCGTATGATGTGCCTTTCTGCTCAGCGCTCCGTCGAGGCCTAACCTTTAACATTTGGACAATCAGCTGCACACACACTCAAAGAAACACACACACACTCAAAGAAACACACACACACACATGCTGTAAGTGCTTTGTATGCAGTCACTAAACTCAAGTGTCATTTGCATCGCATTCAAATGATCCAACTTCTGCACGACTTAAGGTCGGCTAAGGACAGAAACCGTTTAATCCGCCGAGCACACACACTTTGTGCTCGCTCAGCCAGTGTTTGGAGCTCACAGCGTCCCAGCCGCCTGTGTCCACAGTGTTTATAGTTATTTGATCCTATGTAAATATTCTTTTTTTTTTTTTGGAAGATTAATCTAACTAATGCATAAAAAAACGTTAAAGAGTACTTATGAAAAGGAGAGTTCACTGTGTTTGGGAGATCTTTTTGTAATTCTGAGCGGAGATTAAATTTAAATCCAGTGGATTTGAGGTAAAGAAAAAAATATATGATTTGGATCTTTTGATTGAAAAGTGTTTGATGATGTTTGTAAAATGACCCCCTTTTGGTTGTGCGGTTATTTTCAATGTGGATCGGCAGAAAATGTTGACTGCTCATATTAAGAGAATAATTTATTTTGAAACGTAGCCTTTCTGTAGCTTGTTTTTGGTTTAAATTGTTTTTTTTTTTAATGTAATGTACTATTTATTTTTTCTTACATTCCTCATCAGGACTATGAATTAAGTTGTATTTGAGTTGTAACTATTAAAACAGAGATTACAATTGATGGGACCTAAAGTTGTCAGAATACACATTGAAAGCGAACACATCACTTCGACAAGAAGAAAACAAGTTATTTCAAATGTTTTCAGCTTTACAAATCGAAATCCTTTGTCCATTGATCCCTAAAAATTCACCCAGGTGTTTAAAAACAATATTTTAAAGCAATTTTTTTAATGTTATTAACAACTTTACTGTTGTTTTCAGCTCATAAAGCACAAACGGGAAACAAGAGCGTGTTACAAAATGTTGCAAACATCTTCAAAAACCACAAGTGATGAACTGTTTTCAATGTGTAT
>JAPZDV010000024.1:24659346-24670181 GCA_029814665.1 Acanthurus lineatus | reverse complement strand
CATTCCTCATCAGGACTATGAATTAAGTTGTATTTGAGTTGTAACTATTAAAACAGAGATTACAATTGACGGGACCTAAAGTTGTCAGAATACACATTGAAAGCGAACACATCACTTTGACAAGAAGAAAACAAGTTATTTCAAATGTTTTCAGCTTTACAAATCAAAATCCTTTGTCCATTGATCCCTAAAAATTTGCCCAGGTGTTAAAAAAAACATTTTAAAGAAATTTATTTATTCTTATTAACAACTTTACTGATGTTCCAGCTCATAAAGCACAAACGGGAAACAAAAGTGTGATACAAAATGTTACCAACATCTTCAAAAACCACAAGTGATGAACTGTTTTCAATGTGTATATCTGATTAAATGAAAAAAAAAACAAACAAAATCCTCCCTTTATCCTCTTAAAAGCACAAAAAGAAGACGATATCAAGCATCGGACTGTTAGCAATACGCAAAGTTTCTGTTTAACGGCCCAAACAGATTGAACTGAAAACAACTGGGTCTCTTTTTACATGAGTTTACTTCCAAAAACTTTGTTAGCCTGACAGCGCTAATGCTACATGTGGTACGACACATGCTAAAAAGAAACATAAACGTACTGTAATGTACTTTAAAAATAATGTGCCCACCCAGTGGAGCATTTCAGCTTTTCATTTCAGGAAGCATTGGACTGAAAAGTGGGCCCTTTTTTGACCTGTCACATTTAAAAATTCCCCAGGAAAGTGATTG
This sequence comes from Acanthurus lineatus, assembly GCA_029814665.1. Lineage (NCBI taxonomy): Eukaryota > Metazoa > Chordata > Actinopteri > Acanthuriformes > Acanthuridae > Acanthurus > Acanthurus lineatus. The sequence goes on along the minus strand of JAPZDV010000024.1, from coordinate 24,669,446 downwards.
GCTGCGCGGGTTTTTATTTTGCCGTACACATCACACCACTCTGACTTGGCCTTAGCTACACTGTTTTGTATGTTTCTCAGCGTAAGGCCTTGTATTCTTGTATTTTTTTGAAAGCCTTGATGTATAAAGTCGTAACGATATCACAGCTTGCAGACGCTCGGCTAACATGAGCGCAGAACAAACTATGCTAGCACAGTAGACGCTCGTTTACTGCTTGTATATTGTGTATTTTACAGATTGGTTTGCTAGCAGAGCTTTTTAGCCATGTTTGCTGTCATCAAGTTTAAAGGAAATTCAGCCTCTAAGTACTTAAATCATTCAACCTGTAGGCGAATGTCGACCTGGCGCTCTGAGCGTGTGCAGTTGCTCACTTCCTGGTTGTTTTTCATTGTGAGAGCGCACTTCCTGGTTCAGGGCTCAGTTTCATCACATGCAGTGTGTATTTGCTGTTTTTCAACTGTTTTCTATTGTAAACTTTCTACATGAATTTTTTACTTTTTCTTTTTTATACAATAAAGATAAGGAGAAATATATTTGCTTGTCTGGTGTTTCATGTCTAACATTTGTTATTATATATTACACAATATTTTATTAATTTAGGAAAAACTAATAAAGTTAAAGCTTTTCAAAGCTCTTACTTACTTTTTTGTCTCTTAGCATAGAGTCCTGTTTCATTTAGTGTGTGTGAACTTTAAACAAAACAAATAGTTCTGAGGAAAATTCAGTCTTAAAGGATGTTTAATACTTCTAAAATTACAGCTTCAGTAGTTCTGACATCAAATCGTACAGTTAAGAAGTTTTAGTCTGTTTTCAAGTACTTCAGTGATGTTAAACTTGTTGTTGAAGTTACGTTTCCTCCACTGTTAGTAAAGATAAACACTGTTTTTTGGAGCTTTTTAAAGAAACAACTTAAGAAGTTCCAAGAAAAATAAAACAACAGAGACTTAAAGTTCATGGTTAGTTTATTATTAAAGACGTTTTCATAAAAAAACATATGAAGAGCTAATTAATGATGATGCTTTGGTATCAATTAAACTACCAACCAATATATTAAAAAGCCCAGAATAAGACCCCCAAATCATGTTTTGGTACATCACTGTTTGAGAAAATAACAATCTAGTAATAAAATATATTATAGTTTAATATTATGACACATGGATGGCTCACACAACTGCAGGTGCATTAAAAAGATAATAAATACATTTAGAAAGTTGTTATTTTGGGGGAAGAAAGATCAATAATCAGTATCAGAAATGGATCCTGTAACCAAATCAGATGTGGTGGTTCAGTCCACCACACAGGGACGGAAATTTCCATCAATCTCCACAATGTGAAAATCATGAAAACTTGGAGGACGAGGCTGCAGACGCGGATGTTTTATTGGATTGAGGCGCAGCAGATGTTTACAGATGTTGGTGGCTTTTGGGGAGCAGCAGCAGCAGCAGCAGCAGCCTTCTGGTCATGCGTGACTGTGGACGGACTGACACCACTGACAGTCTCTCCCCGTCACATCTGGAAAGCACCGCAGCTTAGCAGCCATGAGGTCAGACCCTCACTGCTCCCTCACACACACACACACACACACACACACACACGCCACAAGTGTTTACAATAACCACCAACATTCTGGTAGAAAACCTGCATCAAAATAATCCTCCATAGCATGTTTTGATCCTGAAGCAGCCTTGAATAACCCTTGTGTTGTGTTTTAATGGCTGCTGTCATTATTCCATTTATTCATGTTTTTCATTTCGGACCAAAACATCAAGTTTTTTCAGATTTGACACACGTCTTGTTGTTCCTTTGTATGTAACTCAGCAGGAGTGTATCGAGGGATGAAGAGCCCCTAGCCTCTCAAGTCATAATTATCAGTTCAAGTCTTAATTAATTATTGTCTGGTTGTTTATTTATTTTAAAGTTATTGCAAAAAAAAAAAGTTGTCTGAACCTTAAATCACCACAGTCAGATTTCAAGCGAAGGCAACATGACTGATGCAGAAAATAACTGCTGGTTTCTGTCCTTCTCTTTACATAACAAAGGCATGAACACCAGTTTATAAGGAAGGACCTCCTGGTGAGCCCACACACACACACACACACACACACACACACACACACTTGTCTGTTACTGAGTCAACAGGCAGCATTGGGACCAGATATCCTCAGTTAAACTCTTCTGCAGGATGAGCCAATCATGAGGCCCTCAGAGCAAAATCAGGCATCTGATTGGTTGTAACAACAGGCACTTGGTCTTTGCTGCTAAGTGGAGGCGAAACAGAGAGAGTGACCTCACAGCAGGGGTACCGGACTGGGATTTAACACTGTGTGTGTGTGTGTGTGTGTGTGTGTGTGTGTGTGTGCGCGTGTGTGTGTCAGTGGGAGTAAGAGAATTTAAGAACAAGAGAAACAAGAAAAAGGAGAAAAATAAGAGACGAAAAAAGAGAAACTGGGGATAAGAAGACAGAAATTTCATACTGTAGTGTGAGCATCTGAAGTGTGTGTTAAGAGTGCTATTAATGTGTGTGTGTGTGTGTGTGTGTGTGTGTGTGTGTGTGTGTGTGTGTGTGTTGGCAGATAAGGGTTTAGTTTTAATTAAAGGGCAAAATGAGCTTAAAGGGACATTCTGTAATTAATCTTCCTCCTTAATCCAGGGAAAAGAGCAGTGGCACCCTGCGCTGCCTGCTGCCTCCTCTGGTTTCCTCTCATGGCTCCTCTTGTTTTGGTGCTTTGCAGTAAACAACACAACTCTAAAATATATTTGTTCAACTCATGCTGGTACTCATACACTCTTTTTTAAATTTTCTATCTGTTCTCACTAAACTTAAAACCAACCTTGTCCTCACAATGCAAGAAATGTTGAAAGGATTACAGATTTCATCACCATATAAATATAAATTCCATCTTAATAAGATGCAAAAACCCTTTTTACCCTCTTAAACTTGTCCTTGTTCTGTTACATGCTGTTATTTTTAATGATGTTTGAACTAAAAGTGTGCATAAAGACGTTTTCTAACAAAAAACTTGTTTATATGATATTGTTCTTATCAACATCAACATATTTGCAGATGACTTGCAGGGTAAAAAAACTGATGCTGTGATAAACACATCGTAAAATAATGAACCAACTTTTAAACTTTGACATTAATTAAATTTTGCAACACACACCACTCTTGCTGCTTTAACAGCATGTGCTGTTGCTGCAGGAAATGTATAGTCATCAACCTTTGCAGTGGTTGAGCTGCATCAAAATAAGCATCTTATTTTTTTTGCCCATATACAGTCAGACACATCTCCTCAAGTCAGGTTTCACAGGTCTGGCAGGTTAAACAGGTTCAACCACCCACCACTCCCAGGGGCTGAGGTCAGACATCAGACCATATTGCTGGTTTTCCCCCTGTGAGGTTGTGTTGTTGTTGCCTTATTTAGGGAAGAAGAAGGTAAGGAAATGCTTTGACTTTTTGTCCCGAGGCTCATTTGAATGCCTGCCCCCGCCCTCTCCTATTATTCTGCTGCATGCTGTGCAGTCAGACACCACGCAGACTGTTTGGTTTGATGAGTCACATGCCAGGCGACGAGAGCTTATTACCAAATACAGTCATACAGTCATACAGTGTGCTGAACAGCGTGAGTATCCGCCGTCTCTCCCTGACGTACTGTACAGAAATACACCACACTGATTCGTTGTGTTACAACTTAGTTAAGTTTGTTACTTTAACACAAACATTCACAGTGTTGCCTTCAAATGTACCCGTTTAATTTTTAATTCTGCATAATTTTATGTATATATACAAAGAAAAGCATGCATCATGCGGCATATTTATATCAGATGGAAAATTTAACTTGTTTTACACAAATTTCCTTGTTTGACAAGGTGAAGTTCACTGAACGCCTGAACTCTGAGCTCACCTGAGCATGTCTTTGTATTAATGTGCATGAGGTTTATGACTCTCTTCTAATTAAAAAAAGGCTAACTTTACTGAATTTAGGTGTTAGATTATGATGATTTTGAAATTTGTCTGTTTTAAAAGGGTTAATTATCAGAGAAAATAACATGCTGATTATACATTATAGCTGGATTTTACAATTTCCCAGCAAAACATAAATGCAACACAGTGATTATAACTAGATTATTGGACTCAAAACAACATAAAGGAGATAAATCAACATGAAAGTTATTGTAAATAATCCAGAGATCAGAGGCAGATGAGTTTTTGTAACAACATTTTATTAGGAAATGTAAAAAAATCTCACTGTGCTTGAGATAAAATGCCAAAAATGAAACAACAGATTTTAATTTTCGGACTAGTGGAGCAAGTACTGATATAAATAATCTGACAGAACAAACTCAAGTAAAGACAAAAGTTTGCTGGAAATGTGTGTGTGTGTGTGTGTGTAAAACGATCCCGTGCACAGGTGCAACGTCTACTTTGACCCAAAGAAGTCCACCACGCCGTTGCCTTTACGACCATCGAAGAAGAAGAAGTTCCTGTGTGGAGCGTCTCTTTGGGAGAGAGCCTGCAGGAGGAGACACATTTATACACGATCAATATATAACAAATAAAAAAAAAAGGAAGTAACTCAGAAAGTAAAAATCATTTAGGGTCATGAAACACTTGAATATGAAATTAATCAAAAGGTGACTGAGGGAAACTGAAAAAAAAAACAACAGTGTGACCTGAAAGACCCATTTTCTTACAGCATACAGACCCACACAACGCTGCGTGTTACACTCTGAGCTCTGATTGGCTGAGCCCAAAAGGTGAACTCAGTCTTTCTGCGTGAGTGAAATCAGTCAGATTCACCCGGCAAGACATCAGTCGGCCAGTTGCAGCGGGTTTCATCATCATCATCATCATCGTGGAGACGGCAGGCTGGCCTTGTGCCAAGATAATACAGTCTGATTCTGAACTGTCAGTCCCCTCCCCACACACACCCACCCACTCACACACACACACACTCACACACACACACTTACCCTGACCTGAACTCCTGTTTACCTCGGGCTGAGGTCACCGAGCACACAGCTCAGAGGAGAAAGTGATTTTCAGAGTGTTTCTGTGAGATCTCGTCGAGGTCGTGCACCGACACAACACTCTCTTTATTTGTGTAACATTTGAATAATGACGCCGCTTTTATCTGAGAAATGACTCAGTGATTCGAACGACCTCGGTTACCACGCTGCGTCTGCGAATCCCGTCAGAGAGGCAGGAAGAATGAATGAATGAACGAACTCACATCAGGCTGGAAAATCTAATTTGAAGACTTTAAGTTTCTGAAGTTCCACAGAAACAAAGTCACGATTTTAAACAGACACATTTCGTGGTAAAACGTTAGATAAGAGGCGTCTTGTGTTATTCGAGGTCTTTCCAGTGAAAGAATTCATGGAGAAACTACGCAGAAAAGCAATGAAAGGATTACTGATTCGTCAGCGACGGGAATTTCATCAGACTTTAAAGGGTGAAGCATTTTGTTTATCAGTTTTGTCATTACATAAGAAAAACTGATCAGCCTGACGGGGTGAAAACAACACAAACTGTGAGTGTGTCATGCAAACAGGACGAATACATGATAAATATTATTATTATCACCACATTCAACATCTGTGCTCTTTGTATTTACGCTGTTTTTTTTCCCTATAAGACCTCATAACATCTGGCAGAGGGACCACCAATGAAAACTGGCCTGAAAACAGCCGAGTTTGCTGCATTTACATTTGCTTTAATGCATATTGTCATTTAAAAAAAATAAATATATACAGTCATCTATTTATTTATTACACATTTTTATGAATGAAAGAAATAAACGTGAGTATAATTTAGCTCATTTATAACCAAATACTCTTCACTCTGCTCTTGGGGGGGGTACAGTGGGTATAAACAGTGTCAGTGTTACTGTTCACGTTTATTTGTCCCGCTGGATTTCCGACCAATGGTCCCATTGTGTCTTTTTTGTGTTCCCGTATCAATGAGTGTATTATGTCGTTGAGCTGGAGGACAGTATACATCATCTCTCCTTCACAGAGGCCGCTGCCAGAGCGTCCCGCTGACTTTCACTGCGGTCACACTGAAAATCACTTCTACACAGAGAAGAGTCGCCGCCGCTTTTCTGAGGCTGACCCAGAAACCAGCTGAGCCGCCACCTGTCAGCTGACTGACTCCCTCACACACACACACACACACACACACACACACCAGACCGGCCGTCTTCATTCTTTTACTACAGCAGAGTGAGTATCTCATGATCAATCAGAGTCGGTGACATCAACATGTTCAGCCTGTTTTTTTCTCTGAAGTTTTGATGTCCTGACCCATCAAGAAAAGTCTCAAATGAACGCTTCCTTATTTGTACATGCTCACCTTGACAACTTCCTGTCCCAGAACTCCTCCCACGACAGCGCAGACCGGAGACATCTCAGAGAAACAGAAACTGAGGACAAACAGACACAGAAAAACATGAACTCCTGTCAGTTTCTCAGTTGCATAACATCACACTTTCTATTCAGTCGCAGAGTTACAGGTTCAGAGAAACTGATGCGAAAAAAAAAAAAGAAAAATCTGTCTGCAGCTCCGCCGGTTTGCCAGCTGATTTATGTGTCGTGCTGTCTGGCGCCGCCGCAGTTTGTGCAGCGGCAGCAGAGCAGAACTAAACGTCTTTTCATCACCAGTGGAGGCATGGATGTTTGGGTTAATCACAGTCAGCAGTCGCCCACAGATAAAGATGGACTGTGTTAATGTAGAAGTCGATTCGTCACAAAACACCAGTGTGAAATTATCAGGTCACGGATTTTGTTTAAGCCGTTTTTTTCCTCCTGTACTGCTTCTTTTCAGCCCTCAGCGTGGATGTGAGAGTCACTGAACCCTCACCTGCATTCGCTTATCTTAGAAACATCAAAACTGCTTCCAGGTTTTTGTGTGTTTAATACGATTAAATATGTGATTTCATTACAATCTGAAACATGTAACAGTGCAGTTTCCACATAAGCCTGTATAAGTGTTAAGGTGGTTTGCTTGCTGCAGGTGAGGTGTTCAGGTTGACTTCAGGATGCTCAGCCTTCATCGTTCAGTGAGATCAGTGTTTGTTGTTGGACGGCCATCTTAATGTTATTGTGGTGATTTGCAGGTGCAAAGATGTCAAGTTACCTGACGTATCAGATGGTTTTTGACACAGAACCATTTGAAAAGTCGTCCTCGGAAACAGTTTGGAAAAGGGATGGTGTTTTTAAAAAATACCTGGCCAACCAATCAACCAATCAGATGGACAAACAGTATGACGGAGGAGAGTGTGAGCAGCAGAGCCAGTTAATTAATCAGACTGCTGAAACCAGGTGGGAAAAGACTGAAAATGTCTTTTCCATCAAGAAAAGCTCTCAGTGTTGTTCTTTTTTTGGTCTTTTAATGAGGAAACACTCCCCAGTTCTGATACTAACTGATGCTCTGAAACGTTTGTGCTTTTCATTTTCAGGGGCGGCCACGGTTGCTTTCAAACAAACTCTCGCTGGTCATCACGGCTAATTCATGGCCTCATGTCGGCAGTCACAAAACAAGCACTCAGCCTGAAGCCCGACAACATGGATTTATGAAATCAAATGATCACATGATCTCGCAAACCAAGCTGCTGCCACGCAGATTAAAAAACTGGACTAAATCTTACATTCATTTTTACACGTTCACATCCTTTACCCTTGATTAAAACAGTGTTACTATATTTCAAGTAAATACTGCCTTTAAGACGCAGCTCTTAGTTCACTCAAATTGCACATTAGTCTCCATTTTCTCTCAGAGTAAAATCTCCATTTAATATCTCTCTTGTAAAGTTGAAATCTCAGACATGTGTAGACCTTTACCTGGTGAAGTCATCGCTCAGAAGGTCACTGCTGACTGCCAAGGCCGCCAGGACGTCATCACGGATCTGTTTCAGGAGCTGACTGTCCTCAGCAAAGGACTGTGGGTCGGGGTCACGACCTTTGTCTGTACGGAACTTCAACAGAACTGAGGAGAGAAGGGAGGACAGAGGAGAACGAGGGAGGGATGACAGGAAGCAGGACAAACATGAACGCAAGGAAACGAACATCAGTCGAGAGGCTAAAAACAAAAGTTTATGCCATTTTTCTAAAGCAATATTTTCCGTATAATCTCTTGCATTATTGCCATTTGTAATTTCATCAAGCTTTCTAGTGACTTCCACTGCGAATTATCATCGCATGGAAAGACAACGTCTCATCGCGATCGCTGCTCCCTTTGAAGCAGGATAAAAATCGGCATGTGGTTGCACCATCAACCATTTCATCCGATTTGGCACAGACTTCCTCACATCAAACTGAGAGCATGCACTCAGGACTCGTGCATGCAAAGATGCACGCATGCACCACCACACGCTCAGCAGGAAATATTAGAGTGGAAAAAAAACAACTATTTCCTGTGTTTAAGAGTTGACTGAGGGACTAAGAATTAAAAATCAGAAGCGAGCACTTTATTTGGCCGTGAGCAATATTTCGAACATCAACTGCCTTCTGCAGCTCACAGACACACACATAAACACTTCGCCCCCGTGTTTCCTGTTCGTCCATTAACTTAAACCACATGAGGAAGTCAAATCCTCCCACGGCCATTTCCACCAACGTGGCACACCAAACACACACTCGTGTGTAGTGGCGATGAATCATTTTCACACCCCGGCTCTGCCCTTTATCAGTCAAACTTTGTTAGGAGAAAGTTAAAGACCGGCACAAATGGCATCGCGCTCGGGTCTGCGCCAGGCAGGAAATCAAAAGAGAGTTTCATAACAGAATAAAATAATGTGCTCATGGATGGAACAACGATAGTATCTCTAAACCTACACATGGAGCTGTGATATGTAATAGTCTCCACAGATTGAAAGATTAAAGCGGAGGGGAAATATCTGAATGGCCCTTTACGTAGAAACCTGCAGGTCAAATATGACAGACTGTAGTTTTTTCCAAGGAAACATCTGCACGGTGCATGGGGGGCAGCTCTTGCTCATTAGGCAGAGCTGACAGGAGAAAATCTCACTGTTTGTCAAAGCAAATAGATGCTTTAAGAAGGACTGATCTTCTTCTTTATTTTCACAAACTGTTAAAAAACAGGAAATGTCTTTTGTTTCTGTTCTGCTAAACACTCATGAGCGGGAGTCATACTTTCACTCGCTGGTCAATGTGTCGAGTCAGTCTGCTAATATATTAAAAGAAAGATTTATGAGGATCAGAGATACTCATGATAATAAACAAAGACGCACACACACACCCATCCGCGGTTTTGATCACCCGACTGTTCCTAGTGAGACAGGAAGCAGTTGTAACAGAGGAAGAGCCACTTCCTCATCGGTCGCCCAAAACAACAACCGCTGGCTCCAATTATAGAAACGACGCAGGAATAAAAACATTGCCTCCTGTCTCACATTTACTAAATTAACAAAACAACAAGGCGGTGTTTCCATCCAGAAGGGAGCCTGAAACGTCAGAAAGGGCGAGGCCGCGGTGGGTAGGTGGGTTTCAGAGAGGGGGGTTAATAGACTGAAGGTCTGAAAACCTAAAATTAACCAGCAAAGATGTTCAGACGTTGTATAAATGATGAATGCAAATTAGCTGTTTACCAGACACCCACAGTCACATGACAACATCTGGCTGGTGTTGATGTCTAATTTCAGATTGTTTTAAATATCTAAACTTCTTTTGAGAGATTTTCATCCTCCTGACAAAGCTGCTTTTCAGAGCGCAGTTAGTGTCACATTTAAGATCCTAAAAAGAAAACAGACTTTTCAGCCATGCTGGAAACGGGCCCATGGGTAACAAGACAGATCTCTAAAGTCCAGACAACAACACTAACGAGACCTGACGAGGTAGTCTGAAAGGAATCCACAGCAGCCTTCATTATATAAAGGCTCATTCAATTCAAGTTTACAGATTAAACCAATCAAATGAGAAACTGGCTGGTATAAAGCAGAAACTTCTCTGAGTGTCCTCAAGCTCATTAACTCTGTTTCTGCTGCGCCTCCTTAAGAGTGAAAACACAGCTTCTGCTTCGCTGCCACCTCAGAGACTCGTTCTGTTGCACTGGTGATCAATAATCCTCCCTTATTTAAGTG
>JAPZDV010000024.1:24627657-24656604 GCA_029814665.1 Acanthurus lineatus | reverse complement strand
TGTAAATATTCTTAATATGTTCCTCTCCTCTGACTTAACATTTTTAGGTGAGAACCTCCAGAGAAAAAGAAAATTATTTTAATTGCCACCCATCTAGTTGATCTCCATCTATTTGGCTTTAAAAAAAAAAGTTAATTTATGAGAGTTCTTTATTCAGGTTGGCTTGTAGATTAAAATGTGAAAAAAAAAAGGCTGTCAAATGTGAGCACGGCCTCCACCCACTCACCTTTTTCACCATGGTGGTCTCGTTTGGGTCGACTTTGGCTTTCTTTGCCTCTGGACCATCATTAGAATTTCCAGTCGGTTTCACCAGTTTAAGTTTCTCCCTAAAATCAGAGATTGAAGACAAAGATTCAGCACATGAAGAGAAAACACGGGCGGTAATGTGACAGAACACACTGCACGTTACACGCAGGACCTGTTTCATAACGTGAAGTCAGATGGGACCGAAGTTGTGGCACTTTGTTCTACTGCAGTGAGCAAGACAAAACCACAGCAGCTGCAACACGGGAATAATCTGTCTGTGTGTGTGTCACATGGGAAAACTCAAGCTGAACACACACACACACACACACACACACTCTGAGTTGCTGCCTGCACTCACTCGACATAGTTGTGCTCCTGTCCGAGGTTGCTGAACATGTAACCATAGTAACCATGGACATCCCCGCAGAAGACCTTGATGTTGTGCTGGAAACAGAGCTGGTCGATACGCACCATCAGGTCTCTGGAGCAGCCTGTCAGACACACCTGAGGGAGAAAAAACAGAAAAATGATGGAGGGCTGATCAGCTGCCAGGATCACTAATAAACCCAAAGTGCTTCTGAACAGCAGCTGGGCCTTAAAGCTGCAGGTACACCAGACTGTAATCCAAGCTTCCTGCCTCCCTGCAGCTTTTTCTTTCACTTCCATTTATGGTTTTGTTGATCTTCTCAAAAAAAACAAAAAGTTTCTTCCTCCCTGATCACCAAGCTTGTTGTTCAAAACAGTTTTATAACACTGTATCAAAGAAAAGTTATTTCCAGCTGTAACCAGTTTCAGCAGTAAATTGAACATTTTCTCCATCACCTCAGAAGTTCTCTGATCACAAAGAAGACTTTCAGAAACTCTTCTCAATCTTTGCAGTGTAAATATTGGCAGTTTTAGTAACTTTTATTCTAATTTGCTCTGATCCAGTTTCAAAGTGATCAAAGTTGGGAACTTGACAACTTCTTTTATCTCCAAAATTAAAATATATGAAACTGAATTCACACTGTGTTGGTCTGATGGGCAGCTGTTATTCTTTCATTTTCATTTCCATTAACAAAACACTAAATCTGCTTACAATAAAAGGAATAATCAAATGATATTTTGTGTTGTGTTTAATCCCCGAGGGACAGACTGACTGAAAATTGGCTGCAATTTCTTTAGAAAACACACGCACACAAAAACAAAAAAAAACTCTTCTCAGTTCTTGGAACAACAAACAGCTGAACGGTGGCTGGTTTTCTGCCAAACTGACTGAGACACACCTACTGCAGCAGCCACGGTGGCACGTTGTGATACTTCACCTCCCTGAGTCGGTACAGTCAGAGACACAGTGTACCGGGGTAACATCAGGGTGGGCTGCTGTTTGCCTGTAAACAAGTGACCAGTGGGCTGGGTCCACCTTATCCTGCTGACCCAGTCCAGCACACCCAACACCCCCTCAGCCCTCAGCTCACAGATAAGACTGATGCTGCATCTCTGGCATCGCTCCCACAGCAGCAGCACACAGCAGCAGCAGGCAGAGCAGAGCAGAGGCACAGAGCAGCTTTCCCACGTAGGATTCGCTCACATGTGACAGACTGAAGCACAGGACGGCTGAAACCAACTCTGAGCAAAACGAAATGTTCTCATTTAATTTTTAATACAAAGTGTAGCGTCTCTTTGTTCCCTCCAAGTGATGCATTATTACACAGAGCCAACGTGTGATTAGAGCATCAGAGAACAAGAAAGTCAGTAGTAGAAAAAAGCTGAACCTTCCTTACAAAAAATATGACATTAAAGGCAAAAAAACCTGTTTTCTGAATGTGACTCTTAATATACGATACACAGTTCAACATAAACACGTTAGCCACGTTAGATAAGCACAGGTCGCTCCGTAAACATTACAAAGAAAGTAACTGAGAGTATCATCAGTAGTTAATCGACTGAACTCTGCGAGTACCCAGATGGACAGCGTGTGTTTTTCTATTGTATTCGTTCTCAGTAATGAGGCCTCTCATGTGAAAAACTGCGACCGCACTCCAGCCGCTCCTCTCTAATCTTCGTCCATGTTCCCGCTGAGCCGCACACAGATACATCCGTGGAAGCAGATAAAAGCAACGAGCGGTCTACAGCATAGAGAGAGAGAGCGACAAAAAAAAGAGAGACCCCCCTCTGTTTTCTCATTTTTTATTTTATCTCAGCCCTTTTCAAACTGTCCCGCCTTCTCCTCTCCAACCCTCTCATCCTCCCTCCCTCTGTCCTACTAACATCTATCTCATCCCGTCCTCACTTCACTCTGTCCTACTTCTATCTCTCCGCAGCACTCTCCCTCCTCCTGACCTTCACTTAGCACCCCCAGAGGGACGAAGACTGCCGACGATTCAGACACAATAAGCGTGAAAAAACTCTGTTATTCCTCTGATGGCGTTCATACTCAGCCTTGCCTTCAGCAGTGATAAAAACTGAGGTCTGGTCCATGTCTGTGGCTTAAAGCTGCCTGTGGGAATGAATGCAAACACTGAAGCAACTTTCATCGTCTCACCTAAAAAATGAATCATTAATTTTTGCTTAACGAATCCTCTCCTTCAGGTGTAACAACAAAAATATACCTTTTTAATGGTGCAATGTACCGATTATATCACTTTGGTTTAACTTGGGTACATTCGGTGAAAATCACGACAACTGGGAGCAAATAACCTTCAGCCAAGTTGCACCTGATCAGGTGTGTGAGAAAAAAATCCTTCTAATTATCAATTTTACCTGGTTTAAATGAAACAACCTGAAAAACTATGAAGCTCTTGCAACCAGAGTTTGAGTTATGATGCAAGAAAACCTCTGATCGTCTCATCACAGTGACTCTGCTCCAACACACTGGATTTAAAATACAATGATGACATCCTTTAAGTTGATTTTGAGCTTAAATAGTGAGTTAATAAGGATGTTTGCATGAATAATGCATCAACACTTTAAGAATCATGGTCTCTCCTCTACACAAAACAGAGCAGTATGATAATGCCACTCCCACATTATTCACCCAGCATGGATGTAAACTTTTAAAGACAAAAACAGTCAACAACGACTTCACAGTCATTGTTTCACTTCAATCTCATTTCTGTAACTGATCTAATGTCCTCAAAGAGAGAGCAACACAAAAAATATGGCACTGTCTGCAAGCTGCTGCTGCAGTAGCCATATTTGTTTATCATTCGTCCTCCAGGCTGGACTTTTCAGCACAGTATTACATGAATGCAAAGCTTCCTAATAGAAAAACAAAAACCACTGCTTTTCAAATGCTCTTTCCATTGCATGAACATAGGACTAATGCTAGTCTCCACCCACTGAGCACTGCTGTAAAACACCACACAACCAAACACAGGCCTTAAAATAGCAAATGTCCTCATAACATAGTTACCAAGCCAATTACATCACAAACCAGATGGAGGAAACACTTTTCATGATGCAAAACAAAACAAAACATTATGAATGCTGCTGCCTGAAGAACGAAGTTAAACTGATGCCTTTACTGCACCACCATAACTTAGAGCATGTTCTTTGGTCCTGCTGTCAGACAGAGCAAAACAAGGGGGTTTTGATGTTCTACTACAAGGTCTAAGAGCGACATCTAGTGGTCTGATTTGTTTGGCACATTGGTTTGATTTTTTCCAGACAAAACGTTGCTACTGTACTAACAGTCACAGTTACCATGTAGCTGGACTGGATCAATCAAGTGACATTACGTGCACTACATGGATTGGAAAAAAACAAATTAATATCAAACAGAATTTCTCCAGGAACGTGAGGAGGTAAATAACCATCAGAATCTTTCACATACTTAAAATGTTCAGAGTGAATCCTTTCTTTGACATGTTTTAGCATCCGATTTCAAGAAAAAACAAATTTTTGGTACTTTAGGTCAAATTGCTCAGTTTCACTCTGAAATATTCCATTATTTTGTTTTAAAGGTATTTCATTCATACTTTCCCGGACACATTTTGATTCCACCCACCGCATCAAACTGAAGAAAGAAGTCATCTGGTTTGTTTTCGAGCCTCTCTGAGTCGGCGTGGACCTCCACCATTGGGTTGAGGTTCTGTGCTCGTTCCAGAGAGGCCTGGGCTCGATTCTGACCCTGAGCTGTTACCGGCACCAGAAACTGAGCTCGACATGACTCCTCTGATACCTGGCGGACACACAAATACATATATATCTACATGTAGGAGGACAAGACTGTGCTCCACCTGCTAGGCATTTTATTACAACCTTGTGCACTCAGCATACAGATTATTGATGTTACCCAGATAGTTTATTTACACTGTGTATCAATTGGGCATTTTTCTCCACAGGTAATCTTATTTTATTCTAAAAAACGACCAAACTTAGATATTTATAAATTATATATTTACACAGAGCCACAGAGGGAAAATATCTGCATAATGTAGATTAAACTTTAAATTAAAAAAGTGACATAAAACCAGATTTAAACCGGTCTTGTAATGACATGACTATAATATAACTTTGGCACGGGCACCATCTAGTGGACACATGGAGTACTGTAAATGTTACAGTTGCCACACAAGGCTAATATTCCCCTATATTTAAAGGCTAATAATACATCACAAAAATGTTATTATTGGATTTATGTAAATTAATGTGTGAGAATTAATATATCTATGATAAACTAAAGTCCGAAGTTCACCTTTTAAGGCGACAGTCTTCATTAAACAATGTACTGAGCTGAGGACAGGAAGAAGACCACCTGGCCATGTTTATGTGCGGGGGCGGTGTGAGTTTGTGTACCAGTTCATGATCGAGCAAAGTGAGTCCTTTCACTCCAGCGAGGATTAAGTTCTTGGCAACTTCTGCTCCTAAACCACCCAAACCTGCCAGGAGCACACGGGACCCTCGCAACCTGCAATAAACCACAAACGGATGCGGACAAAAGCATAAGTACCGGCCTGTGCAAGTATCGACAGTAATATTCTCATATAAACTACTCCACACTGTTTACTCCAGTAATTATTTGATTTCCACACCTAGCAAATCCAAAAAAAAACTTGCAAAACGTGGACGTCTTAGTAAAAACCAGTTAAGCAAGAGTGCGACAAATGAAGCCCTTTGCTGCATCGATTAGCTTATCATGCTAACTGAGCTAACTGACCTCTTCTGTGCATCTAACCCCCACAACCGGATCTGGCGGTCGTACTGTGCCGCTTCCTCCTCACTGATGACCGGGTCCTCCTTCTCGATCATATCGATCATTTTGGTTCACTCAAACGACGGGAAATATGATGCAAGGCAGCCTTTTTAATGCCGCTACTGATGTAGAGGTTTCAAACGCCGCGACGGTCCCGCTGAATTGTCGCTGAATGATGACGTAACCAGAACGATTTTCGTTGGCATTTGATTCTATGATCTTTATTGATTATAAGATTCTTTTTTTTTTAATTTCTCGATTTATTTATTGAAATTTCCCCTAAGTCCTGACTTTATCTCATTTGTCGAAGTGCTAGTTTTAATGTTTGGTTTTTTTTTTTTCCAGTAACGCTCACTTCAAAGTAGATGGTTGGGTGCCCAAATAATGTGTTGCTAACTGGCTTGTAATTCTTGTATCGGCCGTAAAGCGCTATAATACAATAAATTTTATACTTTTATACTGGTGTTGATTCACAGCTTTTGTTCTGTTTTGTGCAATTGTTACCTTTATCACGTATCCTACAGAGAGCCACAAGCGTCAGTGCGAGGGTGATTTTTCCCTGGGTTCAGTCTTTTCAAAATCTGACGTTAGAGTATTTAAAAAAATGACCACCTGTTGTGTCTTCACCGATTAATCCAAGACAGGCAGCTAAATGAGCAGTCAACTAATAGGAAACGACCCAACTTTAAGCCTAAGAGTAAACAGCTATTTTGCATTAGTTTTTATTGAGGAAGCTGCAGATCAAAGAACAGGAAAGGGTTACAGTACAAGGCACTGAAGATGTCTCCACACAAATATTTCCTGTTGCAACACAGCTAAAACTTTTTTTTTCATAAATGAATACAATGTACGTTTTTTTAAACAGGTCTTTTTGATTTTCAGTTGTTTAACTTTAACCCAAATTTCTTGTTTTATGGTGTACCACGTGACAAATGTAGTAATTGCACTTTTTGTAAAACACGTCCAATTCCCCTAACGTACTCAAAGGAAGACATTGTTAAAGGTTAGAATTAAAATTAATCTAGTTTAGTGGCTCTTCAAGTCACTTTAGTTAGCCTCACTGTTAGCAACAATTCGTGTCAATTCCATTGAAAATAAAAAGCTCTCTTGTTGGGTCTCGGATTATAAACTTTATTTAACATTTAAAAAATGCCTTATAAAGATCTAATTATGTAAATACTGTGAGGGCACTACTTCAGCCGTATGTGAACCTGCGAGTCAATACTGAGGAATTAGTTTGACCTCGTCTTCCTCACTCGGTAATTTCCGTGAGATGCGTGCAAGAACGTTATTCGTCATGACGTCACTCTCGGAGACACCCGCCCCCTTTCTCCTCGGAGAAGACAGTCGGCCATTTTAAGTCTAACAGTCGTCATTTCACATCGCTACTGTAGGACGGAGAACGTCAGGACTCACTTTCATCATATTTCTCTTACAACTGTAATGGAGAATTACCTACTATGAACAGAAACTCTTACTAAAATCAAAAACAAGTAGATCCTAGTGAAGTGACGCATAAGCCAGTAGATTCCAGTGTCGAGTTGTAATTTTTTGCACCTCAATGTAACGTTAGCTAACGTTAGAGGAAATGGCTGTGGAAAGCATGACTGTCCATCCTAACTCCCCAACTACCAACCACGAACACAACAGTCTCCTGACTGACGAAAGGTCGAGTAATTCTACAGTCATATTTAAATGAAATTATTTATTTGTCCTGTGCTTTTACACAAAAAAGCCCGGGGTTTCTTTTTCTTTTTCTGTCAGAGGGATTAAACTCGCCTTTTCTGGAAAACGAGTACAGAGGTAAAGAACGCCATGTTGACACGACAACGCCAACTGGGAGGCCAAATAACACCTGGGATAACGTTATTCCCTCAATTTTACTACGTTATCACAATCAACGATCAATCGACTCGAGACAACTTGTCTGAAGGAAAAAAAGACGAGATCGAAACAGCTGATCAATCATACCTTTACCGCAATTCTAGTCAATTCAACGGTTATTAAGTATCGGTCATTTACTCTCCCAAATTGTGGAGATAAGTCAACTAATTTACGTTAACTCCATTTATCGTGTGGGTCTGACAGTTATTTTAATGCAGCTGGCACGAAAAATCCAAAACAATTGTCCCTTGTTAACGGCGGGCCTAGTTTCAGGCTAACTTAGCAACGTTAGCTTGTTGGCTAACGTGGCGAACAAATACCGTTGGCAAAAGAGAGCGGGTAAGCTAATGGCTAATGGTTTTTGCTAATGGTAATTTGCTTTTCACTTACATTGCCAATCGAAGCATCGTCCAACTAAACATAGCCTTAACTAACATTTTCAGACCACCTTGATGAATGTTATTTGATTATCATGAGCTACTTATTTTTTTTCGCTCCGTTCAAATCGTTTAGTTGGCAGATACGCAGATTTTGAAAGTAACTTATCGCTAAATTAGTTAGCTCTACGCACTTAAAAATTACTCGTGTCGTCGTCTTTCTAGCTAAATCGTCTTAGTAGTAAAATTAATCGCGCTGATATGATTGTGATATATTCCAATCAAGTCTTTAATGTTTATTTTTTAAAAAACAGTTTGTAATGGTATTAATCTGTTTTATAGCCCGTTTATATTACTGTAGCTGGCCTTTTTTAATGCGCTCTTGCTGCTTGAATGTCATTGACATCTGTGTAACATGTAACTTTATTCACAGTCGTGCCCACACTGACTCGTCCCAAACATCCACCAAGGTTTCAAAATGTGCAAAACGTCTGCAAAGCATCCCAGAAAGTGTTTCAAGTCAAACACAAAGTTCCCTTTTTCCTCAGTCCCCAGTTGGCAAATGTGCTGTGTGTTACCCAGTTGGCCCCACTTCCAAGTCTCACAGACCCCACTAGTGTCCCTTAAAAGGTTAGGAAAAACTCTGAATGGTTTTTGAATGCAAAATGTGAAGAAAACCTGTCACAGTAAGTATTCCCCATTTTAATCATGGCCCTTTTGCTTATAGAATTAATGCAGTTGTCGACTCATCCACTGAGCTAATAATGTGCCATAATGCATGGTAAATCCTTTGATTCAGTCATCCTTAATAGACAAGTATCTGATGCTCTGTTGAATTTTGAGAACTTCTCTCAGCTGTCTGCTTAAAAGGGTGTGTGGACAAGTTTTGCAGTCAGTTTGGCATAGTGTCAATACATTTAAATATGAGATCTTGTGTGGCATAGTGCACAATGATGACAGATACTGAGCAGACTTGAATATTCTTATTTGTCAGCAATATATTGACAGGCTCTTTTATTAATTTGCTAATTAGTTGAGAGTCCTTCCTCTACACAGTTCTGTTAAGCCTATGTGTTTGTGTTGGCAAACTTAATCTACATAAACTCTTAAGTTAACACAGATCTGATCTGTTCATTTCTTGGTTGTGCAAAGAAGTTAAAACACATTTTGTTGGAGCTGAAATTTTTCTGGAACATTGTTGGTGGCAGATTGTGTGTGCATATCTCGACAGGGCAGAGGGGCCATCAGCTTCTGCCCATAGCAAATACCAGCCACTCCCTTTTCACAGCAACCTGCTTCAATAATGCAGCCAAATCCCCATGCTACGATAGAGAGCCCTCCATTGTGTCAGGAAAGTTTTCCTTCTAACAGGTCTGTGCTTTGAATAAGGGCCAGTTCATACAGCACATGGAGAGAGGTCACTCAGCTAATGAAATTATATTTTTGTTTGTGGTGTTTGCACTCAGAGCTGATAGTTGGTGCAGGACAAAGGGCCTGAAAGCAAAGTATTTGATAAAAGGAATGAAAACTTGAAAGTTACTGAGTTAAGTCAATATGAGGGAAAAGCACTAGGTTGCTGTTATGTGATACTGAAGTTTTGCACTGAGCCTATATTTGTCAGAAACCCTGCATAATCTTAATATATTTACATTTTGGCTAATTTTAATAGAATTAATTGAGGAAAGATGAAAAAAGTTGATGGGGAAATATTTTCAGGGTTAGGACAGTTCAGAGCAAGTTTTGATTTTACTCTCGCTTTTGTTCAGAGCAAACTCATGTAAATACGGATACAGGTTTAGATGTTTGTTCAGGATTGTGCACTACAAGAAACACCTGATAAAAAGTGTTTTTTCTCTGGAGCAACTCCAGATTTTATACCAGGGCCTTTTACTGAAAAAAATAGGCTTGCTACATTATTTGGATAACTTTGCAGGGACTGATGAAAGAAAATATTTTTTAGGCTTTAGTTGGCAAATTTGTCCAGATACTTTTGTAAACTTACCGGTTTAGGAAGGGTCCTGTCTCTTTTGTGGCTTCAGACTCAACAACCTCTCATAAGACTCTCTTACAGTGTTTCATAATAAATGATTTCACACATTCTGTTTTTGGTCAGAAAATTCTTAAGTTGTTTACATGAAAATTTGCTTTCGGAGTAACGTTCAGTGATGACTGTGGTATCTGGAAACAAGTTTCTGACTTAACAATGGCTTCTTGCTCTGCAGAACAACGTTGTTTTTTTGACACAGTACAGATTAGCAAGGCTGGGTGTTGTGCTCTCCCCAGAGGAGGCTGATATGCTGAGGATGTGGTGGGGTGCAGTGTTCACATACAGCGCAGCTGACATTTTCTCTTAAATCAGGTCAACTACAGTCACTACGTTGTCTCGGTTAACTGTGTGCTCTTTCAGGAAAAAAAACAGTCTTTGAGTCGTCAAGTGTTGTTATGCATTGGTTAAGGCAGTGAAAAAGTTAAATCATGTTCATATCAGCCTGACCTCTGAACTAGGACCTAATTATTCAAACAGGGAGAGTCAAATGCCTCAAATATGTCACTTCATTTGTAACTAAAATGTGAGCAGTCCCCTGTCCTGTGCCATGAATCCTTCCATACCTTGACAGTAAAAAGACAGACAATATAAGGACTAGCCTGTGACAAGAATATGTGTGTTTAATAGTTGATAAAGATCTTGTGTTTGGATGAATCTGACTAGAAAATTTAACAAACACACACACCTCTGCTATAGTAAGAGGCCTTCATGTGATCCATGTCAATTAGGATCTCATGGTTTTGCTCACGTCGCCTCATGTGAGAGTCCTCCCCTGTCCCACGCTAACAGGACATTTATTCCCCTCCCAAACATACACACACACACACACACACACACAAGCCATTAGCATTTTGGGGGTTTGACCTTTGCGTGTGTCTCTGTTTCTGCCTGATATTTTATGTTTTCAAGCCATTTTGAAAAAGGAACACACAGCTATGAAAAGACACCTGTATAGATGGGGCATGAAAGGAAAGTCCATGTCTGTCATATGATGTGTTTAAATCCAAAAGGAAAGGCGTTTGAATATTTTTGACTGTATGTGAAATCTGTACAGTTCCCTTGAATAGCTTGCTGTGCATGTGGAGCAGTGGCATGTGTGCAGATCTTGGTGTATTTTAACTCAACTTTGAATGTTTTGCCTTTTTCTGTGGCAACTTTTTTGGCTGATGACATTAACTGTTGGCTTATGTCTTAAGAGGTCAGTCATAGTTAATGTTTCACTCTTGATATTTTTTATGTAAACTTTGTGAAAGGAATTGATATGTGAAGTACTGGCATCCGTCCTCATGTGTTTACCAGTCTTTTAACAGGAAAACATCTGTGTGAAATAACAGGCTGTGTAAATACACCTGGCAGACACACAAAAACACAACACACACAAAAGTACAGTCATACATTTTATGCCCACTGACATGATTCACCAAATGTAGTACACCAGTTTTTTTTTATATAAACCAGCATTTGTCCATCCGCCTGTGTGTCAGGTGTTCCCTTAATATATCAAACACATCGCCTTGAGTGCCATTAAGTCCCAGAAATCGTCAGGACAGAAAAAATTAGATGCTAAAGGGATAAGTTACAGTGAATTGCAAATGGGCCCGAGACACATGATTTGACCTCGTTTAACTTTCTTTCGTTAAATAAAGTTTGCAAAAGCTATTTCCTCACTTAAAATGACACGGTCCAAATTATTCCTCAGCGTCTCAGTCAGCTGTTCAAGAATATTAGTCCTGTAAACCCTTATTTGACTCCTACAATACAAATAATGCAACTTTTAACAGTAGCAGTAGTTAAATTATTAATCTTTAAAAATATTAATCATCTCATGGTAGATTTTAGTCAACCGTACCGAGCCTCTGTACTTGATTTTCATTGGATTTATCTACAACAACTAAAACAGTCTATTACATGTTCATATTTGTTGTTTTTTAATTTTTCTGCATTTATCATTTTTAAACTTATGGCCTAAAACTTCAGTGGTGGTTTGCAGGCTGATCCACAGTCAGCGAAGAGGTGAGATGTGTAACTTCTGTCTTTGCATTTACAGGCCAGAGGATGGAGAGCTTGAAGAGGGCGAGCTGGAGGACGATGGAGGAGATGTTGAAGAGGAAGAGATGGGTGGTGGTGCATCTGCAGCAGGAGGAGGAGGAGATGGGGTTGATGAAGTTGGTGGAGGAAGTGAAGCAGGAGGAGAGGGGGCTGGGGAGAGGTCTTGGCGAAGTAAGGAGCGCCATGCTAGCAGTAACTCGGACGACGAGAGATCCCACCGCCGCAAGAGGAAAAGGAAGAAAGAGAAGGAGCGTTAGAGGGAGAAGAGGAGGTCCAAGAAGAAACGCAAATCCAAACACAAAGTAAGAAAGTTGACAACTATGAAACAGAAATAGATGCTATTTTTCATTATTTGCATCCGTCTGTCCGTATATAAAGAGAACAAACCACCTCTTCTCTGAATAACTCAGTGCTTTGCCTTCTCTCTGGTTCTCAGCGTCATGCCTCCTCTGATGATGACCATTCAGACTACAGTGATGAGTCTGACTACAGTCCCAGTGAGAAGAGGAAATACAGAGAGTACAGTCCACAGTACGGCTCCTCTGTAAGTCTGATGAACTGAAGCTCCTCGATCTTGTATTAAATTCTGACTGACGTATCTTAATCCTTTGATTTTTGTTTTGTTTTTTTTGGAGTAAAAATTTTCACTATTCCTGATTTTTTAATTTTCAATGTCCTTTTTCAAGTTTTTTGTTTATCAAAATAACCTAAAGCCTTGACCTCTCTCCAGTCTCATGGGGGCTACGGCGGCTCAAAGAAAGGCAGCTACATGAAAATGGAGAAGCAGAGTTACGGAGGTTATGATGACTATGAAGATGACTATGAGGGAGAGGAAGAAGAGGACATGGGAGAAGATGACTACGATGACTTCACCAAGGAGCTCAACCAATACCGCAAGGCTAAGGAGGGAGGAGGCGGCCGCGGGGGCCGAGGTGGGTCCATGGTGTTTGGATTAAAGCTGTTAAAGTTGACAGACTTGTTTTGTTACATATTCTGCTCGATGCTAAACATTTGCCCAGCCGAGTTTTAATTAGCTCTCAGTGAGATTAAACACAGTGAATAAGAAAATGCCGTCAACTCTTGTTATACGCTCCTTTTTCAAACGATGTGCCAGCGTGTGACAGATGCTTGGCAGCAGAAACATCAGTATGTGCTCACTGTTTTACTAATGCAGTTGTAGTTTGACAAAAAAGCTCATTTGCTTAAATTTTCTTATCAATCTAAATTTCACAAATGGCAGAAAACCGTCAGCCTCTGTCTCTCTTCTTTCGTTTCTCTCATTGTTTTTGCATGTTTTTCTCTGCAGGGGGTAGAGGTCGAATGAAAAGCCAGAGAGGCCGTGGAGGAATGAGGGGAGGGAGGAGGGGAAGAGGCCGAGGAAGAGGAGGTCGAGGTGGAGGAGGAAAAATGGGAGCAGACAATGACGATGGAGATGGCTATGGAGATGAGATGGAGGTGAGTTTTAGAAATCAGAATGAAAACTGCTGCACATTTGCTTTGGTCAGAGTCCTTTAAGTTGCACATTCTCTTGCTTGTTATCAGTCTTTTGTACTTCTCAGTATTTTCAGAAATGAATTTTTTTTATGTGAGAGGACAGCAGGTCTCTAACTGGAAACTCTGACTTGCTACTGAAATCCTTTTTGTCAATATAGTGATCATCTCCATTTTTCAGAAAAATAAATGCAATCCAATGTAATAATTTGATCTTAAATCCCTTTTATTGCATTTGTTGTAGTCTTCTGGGTCAGACAAACGTGACACGTCTGTATTGATTGTGGATGATCCCCTTTTTGCTGAGGAAGAGCGTTTAGTTCAGGAGAATTACCTGCACTGCCTTTCGTTCCAAACTGTCTCTGTGGTTTTATTCTGCGAAGCCTCACAAAGTGACGCCCATGAAATGACCTTGTCTTTAATCGTGCTCCTACAGTACGGAGAGGATGACTATGACAACATGGGGGATGACGACTACGATGACTACTCAAAGGAACTCAATCAGTACAAGAAGTCCAAAGACAGAGGGAGAGGTGAGTTCGCACTTCAGGAAGGGGTCTTGGTTTTTGGTGTGTATTAGTTTGTGTGTGTGTGTGTTTAGTTCATTCAAACTGTGGGCAGCTCTGACCCAGAGTTATACTTTGAAACCTTCTTACCCAAAATCTCTCTCTTCGTCACTCTGTCATTAATTTCTGCACCAGGAGGTAAAGGTGGCCGCGGGCGAGGGAGGGGCAAAGGAGGGCGTGGTATGATCAGAGGAGGAAGGGGTCGAAACCGAGGGAGAGGAAGAGGTGACATGGGGATGGATGACGACAACAACGGAGACATGGACAACGGGGTAAGTCTACTGAGATATTAAGTACACAGATTCTATCAGATAGACTTGTGAAATGAAATGAAAATGATTTTTTTTCTTATTTTTTACTTGACTCTGCTCCTTCCTCTGTGTATGTATTTTAGGATGGAGGTGGAGGAGGCGATGGACCAGGAATTGGAAGGAGGAATCAGAATGAGAAGCACCAGGATAAGAAAGGAAAGGCCATCTGCAAGTACTACATCGAGGGGAGATGCACTTGGGTTAGTACAGAAAATCACTATTACTGTGTAACAAGTTTCAATATTTTGGTTGCTGTTGTCCAGTTTATTTCCTGATTCAGTCTTTTTCATGCTCTCTATTTAAATTTCAGTTGCTTTTCTAATGTGCCCACGGTCCATAGAATTTCATAGTTACTTTCAAAAAATAAAAATGTTGTGTTTTCCCAAAATTAGAGACATTTTTTGTGACTTAAAATGGTTTGATAACCCAAATGCAACACAGATTCCCCCCAAAATGCTGGATTTTAAAGTTGTTTGAACTGTTAATCAGTGTACTGAAACAGCTGCAAGGACAAAAAATACCAGAAACCACCATGATCTCATGTACTTAAACTCAAAAGTTTCTCAAGAAAAATATCAAATATAGCACAAATGAACTGTAGTAAGGTGCAAAAATGATAAAAAATGCTCTTTAGCACCATTCTGCAACACATTAGCAAAACACATAGAAAAGTAGTTGAAGTTTTGTTGTTTATTTTATTCTCTTAATTGCAACTTTAATCCTCTTCAGGGTGACCACTGCAACTTCAGCCACGACATCGAGCTGCCCAAGAAGAAGGAGCTCTGCAAGTTCTACATCACTGGATTTTGTGCCAGAGCCGACCACTGTCCTTACATGCATGATATCCTTCACTGTTGACCACACAGAGTCTAAATAAGTATGAGGGAGTTGCAGGTGAAGTGATGTGTAACTGTCCATTGGTTTCAGAAGAGTGTGAGAGTGTTACAGAATCAGGATTAAGCTGTTTGTACTTTTTTAGTTTGTGAGTGTTTCTCCTTGACTCCCCTGCTACGTGAATTCCCCTGTAAGCTTTTCCACACCACGGGGAACTGTGTCAACGGCGACGAATGTATGTTCTCCCACGAAGCCCTCAATGACGACACCCAGGAGCTGCTCAACAAGGTGACATCATCTGACACTGAACCCCGTTATCTACCTGAAGTGTTTACACGCAGTTTCTAAAAAACATAAAGCTTTTTGAATTATTCAACTTCCTTTTTTTTAAATACAAATGCCTTCTAAAAATATATCTCTCAAACTTATCACTGTTTGTCTTTGACCGTGTTTTTTAGATGCTGGCAGAAGATGCAGAGGCCGGAGCTGAGGATGAGAAGGAGGTGGAGGAACTTAAGAAGCAGGGGATCAACCCCCTCCCCAAACCGCCTCCTGGAGTTGGTTTACTCCCCACCCCTCCTCGGCCTGTTGCTATGGACACCAACACAGGGTCCGGGGATTTTGGTGGGCCTGCGGCGGGTGACTTCGGTGGTGTTCCTGTTCATAACCAGGTGCCAGTTCCCAACAAAGCTCCCCCAGGACCAGGACCAGGGCCTGTTCCTGGCCCTAGTCCCTGTGCTGGGCCCCCTGTCCATGGCCCCGAAGGAAGTCTGTTCCAAGGTGGGCCCTCATTTCCCAGTGGCCCACCTCCCCACATGGGCCCCCCTCCTCCTGGTGGTGGCGGGGGAGGTGGTGCGGGGAAGAAGATCCCGTCACTGTTTGAGATTAAAGTTCAGCCGACAGGACAGCTGGCTCAGAAACTGGCTGTCAGGTAAGAGAAGCAAACACTGAAAATAAAAACAGCTTTTGATGTTCAAATATGCAGAAAATGTAGCTGATGATTTTATCTCGAAAGTCGAGTGCAACCGTCTGAGGTTCAGTACGCCGAAATATGAATAATACTTTAAAAATAATCCACTGCAGAGACTCCATCTTTAGGCAGAAATAACATGTTGTGCATTGAACTCCTCCTGGTCTCTCCTCCTTCGCTCTGTGAACTCCAACTCCTCTTCCCTCCCCATCAGAGGCCAGACGCCCAGCAGCACCCAGGGTCAGACTGCGGCACCCGGACCCCAGGGGGCCCCTGGTGCTCCTCCCACTTGCTTCCCTACCCCTCCAGGCATGATGTCTCCTGACATGCAAAACATGGGCCCCAACCTCGGGATGAACGAGGGGCCTCCCAACATGGGCCCCGGTGGACCACCCATGATGGGAGGATTTGTGCCAGGGGACGGCCCTCCACATGGGGGTCCTATGCCTCCTGGTCCTCCTCAGGGTGGAGGAAACTTCTTCAATAACTTCTTTAATCAGCAGGACGGTATGAAGATGGAGGGAGTGGTGCAAGAAGGTGAGAATACATTTTGATAATTTAACAAAATAATGAAAGTTTGAATTAAAAGAATTACCAAGTTGAATTTTTTAAATGATTTTTGATTTTGATTTGAAAGTAACTGTCTCTGTATTGACATGTGAACTTGCTGTGTCCTCACAGGTGACAACTACCAGGGTTTTGCTGGCATGGATGAGAGGGGGGCGGCAGGAAAATTTGCTAATCAGTCAGGTGGAGCAGAAGGCTCCGCTAATGGAGCATCAACCAATCAGGGAGGGATTTCTGTGCCTGACTTCCTGCCTCCAGCACAGCGGGTCCTGTTCATGAGGATCCAGCAGAAGCAGCAGGAAGAGGAGGAAAGAGCTCGCAGGATTGCAGAGGGGGGAGCAGAGAAGAGCAGAGACACTGAAGGTAGAGAAAACTTCTGCACCTGTTGGTCATTCTTTTAAAACAGCTGCATTCCTCATTCCTTGTTAAGTCTTGACTTTTGTTAGTAATTGGTCTATTTTTCCATAATAATAATGAGCAGACGTGCCTGTTACTAAAAAGTAATGTAATTTTTTTTTCATCATATCATCCCCCCATAAAAAGACCTACAAAGTCTTTGGCTGCTGCAGCTATTAAAAGTTAAAAACAAACATAAAGTTCTTCACTTTCTCCTCAGGGATTGTTTCAAAAACAAAACGCTCCGGTGAAACCATTCAAACATAATTTGTCTGTCCTCCATTCGTAGGTGACTCAGGAAACTGGTACTCCAGTGAGGACGAGGATGGTGGTAGTAGCGTAACCTCCATCTTGAAAACGCTCCGTCAGACCCAGGCTCCTCAAAAATCTGATGGCCCTCCGAGCGACCCTCGCCTCCAGAAGGCCCCTCCTGCCAGCGCTCCGGCCCGGCCGGCGGATCCTCGCTTGGCTCGGGATCCACGGCTGGCGCGTGCTGCTGATTCGACCCAAATGTCCGACTCCCCTCACTCCATACCTGCTCCATCCTCCTCTGGACCCCCTGCAGACCCCAGGTTAGCCAGGCTAAGTGCTGCTGCTTCAGCCGGAGCCTCCTCCCTCTCGCCTCCTGCTCCTAAACCAGAGCCTCCTCTTGTCTACAAGCCCCCACCACTTACGACCCCAGCGGTGGAAGAGGAGGAGACGGAGCGAGTTCTAAGTGACAAGCCGGTGCCTATTCCTCTGGACCCGCTCATGGGCATGGCTCTGAGAGACCCCCGCTCACAGCTGCAGCAGTTCAGCCACATCAAGAAGGACATTGTTCTCCACATGCCGGCCTTCTCCAAAACCATCACCTGGTCACCTGAAGACCTCCTCCCACTCCCCATCCCCAAGCAGGACCTCCTTCCCCTCCCACCGGGCATCCCTCCTGTTTCCTCCGTAGACCCTCGTCTGTCCCGTGCTCAGCAGCCCCTCCAGGCGTCGCTCCCTCACTCTCAGCCTCCCCCCGTACAGCCTCCTCCCTCCTTGGACTCCCCCGCTCCCTCCTCCTCCGGCTCCTCCCTCCCAGACTTTGAGTTGTTGTCTCGTATCCTGAAGACTGTCAATTCCAGCCCGTCCCAGACTCCCTCCCCTCCTCTCTTACCCACCCCTGTTGCCCCTGCGTCGTTACTGGGTCCTCCTCCCCCTGTGCCATCCACTCCTGCAGAGAAGCCTGTTGACCCCCGTGTGGCCCGTAAAGGCCCCTCAGACCCCCGTCTGCAGCCTCAGAAGTCAGCGCTGAAGCAGCCGTCAGATCCTGCACCTCCTTCTGTCTCCTCTACCTCTCCAGCAACAACATCTAGCTCCTCCCCTCCCACCATTGCCCCCTACGACCCGAGGCTGCTCTCCTCAGGTGGAGCAGGGCGCAGTGTGGGGGCCGGGGCACCAGGGGGAGCCAGTGTACTGAGCTGCATCAGTCTTTACGACCCACGGACTAACAAACCAGGCAGCCCTGGTGCCAGCAGTGGCTCGAACAACTCCCCCAACTCAGCCAGCACTGAGTCCAAACCCGGCGACCCCACGACAGGCAAACCCAAGTCCAAGGAGCCCCTGTTTGTGAGGAAGTCTGCTTTGGACCAACCAGAGCCGGAGAAAAGTGGAGAGCAAGGGACCGATCGATACAACAGCTACAACAGGCCTCGACCCAAACCGGCACCCTCGCCTAACTCCACGGCCCAGGGGGGGCCCGGAGCGGCCGGTGCGGCAGCAGCTGGAGGTCAGGGTGCTTCTGGAGCCGCTGCCGAACAGGGTCCCACGGGCGTCCACAATCTACCGGTGTCCTCTTTATTCGGCACGGTGAAGCAGGCCACCAAACCCGGGGGGACGGGGAGCCCGTTTGGAGGCAACAGCCCGGTGCAGCCTGACCAGGCAGCCGCCGATCAGGACAACTCCTCCCTGAAGGAGGTTTTCAAAGGCTTCGACCCCACAGCCTCCCCCTTCTGCCAGTGATACCCCCCCAGCCTTCCACCCTCCCACCGTCCCACCCCAGCCCCAGCCCCCCCATCATGTGGTTGGCCGCTGGCTCGTTTTATCGTTTTCGGACACTGAAGAGATCAGTGGAAAGGTAGAAAAAAAGAAGCGCACTGAGGCGACTGCCTGTAAGACCGGCTGAGAAGACGAAACATGTTGACAAACTGATGTCACACGCCATGTTTTCTGCACGCGCACACACACACACACACACACACACACACACACACTCACTCTTCACCAGTGTTGCAGATGAAGATTCTATAAAAGACTGTCGGGTTATGGGAAGGGTTTAAAGTTGAATCTCTAAAGCTCTATTTTAAACAGATGTATTGATGTATAAATAAATGTATCCTTTTCATCTCAATGCGTAACAAAAACAGTTATTCAGACAGCAGCAAAAACACAGAAATTTGGAACAAACATTTTAGCTTAACGCGTTTTTCCCTCCTTATTTCAGTCCTCTGCCAGATTCTTTGGTAAATTTTCTCCTTATCTTTAAACACTTGGATGTGCTGTCTGTATTTCCCGGCGGTCAAAGTTGACAAAGCTCTTGCCAACGGATGAAAGATTGATTACATCTCTTTTTTTTTTTTCCAACAAAATATTGCTTGTTTGTGGTGTTTTGTGATTTAACGAACAGCACTGAGGCAACTCGTTTAACGGTGTTGCCCATCAGAAACAAATCACCATCTGTATCACTGCCTTTGAATTCACTGTCCTCTCAGACTCCTGTGGAAACTGCTCTGATTTGTCGAACAGTAGCATATTTTTTTTTGTCATAATGGCTCACTATGTCTCATTTTTCTGCAGAAATAATTGCAAATACTTAAATCTATATTGTGCTTTTTTTAGTATTTATTTTTCTACTCTTTTGCACTGTCAGTTTGTGTCCTCCGAGGGCTGTATTAATGTTTTTAATGTCTGGCTCCTCCAGCTGTTCATGTACTGTTTCATTTTCTGGTGTTTGGCTCTCATCCAAAACAGGTAACTTTGCTGTTTTAGGAAACGACCTGTGACCTTTCAGCCTGCCTCTCTAACCACTGCGTCACTGTTGTTTCTTTTTCCCCCATTCACAGTTTCTCACGATAACATTTGTTAGCAATTTATAAAAAAGAAGAGCCTTGAATTCATTGAAATAACAGCCTGTGTAGCTTTAAGACAACAGATGGAAAGTAAAAGTCACTGGTTGGACTCTGACAAACACATTGTGGTTTTCTTTTCTGCCGAAAAGTTTATTTCAAAGGTTTAATTGGTCAGTTTTTTTGGTAAAACTTAAAGTAATCCTATTTTTCACTTTGATCAGAACAGGACACTTAAATTTACTGAGACAGAATTAATCATTTTTGTTATTTCTCTCTTATTTATCTGCTTTGTTACGAATGGAGAGTTGCAGAAATCTGCAGCTTTGTCCTGTAAATGGTTGATTGGTTGATTGACTGAAAGATTTTGCAGCCTGACAGAATCAGTTTGAGGTTTTTTGGCTTTACTGGCTGGTCACAGTGCGACAATCATAAACTGAACTGAACCGTGGGCCTTAAACTCAGTTAATGCATGAATCTTGCATTAAGCTTTGCAGAGACCCCCCCCCTCCTTGTCAGGCTCTCCAAATTCAGACCAAATTAGTACGAACAGACTGAACACGGTTCTCTCTATGTTTTGCTCCAAAAGTAGTTCACACTTCATGGTGTTAATGTTCATTTGAATGGATTCACACTTTATTTTCTTTAAATCTTTTCTCCTTAACCTCCTTTCTCAGTTTTATCCTTTCAATATCAACAGTGGAAGTCAGAAGTTAGTGGAGCGTCAGAATCGGGGTGAAATTGAGCAGAAAAACCAGTGATTTCAGTACCAGGCTTGTTTGAAAGTCTCTAAAACGGACTCACTGTCGTTGAGCTTACAGAAGTTTTTGACTCCCAGAAGGTTAAGATTGTACAACGAAACAGCTGTCAGGATTGTTTAACTGTCTTGTGTATAAATGTGGATCATTTTAATTTATTTTTTTATACTCGGGTAAAATATACTTCCTCGCTTGACATTTTTTTTGAACTGAATCATTTTTATATGTCAGGAATATGTGATCAGCGCTCACCTCAGTGGGACGTAGGCGGCCTGCGACAGTGTGAAGAGAGGAGAAAGACGTATTTTTTTATTTGATTTCGTGTATAAGCATCCAAAAACTAACAAAAGATTCACTA
Organism: Acanthurus lineatus; assembly: GCA_029814665.1. Lineage (NCBI taxonomy): Eukaryota > Metazoa > Chordata > Actinopteri > Acanthuriformes > Acanthuridae > Acanthurus > Acanthurus lineatus. Next base: position 24,635,485 of record JAPZDV010000024.1, on the reverse strand, counting down.
TGGCTCCCTCCTGCAGGGTCGTTGGAAGGTGCGTTAGGAGCTTCAGCTGTAGCGAGTGTGAACATTATTGTTGATTTGTTCTCTCCTTTATGGCTTTGTTGTTTTATAAAGTTTTGTTTTTGTTTTGTTTTTTTTTTCTCTCGCTATGTAAATTTGAACAGCATCCTGTCTTTGGAGGAGTGGAGTTTTCTAACTGTACACTGTAGGTGAGGTTGTCAAAGTATTTAAATAAAGTTGATACATGATCAACCAGTTAAAACGGTTTATTCTGTTTGTTTTTTTTTACTTCAGTCAATTCACTTGTCCGGTTTTTATCTGCTGTGTTTGTGAGAAACAAATGAACATGATCTGCTCTCTTGCCTCTATCTTTAATCCAGCAGTTTTCTTTCTTGTACATCAGTTTTATGTCGAAGTTATTTTAGATTTAACGCCATCATGTCTGTCGTCATCTGCTGTTTGAATTTGATGACTCGTCTTTTAAAAAATGGAGTTAAATCTCACTGAGTTGTTTTAGTTTTTCTCACTTTTTTTTTAAATACACATTTTACAGAGAACCACCAATGTCTATTTTAAGCTTCTCAGATTACCAGCAGGTGGGGGGTGGGGGGGTTTGGTAAATCAGGGGTGTTGATGCTGGTGTCACTGATTCGACCTTCCTTTCCTGTGACTGTTTTAACTTTCTCTCCCTTGTTCTGTTGTTCTGCTCTTTCCTGTGCGGTTCTGCAGTTTAATCATCAATTATCTAAACTTGACCTTTGACCCTCAGTTGGTTTTAAACTGTTATATTTGTCACAAGCTTGTCATTTTTTCTGATATTGTTCCTTTCTATCTTTAGCCCCCCCCCCAGTGTTTGAAGCTGCACGACTCTCGGCTCTGCCTCTTCAGATTTGGATCAGCGCCGCAGCGGCAGCAGCAGCATGCGCCCCTGTTTCCTGGTTACCCACGATCCTCCAGTGACTCACTTCCTGTTCTCCTCCCATCCTGCAACACTGGCTCCAGGAAGACAAACTATTCATCCAGTGCCTCAAAGGTTTCCTGTCACACACACACACACACACACACACGCTCACAGAGGTGTCAGTTTTTGGCTCCAGCTTTCTGGCTGCATGTCGCGCCTCTTTTGACCCCCAGCAGCTGTTTTTAATGGATCTCACTAAATATTTGATGTTTTTTTTGTTTTGTTTTTTTTGCACGACTATTGAAAACGAGTGCTGAACGCTAGAAAAAACCAAAGTGTTGAGGAAACGAAAACAGTAACATGATCCTGGAAGTTTCCTCTCATGGTTTGTGTTTGGACAGGAGGCGGGTATAGCTGCGAGCTGTGATGGTGGAAGCGGTGGTCTGAACGCCACGGCGTCGTGACGAACGTTACGATTGGCTGAGAGCAGAATCTGTCTGAAGGTGACGGTGAAGTTTTAACCTACAAACTGGAAACTCACCTGCATGTCGGAGCAGCTCTGAGTGATGCAAGCCGTGGGCTGATCTTACCACATGCTGCATGAATCATTTTCATTCCCATGGCGGCTTCCTGAGACACACACACTCACACACACACTCACACACACACATTCAAAGCCTGGAGACACCTATAATTACAACAGGTGGATTCCTGCACTGTGCAACCATTGGCCCTGTGGAAGTGTGATACATGAGTAAGAGTTTCGCTTTGACTGGCAGCCGTTTCGCTGTGGAGAAATTTCTGTATAATAATTTCTGAACAGCCAAATGTTTCAGATTGTGACATAAAAGAATAAAATCAAAACACTTAATCAACTTTAACATGTTTTACTGTAAGTTTGGGCAGATTCATCTTCATTTTCTAATATTTTAGTTGTATGTCACCCTCCTTTTGTGCATATAGTCTTCTTAAATGTCCTGTGAAATTCACCAGAAAATAAACGTATGTACAAAACACACACACATCCGTTATTTAAACGTACACACACACCCATGGATGAATAAGTGACTGTGAATCATTAATGACACTAACACAGCTCAGGTTTTACATACCAAACATACTTAAATATGTCATAACGTTACTTGTGGTCACAGTTAACTAATAATAAATGACATGTGGTGTAATTTTCATGTTACATGTTGGATTCTCACATTAAGAAATAATGACCTTCGTTATGAATCATTAGTTTGATTTCTGAAAAGAAATGAGACGACTAAAGAAGGAGCTTTATTTCAGACTCAGACTCAGACGAACTTTATTGATCCCAGATTGGGAAATGTTTGTTTTGTTGCACAGACAGTCACACAAATACATTAAATAATTAGAATAAAATAGAGGATCAGAGGAAAACTTATGATGCAGCCACATGTGATCAATATATAAACAAATATAAGAATAAAAGGATGCAAACTATGAGTGAGTTACACACAGGAGACTTTATAAAACAAACAGCGAGTGAAACTTTTGTTGCATGTTCTTCCTCATCTGTTCCTCACATTTCCTGTCACCTCCCTTCTGTCTGTCTAAGAGAAATTAAATGACCACATGTTTTTAGAGAAATTTGGTTTAATTTCCTTCTTAAAATATATTTAATGAGGGAAAAAGTTGACAAATTTCATCGTCTTGCATTACAGGAACCCTGTTTCAGTCGTTTCTGGTAACTTTATCATACGACAACAAAACTTGTCACAGCAGATTTTGTGTCTTAACTTCCAACAAGGTGCAGTGATTCAGAAGCATCAGCGAGTCCGTGTTTTTATTTCCCTGCACTCCTTTCCTTTCCTTTCCTGTGGGTGTTTTCCCAGAGTTCCCTGAAACCCTGACGAGTCGTGTGGTCACTGTATCTTTTATCACTAATCTGCTTAGACCTCTGCTCAGAGTAGCTACCTGTGCCGAGTGTATAAATAGAAGATCTGATCCTCTTAGAGGACGACTTCGGCCGGGATTTGGAGGTTGACAGCCTGTCAGCCGCGGCGCTGGCTGGTACTGCAGTTGTGGGGGCGCCGTGTGTCGACGGCTGGGTTGAACCTTCAGTCTGTATTAAAGTGATGTGTTATGTCTTTTCTTCTGTTTGCTCGTCTCTTTCTGTTTCACTATCGCTGCGTCGTGGATGTGATAATACTGCAAAGAGTTTCCATGCAGGTCTCAGATCAGGGCGGCAGGGTGAAGGGAGCAGAGATGTTTCCACACGCAGGATAATAACCAAAGACCTTCCACACAAAGGAAAACAATTAAAGAGCTCAGCTTATGCCTCAATCTGCGTCAAACAGAATATTAAATGAAAGAACACACTGTTTTCCTGTGATAGTTTTCTCTCCTCGACGCCCACGTTGGCCAGTCTGGGAGTCTGTCTGTCTCTGTGTGTGTGTGTGTGTGTGTGTGCATGTGTGTGTGTTGTTTGTTGTGAGCTGCTGCAGATAAGAGTCAAGAGTGTCTGTTAGATGGTAAAAAAATGTGCGGATGTAAATTCCTGCCTCACATTCCCTCCCTGACAGTCGAGCTGTGAGTCCACTTCAGTGTAACTTCCTGTTGGACGGACTTTTCCCGACGTGACCTGCGATCGAATCCATTCATGGTTTCGCTAAAATGCATCTGATGTCGCTTTCATGTTGTACGACATCGACACAATATTCATGTAGTTTAACCTTCCTGTTTGCTGGACTGGTGGGAACAGTGTGTGCTGGAGCTGATAAAACTCAACATGCACTTCCATCATTGTGTTGAGTTGTTATATCAGTAGGACGTGTGTGTGTGTGTGTGTGTGTCTGCTGTGTTAACAGGCCTGATAAGTGTTTCAAACCACATTAAATAAGAGCTTCTCTGACAAATCTGCAACCTGAGAGACTAAAAACAGGAGGATATGATTGTTCGAGGGAACCGGCTGAGTTAAATTATCTCTGTTTTCACACCATTTGACCCCAGTTGGTGTCATTTTTTATCCCCCAGGACCTGATTTTGTGCTGTGAGCTGACAGAAACAAGTTATCTGAGGAGCTACATGCTGAGTTATATAATGATGTTATAGTTAAAGTGCAGGCTGAAACCAAATATCACTACAAACAGAGATAAAATTGAAACAAGCTTACATTTCCAAATTACTGACATGAATTAGACAGGTTAAAAAATAAACTCTTCCAATTATTTTTATTAGGCTCAGCTTTGTAATACAGACAACTTTTGATCTATAAACACCAAATTTTCTGTTATATATCCAAGTGAACGTCATTAAATATTGACTGAGCAGTGAAGAAAATGACTCGTTCCTCCTTTATAACATTTATAAACGATTAAAAACAGTAACAGTGAAAGGAAAGCTTCATTTTGATGAAGATGAATCTCTCATTGAGTTTGAAGTGAAATCACCTGTGAGTGAGTTCAGTTTGTGCGATGCGACCAGGTGACCATGTGACCGGAGGAAACCTGAAGGTCAGCCAGGTTTCTGCTGGAGCTCCTGCAGCTTTTAGTGCACAAACGTTGGCAAGATGCATCTGCAAAGTTGCTGCAGCAAATTAATTTCCAACCAAGTGTAACATTTAGCTAATTTTAGCTTTCTGCTGTTTTATGTTATCTAATCTTACAGTCCTGCAAACATCGGCTTGTTTTCACATCATTTTATCTGCAATAATTGTTATGTTTCTGCAAAAAAAACTCATCTGTTTTAATAAAGTCCGACCACAGATCCAACAGGACCCAGAGGACCGATGAGTTTTTGCAGTTTGAGACGCAGAAACCTGAGTTCAGCGACCGTGAGACGCTCGGACGGAAAGACACTCGGCTGTGTTCAGTTCGGCCTTCAGCTGCACGTTTCTGATGAATAGATCAGCAGTGTGAGGTCGAGATGAACAAACTGACATCACTGTGTTGGTATGTATCTGCTCCACATGTGACAGGGGCCTTTGTGGTAACCACATGCTTGTGTGTGTGTTTGAGTGTGTGTGTGTGTGTGTTCCTATAAGTCTGTGCTGGTGTGTCGAGCTCTCACACAATCCAGTGTTTGTGTCTGCATATATGACGACTGCATGTGTGTGTGTTAATGTGTGTGTGTGTGTGTTGGTCTTCATCATGTTCACAGTAAATTCAAATCTCAGATCAGTTTTTTTTCCCAATCAAACCAACATTTACATGTAATTTTACACCATAATGAGCTTTTAGCTTTGCTCAACATGCAAATTCACGCCACCACTGACCGGCAGTGATGTGTGTCTTTGAACACAAACCTACATTTTATCCTCCACATTAAGACGTTTATAAAACAAGTCTAACAAAACCTCAAATATATCAAAAATTCAAGGCCTCACATCGCAGCAGATTTTAGAAAATTATGTATTTATCTTGAGTTGGCTCGATTTTCTTTACAGAAGTCGATGAAACAGCTGCTGTAGATCCAGATTCGTCACAAAGACCAGGACAGACCACATTAATCCAGATTAACTGGCTGATCTGATTTTAAAATACTATTTTTTAATTTTGAAGGCACTGAATGATTTATTTCTGACCTGCTGCTTCGTTATGAAGCATCCAAACCTCTCAGCTGGTCTGGGATCAGATCTGTTTACTGACCTCAGAGTCAAAAGCTGCATTCAGCTTTAATTATTCATGATATTTTTGCACAAACTTAAACTTTTAAAGTTCTTTTAAATCAGAACTTCAAACTTCCTGATGATCCACATGTGCTTAGTGAACTTCTGTTGTGTAAATATGCATAAATGTGTGTGTTTGTCAGTGTGTGAGTGTGTGTTATGTCATGCTAAGAGTCTGTGATCGTGAACGCTGCAGTTCCCATGTGGCCTTGGCACACACACACACACACACACACACACACACACACACACACTCGAAGGCCCTGCACCGGCTTCCTGTCCCCGCTGAGAGAATTCCAGCCGTCGCTGCTCTCATCCTGGGAAGACTCCTCCTTTCCTCTCCTCAGATTTTCATTCCTTCCTTGTTCCTTTCCTTTTCCTCTTCCCTCCTCTCCTCTCCTCTCGTTCTGTTTGTTCTGAGGTTTCTGTGGTTCAGGTTCCTCATGTTCCTCTCGAGGTTTGATGGTCACTGTCCTCGCTGTCATCGAAACAACAACAACAAAACAACAAAAAAAACTTTCCATATCTCGTCCCATTTCCCTGTTCCTGCTTCATATTAGTCGGAGTGGGACGAGCCCATTTCTCCCCCCCCAGGAGGGATCACTAACAAATTAAGCTTCTAAACAATGCTGTGTTTTCCTGTGAAAGGCAGGAGGAACATGATATTCTCAGCCGGGCTCCAGTTTGTCCATCTGTTCCTCTGGTTTTTTGTTCTTGGTGTAATCATGAACTGAAGGTTAACGGGTGTTTTTTTTTCCCTGAACAAGTGAAACCTGCAAAAATCCTGCAGTTTATTTTCAGAAACTATGCAAACGTCTGCATGACACACACTCTCTCTGTGTCTCTGCCTTTTGGAAATGCTTGTTTTTTATGAGCCAACAGTAAATAATGTTGCGTAACTTGTTTTCTCTCCGATGCTGCTGATGATTTAATCGTATGAAGTCAGTTTATTGAGCATCTGGTGATTGTAACTCGAGGGGTTTTATTAGTTTTATCACGACTCTCTTGTTCGTGCTCTTTTGTTTTGTTGACAGTAACGTTGGAATTGAACCTTTTGTACACTAAAATTTTAACTATTTCTGACTCTAATCAAGTGAATTTTATGCCTAAACTTAAACTACAGCATGACACGAAACTAAAACTAAATGGTAAACAAATATAAAGTTTCTAAATGTCTTATAGTTTGTAAAAATGCACTTTGCAAACATTTATTCTGACTGTTTGGTTGTTTTATTCCCAACTAATGAACCACATCAGCTGATCTAATTATTCAACCTGATTATTGATAATAAAACAGACTGCAAACCTCGTTTATATAAAAACACTAAGCCAACTCGTCTGTGTTTTCATCGTATCCGTCTCGAGCTCAGCCTCAGTTTCATTAAACTCGGGGGGGGGGGGGACTCAAATGACGTCGCTGCAGCTTGTGGCGGCGCTTCAGGCCTCCTCGTCATCCTCCGTTCCCAGGGACTCCAACATCAACATCTTCACTTCCTGTTGTGGAGCGGACTGAACCAATCCGCAGGACAAATTTAAAACTGGCCACGGCCAAAACACACACACACACAGAAAAACACACACACACAGAGAAATACACATACACACACACACACACACACTTGACAGCACTGCAGTGAACTTTGGCAGCAGATTTTTACACACACTCTTTAGGAATGAAGGTACACACTTGTTATTCTCTCTCTCTCACACACACAAACAAACAAATGCATACCAAAGTATACACACACACACACACACACATTAACGCCGCCTTTCCTCAGTGTTGATGTTTTACTGCGATAAACACCAAGCAGAGTTTTAAGTCTCCCATCTGCCAAGTTTCCCAGTGCTGCCTAAAAAAACTTGTTGCTTTTGCAATCACACACACACACACACTCTCACACACACACACTTATATATATATACACACACACAAACGCATACACACCCACTTTACTCTTTTTGGAGGCGTTCCAGCATCAACAAGTCGGATGTTTGTTTGTCTTGCAGTTTAGACATTAAAGTTCCCAGGTCTTTTCTGTCTGTCAATCACTCACTCACACGCACACACATGCACACACACACACACATGCATATACACACACAACATATATGTTTTTACTGTAAACTGCACTTCCACACATGGAGCTCGGACATGACACTAACTGACCTTTGAACCAAACCTTGAAGGAAAAGTTCAACATTTTATGAAAAACACACGACAGAGTTGAATGAGAAGTTTGATATCATTCTCATGTTTGAGGCTAAATATGAAGCTACAGTCGGCTAAA